>CAMTDV010000028.1:73049180-73649180 GCA_947069175.1 Scalesia atractyloides
ATTTATTATTACAATATTAAAGAAGATCATACAATCAAATCATACAAGTACAACATGTTCTATACATCTTTCTAGACTTCATTATTTTTCTTCTAAGGCACTTTCCTATGTGTCCCTTGCTTCATCCTGTCCACCTGTATCATGTGTAAAAATGGTTTTTGGGTCAACAAAAAGTTGGCGAGTGAATCCAATGAAAACATTTAAACGTGTTTATTGTATTGATTATAAAATAAAGTGCATAACCACATATGAGTGAATGTAGATGTAAATCTATTCACAAAACACATAATATTAAGTATTGCACACACATACAACAATTGATTGTTTTGAGGCACGCGTTGTTCAACTCGTCTCCCACGAGGAACTGATGGGCCTAATGAATGAGTTTTGAGGCACGCGTTGTTCAACGAACTGATGGGCCTAATGAATGAGTTTTGAGGCACGCGTTGTTCAACTCGTCTCCCACGAGGAACTGATGGGCCTAATAAATAATTTGCATACAACTTGACAATATGTAATACATAACAACAAACAATATTTACATTCTAAGTTTAGATCATATAATGGTATAGCACGAGTTTGAATAAGCGAATTAATTTAAGCGACACATGATACACCCCGAAACATGAATAAAAAGGGGAATTTGTAAGAATTCACTCACAGTGGTTGCGTTTCCTTGGATTGATGATGAATGCGTTGGATTTAACCACGAGAGAAACTAACCTAAATAATAACATAATGGTTCGGTAAATAAGTGGATTTTATTAACAACTTTAATAAGATTTTTAGATTTATTTTTGTGAGTTTAAGGTCATTTTTGTAACTTTAAAAATATTATTTTTAAGTATTTTTAATTGATTTTTAAATAAAATAAATAAATAAAAGAAAATAAAATTTTTTGACTTTTTGACCAGTTGACCGTTGACCGGTTGACTTTGACTGTTTGACCGGTTCGGACTTTGTGTTTGTTTGCGCTGAGTGAGGTTCGAACCCGAGACCTCTCGTACGCGTGCACGCAGCTCTACCAACTGAGCTACGTGTCTAACCCGAAATATTTATGTTTTTAATTATACTTATATACTATTTAGATTTATCCAGAAATCATTTATTTAAAAAGGTTTTTAAACTAGTCGAACCGGTGCGCATGATGAGTTTCGAACCCGTGACCTGTGGTTTAACTTTGCACACAGTCCACCGCTGGACTGTGTGTCTAACCTGGTTAAAATACTTGTTTTTATTAATCTTATATACTAACTGAAAGGTTCCGTATTTGGGTTTTATAAAAAGGTTTGAATATTGTGACGAATCGGAACAAGGACAGACTCGAACTCGGTATCTCTATGTTTCAAATGCACACAGTCCACCGCTGGACTGTGTGTCTAACCCGAGATATAACCCGATTTATATTAAATATATACACAACCTAAACTTCATCTTCTTCGTTAAAACAACCCAGAACTCCCAATCCCGACTGTTAGCCCACATAATTTCGATTCCCAGTTTTAAACAAATGCTTGTACCGATTGGGCGAGGTGTTAGACCTTTCGGTTTAACTCCGATAGAAGATTCCGGCGACTGAGGTTAACTCCGGCGAAGTTTATCTTGTGACAGAGGCTCTACAGGAAGTTTGAGGTGAGGGTGGTGCTTTCTGTCTGAGCTCTAGAAGTCTTATTTTAGAGTAAGCAGAAGGGATGAAATGGATTCGGTTTTCCGGCGACTTGCAGAGAATTCCGGTTATGTATTTCTTGCGACAGAGATTCTACAGGGAGTTTAAGGTGAGTGTGGGTGATTTCGGTATGAGCTCTAAATGTCCTGTTTATAAAGTAAGGCAACAGTGGGATAGTTTCTTCGGTTTTCCGACGATAACTCTCGGTCAACTCGTAGAGAATTCCGGCGATTTCCGGTGAACTCCGGTGAAACAAAGACTTGTTTCACAATGTGGTGAGGGTTGGGCTATGAATTGAACGAGCTTTGGTCTTGATAGCTAACATGTTCGACAGTTCGGTCAAGAGATTTAATTTAACTTTCGGTTATGATTTTGACGATTTGAATGAGTGGCTTTAAGGTTTTCGGTTATAACTGACGTTTATCATCGGTTATACCCATTTGTGATCAATCAGAAAGCGTTTCTTCCATTATTCCAGCGATTTGGTTTCGACGAGTGAATTCGGAAACTGAAGTTGCAGGTCTTTTCTTACATAAGATTTAAGTGTTTTCAATTTTAGCACTAATGTGCGTGTGGCGGAGCGGTGAAAGTTGTGTGGGTTAAAACTTGTGGGTGACCCGGGTTCGAAACCGGCGTCTCCACATTTTTTTTAATTTGTTATTTTTTTGTTATTTAATAAGTATGTTTTAAAATTCTAATTTGTTTATTAATTATGTATCGTACAAAATTAATTTGAGCATTAAATACGCGACAAAATTTATAATTGATTATTCGGTTTAATAAACGAAGCGGGTTTGGATAACCCGGTTTTTTTACGGATGTTACATCAGTCACATTAGTTGTCTAATCATTACATTTCGTTCACTTGGCATTGATTCTTAAAAAAGGTTCAGTTGAACCAGTGGGTGCATATTGTTGTAGTAAGTCATTGTATTCATATAATTCAGACAAGTCTCGATGCAATTACATGGTCATTTATCTTGGTAATATTGAAACCTACCTACGCATCACAAAACCCTATGGGGATAACATAGTCTAAATTTTGAGGATGAAATTTCTGTAACAAGGGGAGAATGTGACAACTGGTACTTTTTTATTATAATTACACGCATAACAAACATTAATACCATCATAATTAGCGTAATTAAATGTAAATTAACTCTATCGGGCCTTTGGAATGCCTAGGAACGTCCATCCGAGTTTACGGTACGCGAATGGTGATTTGCGAGAAAACTGCTAAACGTCAAACGGTAACGAACTAACATCGGGTAAAAATACTGAAAACACCGACAAATACAAATTTTACATGTATAATTTATGTGTAAGGATTAGATTTTGATGATTTATCGTGCTTTCGAACGTCACAAAACGCTTACGTGAACGAAAAACGCGTCGGCGGGAACGCACCGACAACGAAATGGAAACAACGGACTCGAATTATGCCTTGATACTAATATATTATGATATATTTAGCTTCGTAATCCAATTTTATTATTCGTGGTTGAAATCGGATCGGAAAATGGACAAGAAACAACAACCGAAGCAAATTACGCATTTTAACGAAACTGACAAACGCACGCGATTAATACCGAATACCGTCATCATTTTATGTGTTTATGAACCTAAAACAATATTATATGACGTTCCGTAAAGTTCAGGTTCGAAAACAAGCCTCGTAGACACGACCGGGCTGCTCAAAACACTAGAAACGGGCTTTTGGGCCTTGGGCCCAAACCCACAAAACCATACCTATATAAACAAAAACACACACTCAAAACACCATAACTTCACCTACATATTCTCTCTCTAACCCTCACTTCTCTCTCCAACTTTCTCTCTCTAGAATCCAACAACCGGACTCCGGCCGGCTACCGGCGGAACACGGCGGACCGACCACGGCGCCGCCGCTCACAGTGGCCGTGGCGGTGGGTTTTCGCGGCGGTTCAGCGGCCAACCCCCCTAAAACGCACCCCCTAAACACGATTACGGCCTACATTTCGCAATTTTGGGCAGCACAAGTGGCAGTTTTAACTCCGGCGGACGCGATTTTTCGGTAAACCTTTCGACTTCTTCTCTTTTCTTTTAGATCTTTCTAGATCCGTTTTAGTTCCGACCGGTACTTGTCGTTTTCAGGTGAAGCACGACAGTGATGGGTGGCTTCTGCGACGAAACGAGTCGCAGCAGGCGGCACTAGGGCCAGCCAGCGACGGCGGTGGATAGTGGGTTTGTTCTTAGGGTTGTGACTCGAGGTAGATGAGTAAGGAACCACCACAGGGCGCGATAGCAGTGCCGCTGTACGAGCGGTCAGAACTGCCGCAATCGGCAGAGTGGTGAGTGGGTTTTGTGTCAAATTCAGGCGAACAGAGGCATGCCGTTTTACCGGCTCAGGCGACGACGTCGGTGGTGGCGGGGGTTATGTTTTTTGTGGTTATACTTGACTCTGGTCTAGTTTGGTTCAAGTCAGGGTTCGGGTTCACGTCAGTTCAAGTTCGGTTCGAGTACGGTCAAACTCGGTCAATACCGAGTCAACTCAATCAACACGGGTTAACTCAGTCAAACCCGAGTCAGCTCGGGTCAGAGATGGTCAAACGGTCAACATAAAGGGTCGGTTCAGATTTGGTTTGGTACGGTCGACGCAGTCAACTCGGTTCAGTCCCGAATCAACACAGTCAAACTCAGTCAACCGGTCAACCCAAGACTCGGTAAAATTTAATGACGCGAATTTTATTTATATTATTTACATAGATATTAATGTTAATTATCGCGAAACTGAGCTCGACCCGACCCACTAACAATTATATATCGTCAAAGTTTAAAAATAACAAATGAACCGATGTACGTTACTCGCGTATATCTATTAGCTATAAACCAACCGACGTATCGTGAATATATATATATATATATATATATATAGGTAGAGGTTCATGTAAGAAAATATAAAAGTGTGAGAAGGAATAAGAAAGATTTTGGAGGTGACACGTGTCCCTTTTTATTTTGGTATTATAAGGGTATTAGTGTGTCACACCCCGACCCGCAGCGGAAAAGGTGATCGAGGCATGATTGGGTTATCATCAAAGCTCATGACATTTATTATAACGTTTCATATTCATTATTACAAGTTAAAGGGAAACATACAATCATAATTACATCATGTCCTAAACATCATTCTAAACTTCATTGTTTTCTTCTAAGGCATTTCCTATGTTTTCCTTGCTTCATCCTGTTCACCTGTATCATGTGTAAAAATGGTTTTTGGATCAACAAAAAAGTTGGCGAGTGAATCCTATGAAAAACATTTGAACAAGTTTATTTAATTGATTATAAAATAAAGTGCACAACCACACATGAGTAAAAATAGATGTAAACTGATTCACAAAAACAATTAATCATTAAATAATGCACACACATACAATAATAGATTGTTTTGAGATACGCGTTGCTCAACTCGTCTCCCACGAGGAACTGATGGGCCTAATGAATGAATTGCATATAACTTGACAATATGAAATACATAACTACAAACAATATAACTACAAGTGAAACTAACCTAGATAATAACATAATAGTTTGGTAAATAAGGGGATTTTATTAATCAATTTTAGTAGGATGATTAGATATATTTTTGTGAGTTTAAGGCTATTTTCTAACCTTAAAAATGTTATTTTTAAGTATTTTTAATTGATTTTTAAATAAAATAAATAAATAAAAATAATAAAAAATGTTGACTTTTTGCGACCGTTGACCGTTGACTTGTTGACCGGTCAGGCTGTGTATTTGTGTGCGCCGGGTGAGGCTCGAACCCGAGACCTCCCGTTCGCGTGCACGCAGCTCTACCAACTGAGCTACGTGTCTAACCTGAAATATTTATGTTTTTAATTATATTTATATACTTATTGAATTAAACCGAAAATCATTTATTTAAAAATGATTTTAATGCATCGAACCGGTGTTCTCCACAGGTCTCGAACCCGGGACCTGTGGTTTGGGTTAACACACAGTCCACCGCTGGACTGTGTGTCGAACTTGTTATATAATCTGATTTTTATTATACTTATATACAAACTACATTATTTCATTTCTGTCATATATAAAAAGTTTGATAATTGTCCGGACCGGTGCGGTAGTCCGGACTCGAACTCGTGACGTGTGTTTTAAACGCGCACACAGTCCACCACTGGACTGTGTGTCTATCTTGGTTATTACTCCGGTTTTTATTAAACTTAACATCTATTTGTAGTGAAACCGGTTCAGTTAAAAAAGGACATTTTTATTACGGCGAGTATGCGTGGGACAAGAATCGAACTCGGGACGTAAGCGTGTTTATGTGCACACAGTCCACCGCTGGACTATGTGTCTAACCCGAGATATATATTGATTTTAATTAAACTTATATACTACTGGAACTTCATCTTCTTCGTTGGACTCAACCAGAAACGGAGTCCGACTGGTTCGTCGATTTAATCATGTTCTTTTAGTGTTTTACGGTTAATTACAGGTGAGATAAATAAAAAGAATGAGAGATTAAGTGTTAGATATACCGAACAGTGGCTCCTCTGTTTCACCGGCGAAACTCCGATGACAGCAGATGATTCCGGCGACGTGTGTCTTGCGGCAGAGAGTCTTCAGCGAGCTTGAGATGAGTGTGGGTGGCTTCGGTATGAACTCTGGGGTTCAGTAAGGCTCAGAAGTGAAAGGCTCGGTTTTCCGGCGAGTTGCAGAAATTCTCCGGTGAGTGAAATTATGTCGGGAAAGAGTGTGATTGTGAGCGAAAAAGCTAACAAAGGTTAGAGGGGGTATTTATAGGGCAGAACATCGACGTATTTGGTCCGATTTCCGTCTTGATTCGTCGGTTAATGATTATCCGGTGGTTATAACTTGTGTCGCGGACTGGACATCGGTTATAACCGATGTTAAAGTTAATGCGTCGGTTAAAATTGAAGAAACCGTCCAATCTCGGCGAAATCGTCGGGATTTCCGACGACTGCAATTAGGCGCGTCGGTTTTGAAATCGAGTTTGTGTATTTGAATTAATTGTTTCTAATAATGACCAAGAGACACAAGTGGCGGAGCGGTTGAATAGTTGGAAGTTAAGTCGTTTGTTGATTCTGGCTGACCCGGGTTCGAAACCCGGCAGCATTAATTTATTTTTATTTCATAATTTTTAACACTTTTTCAAATATAAATTATATATTCCAATATACTTATTAATTATGTATCGTTTAAAATTAATTTGGTCATCTAATTATAGAAGAATATATGCAACCGTTTTTTGGCAGTTATTGTAGTGATTTTCTAATTTGAAGGCATACATCTTATAAAGAAATAACACCCTAACTCATAAAGACACCACAGCATGTATATTGAAGGTATACATCTTATAAAGAACAGAAATATAACAAAAACAACCCCCAAACTCATAAAAACACCACAACATATATATTGAAGGCACGCATCTTATAAAGAACACCCTAACATTGAATATAACAGAAATAACACCCTAATAAATCAAGGACCTTTGTCCTCACATTAAATATAACAGGAATAACACCCTAACTCATAAAAACACCACAACATGTATATTGAAGGCATACATCTTACGAAGAACATAAATATAACAGAAATAACACCCTACAATGAAAACACCATTGTATGAACATAGAAAAAACACCATGGACTAAAACATCCAAGCGAGACGTAATTTTTTCTCTACATAAGTATATCAATATGGTACCCATATTAAAGATAAAAAACACTCGTTATTATAGTGTAATTTTTTTAAAAAAGAGTTACGTATAAAAAGTTATTGACGTTAAGGGGGGGGGGACTTGCATGTGCATTAATGTTAGTTTCTTAATTTAAAAATATTAAATTTACCTTTATACCCTTAATCTAGAAAATTAATTAGTTTAATAGTCAACACTATTTACAAGATTGCAATCAATATCTCAACCATTAGATTAAATATCTAATAGTTTAGATTCTTTCTTATCCTTCTCACACTTTTATATTTTCTTACAATAACCTCACCATATATATATATATATATATATTATACAATACATATAATAGACTCGTAATTCGACAAAAAAATCGATATTTGAATGCATGACGGAAAATTATATAGTGCTACATTGGTTATTGCGTTTGGAAAAATATATCGACAACTCGTATTGTCGGGATCGTCCAAATGCAGAGAAAACTCTGCCCGTTTTTCGTAAAAATCCGTGATACGAAACGTGATATATTCTCAAAACTAAATCTATCGGGATTCAAAGTATTTTTATAAAATAAATTAAATATATATTTACTTTCAATGACTCCTTATGACATGCAAAACAAGTTTACAGCATCTCAACGAACACGGTTTACAAGTTAACTAAACTCGAGGATTTTTATAAAATAAATATAATTAGTTATGTTTATTTCAAACGTCGGAATTCTGAAATTATATTTCAAACGTTACCATTCGAAAATCATATAAAATGGATATAATTATTTATATTCAAACGTCGAGATTTTTAATACTTTTATAAAATAAATATAAATTGTTTATATTTATTTCAAACGTCGTAAATTCGTATACTTTTATAAAATGAATATAACTGTTATACTTACTTCAAACGTCTAAATGTAATTCGACGCATAAATTAAATTATTTCGATAATTATCTACAAGACGCGAGACTACTATCGCGATTACGCAACGTTTGTGTGTATATGTATATGCAAATATGTATATGTGTATATATATATAGTTACATTTACCTACGTACACGATGGCTACTTGGAAACCGTGCAAATATTTATCGCAAGTTTACGACGTGTATTATTTTTATACCAACACTTGTTTGCGTACCCGCGCGACCATTCGGAACGACTAATACGATTCTATAAGTATATTTATATTTTTATATAAATATTTTTATATATATTCTAAATCTCTCGGGAACTAAGTGTTTCCAAAACTTAGTAATTATCACCGACAATAAATGGGATTAAACGAGTGTAACATTATCGTTTCCATCAACTAATAACGCTTTCATAAAATCGTATGGTTAATGATTCGGTAGAGCTCGGTGACACGTAGTTTAGCTACGTTATATTTAGAAAGTTATAAGTTATTCCGTTTTAGAAATGTCTTAGATTGCATGCTAGCAAGCCACGTTGTGGAGATGACATTATAGAATCACATTAAGCTAGCTTTGCACAAGGATATCAGGGTGAGTTCATAACCCCACTTTTTACAATTTTTACATTTTTGTAAATGTTTTCGGGGGTGGAAAGACATGCAAGTTTTGCAAAAGTACACAAAATTTCGATGAACGAAAGTTCATATTTCTAAACCATGTTGCGAATGGATTTCAATAAACTCAAATGGTTTACGAAAAGTTTATCCTCAACATACCGATTTTACAAACACACGCGTATTTTCGAAACGTGCATGAGTTTCATGACTAGGGACGGGATTTTCCTAGTTACAACGGGACTGGGTTGTTAACATACAAATAAGAGGACTGGTTGGTCCTGCTTTTAGACTCAAACGGGCTAGGTCCATTCTCATTTGTGCGAGGCACAAAAACTTCGTGAGTTTATGCCCCCTTTTTTATTAAATGTTTTCAGTTTTATAACTCTCGGGGGGAAATACATGTTTTCGATGGTATGGTTTAGCTATGGAATGAAATATTAGATCATGTGCGAATAGAGTGTCTCTTAAGTGCCATTAATATTTTTAAGACCGAGGAACAAGAGTGGTAGATCTATCGGGTGTAGCGAGCCCCACTCATGGGTCCTTGTGTGGCCGCGTGTAGTGCTTTTGTTGTCCCAGCCGGGTGGACCGGAAGAAATCATCTAGGGTTGAGTACTTCCTATATCGTTACACATATTAATGTCCTTGCAAAATATTAATGATCATCAAGTTCATTGATGCGTTACATACCACATTATTATATATAAACTCTCAAATGTTAACGCAACGCAGATGTTGATAATTATACAAGTTTTACAAATACAAAGTTTTCAGTTAAACATGGCGATGAAAATGGTTTTATTACGTTTTCTCAAACATATTTAAACCAATCACTAAAAAGATTTATTTAAAATCTTTTTCAAACAAACTATGAACTCGCCAACTTTATGTTGATTTTTCGCATGTTTCTTTCTCAGTTTACAATTTCAAATATGGCACGGTTGGAAAAGGAGAACCCATGGGGATTCGAGTATTTAATGGGCGTTCACTTTTTAGAAATCTTAGCATTTCAAACACTTCCACTGTGCAATGAAGATACCGGTCAAATCAAGCCCAACTCTGATGATTTTATCGGGGGTGAGACACATAGTTTATCACCTTCTCGGATCATATTTATAAGTGGAGTATGTCACACCCTGGTCGTAGCGGAAGCGCAAGTGTGTGACTAATAGGTAATAATTGCATCCAATATAGTAAACATTATAAATTAACAACGATGCATACCATTCCTAAGTTTCGTTCCGATATTACAACCATCAAAAGGTGAAATCACATTGTCATTAGTTTCAGATTACCATTACAACATAGTTTAAAAGACATAGTTCCAAAATAAGATAGTGTTTTCATCACAATTCCATGTTGAGGCTTTGACCTCTATATACCCAAACGAGGTTGGGATATAAAGGGCAAACCCTCCAAACGTAATACATCGTTGTCTTGAAATCCCATACCCGGATCCCATCACCAGCTCAAGTCCTGCGTCCTGGGGAACATGCTATTGGGTGGAGGGGGTGGTGGAAATGGCGACTGTGGGAACATGCTGTGATAGTAGGCCATCTCCTCCTTGAGGCTAGAAATGCGCCTAGTAGCATCCGTCTGAAACTGCTCTAGCTCCTGCACTCGTGCCTCGGACGGGCATGATGAGTGATGGAATGGGCAGTAGAAAGGTGGAGTCGGTGGTGGTGATAGGGGTAGTGGTGGTGGTGATGGAGGTGGGTATGATGGTGGGGGTGGTATCGGTGATAACAGTGGTGTGGGTGTCACTCTGGTAGTGGCGTGAGCAGTACGTTGCGACTCTATCTCCCAAATCCTACGAAAGATCAAAGAGAGTTGTAGGTCATGTAAAGTCACCCTTTCCTCCACAGGAAACGGAGGAAAGTGTGAGGGATGATAAGGGTCTGAAGGGCTCATGCCCAGTGGAGATGTCGGAGTAAACATACCTACTGGAGGTGGTGTGGGACGTGGGTCATACACGGGTGGTACTCTATCAGAGAATGAAGGTCCTGGCATATAAGAAGGTCCAACTGTAGATGGGTTGAAAACAAGGTGGTACGTGGACCTCTCAGAGAAGTAGGGTGGTGGCTGTTCGGGGGCACGTGGAGTGCCGCTCAGAGAGTAGAAACGGGCCGGTCCTGTATAGTGAGTGGGTCCAGGGGTCAGGACTCTGATAGGGAACGAACTGACGTGAGCCGGTGAGGCCGCAAGGGGTGAATACATGGATGCAGGGGTGCCTGGGACGGCAGACGAAGCATCGTCCGCCTCATGCTCACTCGGAGCAGCATCAGTAGATGACGAGATGTCCACTACTGGAATATCTGGGGGTGGAATCTCGAGTATAGCGATATCGTCGAAGACCTCGCCATCTCCCAGGTCGTCCTCCATGTGTTCAACATGGAATACTGGTATCCCGTCATCGTCATCATCCAAATCAATCACGGGAGGGACCACAGCAAGGGGCACGGCCAGATGTACAATAGCGTGTTCACCCTCTGGGTGACCATACATATGATGTCATGCGGGGGCTGAGGGATGGCCGATACGTCATCTGCTGGAGGTGCATCTACCTCCATAGGATCGATCAGTGCCAGTGGTTGGAAGTCCCCATCATCTCCATCTTCGGCTCCATTCCCTAAAGGTTGGGCCTCGGCAGCAGGATCATATCCATCATCGGATATATACTCCTCTGGGTCTTCCTCATAACTCGATGCTAAAGACATAGTCCTGGCAAATAATTCGTACAATGCATATATATACAGGTTAGTAATTTATGATATATTTTAAATTAATCACCATTTCTCATGCAAAGCTTGTTCTCTTTTGTATTCCATGGAATCTTACTGTTTTGTGTCTATCCATCATTGACTAATTATGTATTGACTCTGCTCATTACTTATAGTTGAGCTCGTGTGATAGATCCTTGTGTTATAGTGACACAATGAAAACCTTTTTGTTATCTTGTTATAATTCCAAAACATTTCTATCATGTTTTAAAACTTTGTTTTCATGTGTGAGCCCCTGGTGATTGTAGACCAAACTTTTAGTAAAAAGTTTTTCCCCGGTTCACTACAATCGGAGCTCTGATACCAACCTGTCACACCTGGTCGTAGCGGAAGCGCAAATGTGTGACTAATAGATAATCATTGCATCCAATATAGTAAACATTATAAATTAACAACGATGCATGCCATTCCTAAGTTTCATTCCGATATTACAACCATCAAAAGGTGAAATCACTTTGTCATCAGTTTCAGATTACCATTACAACATAGTATAAAAGACATAGTTCCAAATAAGATAGTGTTTTCATCACAATTCCATGTTGAGGCTTTGACCTCTATATACCCAAACGAGGTTGGGATATAAAGGGCAAACCCTCCAAATGTAATACATCGTTGTCTTGAAATCCCATACCCGGATCCCATCACCAGCTCAAGTCCTGCGTCCTGAAACACATGTAATTTTAAAAGGTCAACATAAAGTTGGCGAGTTCATGTAGTTTAATGTTTTCATATCAAAATGTCATCCTTAAAAACCTGTATTGAAATCCAAGTATGTTATTAGCATCAATGAGTTAATTAAGGATCTATCAGTGTGTCGCGAGCACCCTGACATACTTGTGCCATAAGTAAGTAACCAGACCGAGACTACTTTGACATCATTGGGATCACAAAAGCACTCCGAAGGGTATACCAACCAGGAGTGGAGTGGGTCTCAAACTCAATAGATCTACTTCTTTTGCACCTTGGTCACTAAGTGATTAATGGTTACTATTGTTATCATCCTACTTACACACAGTGATCTGTTATCTGCTAACCCATAGCTAACATACTGTTTTGACATGACATGTATTTCCCCTCGATAGTTTAAAACAAAACTTGAAATAAGTGAAAGGAGGGACATGAACTCACAGTTTTTTTGCGTTCCTTTTCAGTCATACTGTTTAATTTTTGATGTCCGCCACGTACGTAACCTACATGTGTATTGGTTTCGTTAGACACCTAGGTCTTAATGGACCTTGTACACGTTGTTCATCTTGAATTCTTGTTATATGTCTCTTTGTTATGATTGAACAACTTGAGATGTGATCTTAGTGTCGGTGGTTTGTTTATTCGATGAATATGATTATATATATTTCTTAAACAATATATATATATATATATATATATATATATATTATTGTTTTCAAACAATGTGTGAACTGGGCCTTGCCCTTCACATGTCATCGGGCCTAGCCCATGTTTTCTTGTCTTTGGGCCTAGCCCATGTCATCTATGCCTTTGGGCCTAGCCCATGTTTTCTTGTCATTGGCCTAGCCATGTTTTCTTGTCATTGGGCCTAGCCCATGTATTTTATGTCTTTGGGCCTAGCCCATGTTTTTATGTCTTTGGCCCTAGCCCATGTTTTTGTGTCTTTGGGCCTAGCCCATGTTTTTGATGTCTTTGGGCCTAGCCCATGTTTTGTTTTATATGTTTTTATGGCCTTCATTAGTTTTGGCCCTCATCCATAATTATTATGGAATTTGGGCCTAATATATGATTTTCACAATTTGGGCCTAGCCCAAATGTATATATATGTAAGCCCATTTTTTTTATCATAAGTGTTTACTTATAATTTTTCTAACTTTTTAATACACTTAACTTTCCGGATTTTTCATTTCGATAATATATAAACATGTTAAACGTCTAAATATATATTTAGGCTCGTTGTCGGCATCTTTATTACATGTTTGTTTTTGTCGACGCAATGTCCGCCTATTGTTCGCATTGCTTTAATTGTCCGATTTATTGTTTCGACGCATTGTAAGAATGAATTTATTATGTCACCAATACTTGGTATATTGTTTAAGTGTTTGTATTTTGTATAAGATTGGGTATGTTATTGTGAATACCCTAAACTTCTAATACATACATATACAATACACACATGTATACTTATTATTTATTAACAACAAATATGCATACAACACTTGTATTATTTTCCTTAAAAGAATATATATTTATAAAAGTATTTATTTTTCTTGTAAATATATATTTGTGACTTTATTTTAAACACTTGGTTATTTAGGAATAACCCTTGTCATTAGAGTCCACTTAATGACATTTTAGGTTACTAATCGCGTTTAGTCTCACCAATCACCCCACTAATCATGCTTTAATCGCGATTAGATTTTTAGAAAATTTCGCCATAGTTTCCCCTAAACTATGGCGTTTTCCACGTTTAGAAACGTATTTAAAACCTGTTTAAACTCATAATCATCATCAACAAACCATCTAATATTTATTTAGCATAATCTACATATCATCATCCATGGCTTTTGTTGTTAAAAACCCTAGTAAATCAAGAGGGTTTTTAGTGTTTATTATTCTTTTCAAAACAATACTTTAGTATGTTATTTAAACAAGTTCATGCATGTAACTCTTTGATTACTACACATTTTAATGTGATTACAACTTAAATACATATGTTTATTTCTTATAAAAATCATTCTTATGTATAAAAATTATGTTTAAGTTGTAGTATTTTACATGAATGATGTAAGTGATGATCTTGTTTAGATTTAAACCTTATCATGTTTAAATCCTTATTTTTATACTAAATCACACAAGATCATCTTACTTTTATCTCATAATATCAACATAAACAACTTCAATATACATTCTAACAATCATATAAGCATGTAATCAACACAAAATAATCAATGTTTATTGTTATTATTATGTTGTATTTTAGGGTTTTTGATGTATCTTTTCTTGATTTTCAAGATGATCAACCTCTACACTAATAATCTAAGCATAAAAAGAAGTTAGATTATGGAGGAGATTAGCTCACAATGGGTGCACAAGCTTCTTGAAGATTATGGAAGAAAATAAGCTCCTTAAGAACCCCTAAAGATCTCCATCCTTGAATGCTTCTTTAATGGGCTTGGTTAAGCTTCAAAGTGTATGGAATGTGGTGTTTAAGGATGGCATAATGGTGGCTTAGGGTTGTGGTGTTTCAGCCGTGAGCAAGAGGGGGAGAAAGGAAGAAGGATGTTGCAACTTTTGGTGAATGAATGTGATGTATTATTTTAGGTGATCATGATTTATAATCCTCCAATCTTTCAAGTTCCATCACACATCTCATACACCATACTTAAGATCTCAAAATTTCAACAAAATCAAGTGGGGTGGGACCCACTTGTGACCGTCAACTATGAGGGGGGGTAAGTGTAAATTGTTTTCACCACATGTTAAAAAAAAGATAGATATTTTGGTGATTAAATTAATTATGGTGATTAGGGTTAATCTTCTAGCATCTTAAGCATAAGGCTTGTGTTTATGGTGTAATTATATGGCATTTAATCCTTATGATCTTCCAAAATAAGTTTCGGATGACGGATATGTCGCTAGATCGTTCATCGTCGAAGTATTCGCTAATAAACGGAACTATATATTTATTACCGGAAGCGTTTGTTTTCGACTACCACAACTAATATGGTGTAAGATTAGTGCATTTCCGACCCAAAAATAACCATGACTGGTTCGCTAGACGAATACACGATGAATTTGGGTTGCCGATATGTCTTTCGTTCGATCGATATCGGCACTTTTATGATCCGCCGTCGAACTTTTTTCGAAAGTTGTGTTTCCGTGACCTCATGTTAGTTGAATGGATTCCGAGTTCCAAATAACGGTTACTAGTTCACTAGACGCCTGGATGAGGCTATCGGCCACTAAAATATTCGTCGTTCGACGATCGGCCGCTTTCCGGTAGAATTATGCAGTGTTTGACGAATGACCGGAAACGATGCATTATGTGCATTTTTGCTATTCTCACATTATTTTAGGATGTTTAACATTGTTTTATTCTCATCTTGACCTCCGGACTCCTCCGAATTAGTCTTGCGGACAAATCGCCATTTGTCGCCTTTTTTTGTCAAAACGGACAATTTTGCAATTTAGGCGTTATACCGGAAAGTTATGTATTTTTGTGATATTTGTTCTCAAATATGTATTTTCATTTGTATATGGACTCGGGTATGACATTAACATGCCGTCATTTCGTGTCTTGATTCGTGTTTGCGGATTTACCGACACGGTTAGTGTCACCGCACTTAGTGCATCCAGCACTTTCTACCAACACTTTTAGGGCATTGTTTTGGTCTGTTTCTCGTCGTAACGGAAACCAGTATATGTTATGATCAGATTTACTTGCCCTAATAACGTACGACTCAGTTTTGAATTTAAATTACGATAATCATGAATGAGATTATAATATGAAATTAGTGATTACGTTGTACGGAACTACCAGTTATTTGCCAGTTGTCACATACTCCCCCTGTTAAAAAGAATTTCGTCACGAAATTCAGCTTGAGGCATCCACTGAAGGAGTCTTCTCGAACAGGTGGGGGTATTTTGTCTTGATTTGATCTTCATGCTCCCACTCGGGACCGTGAGGCGAGTTCCAGTGAACCTTCACCAGTTTGATTTGGCTTCTTCTTGTCTTTTGGACCTTCCAGTCCATGACTTCAACTGGTTCTTCGGTGAATTGTAATTTGTCATCAACATGAATTTCATCTGCTGGAATGATAATGGTCTCATTTGTTGGACTTTTCTTCAGATTGGACACATGAAAGGTGTCATGTACATTATTGAGTTCCTCTAGCAGTTTTAGCTTGTAGGCTACAGTACCAATCATTGCTAGAATTTCGAAAGGTCCAATATACCTCGGGTTGAGCTTCCCGTGCTTCTCGAACCTAGCTACGCCTTTCCAAGGTGAGACCTTTAACAATACCTTGTCTCCCACCTCGAAGGATAATGGTTTACGTCTTCGATCCGCGTAGCCCTTTTGTCTATCTCGGGCTGCTTTAATACGCTCATGTATCTTGAATATCTTGTCTGTGGTCTCTTTTACTAGTTCGGGACCAATAAGTTGTCTGTCACCGACTTCCGCCCAACACAATGGAGATCGTCACTTTCGTCCATATAGTGCTTCGAATGGCGCGGCCTTGATGGTGGTGTGATAACTGTTATTGTAGGAAAACTCTACCAACGGTAAATGAGTATTCCAGTTTCCGCCTAAATCCATCACACAGACCCGAAGCTATCTTCTAATGTTTGAATGGTTTGCTCGCTCTGACCATCGGTCTACGGGTGAAAGGTTATGCTTAAATCCAAGCGAGAACCAAATGAATTTTGAAATGATTGCCAGATACGTGACACAAAGCGACCATCTCTATCAGAGATTATCGAGATTGGCACACCATGACATGCCACAATCTCCTTCAGATACAGTTCCGCTAGTTTCTCTGTACTGTCTTTCTCGCGGATGGGTAGGAAGTGAGCTGATTCGGTTAGCCGGTCGATGATAACCCAGATCATGTCATGACCTCGAGAGGTCCGTGGTAACTTTGTAATGAAATCAATTGATATATGTTCCCACTTCCAGACCGAGATCTCCGTTTGTTGTAATAACCCGGATGGCTTTTGGTATTCGGCCTTGACCTTTGCACAAGTTAGGCAATTCCCAACATAGGTCGCAATGTCTCCCTTGAGATTAGGCCACCAATAAATTCTCTCAGATCCTGGTACATTTTGTCCGATCCTAGGTTATCGATTACTTGGACTTGTGTACTTATCAGCACCAAGATCGCAATCGCATAATAGGGAATCCAATACTTCATGAAAATAAAGTTCCATCCTTGTTGATTCAATTGCTTTTCCATTCCCTTTAAGATTCAGCTGGAATGTTTTTGTTTCAACACTTCTTGTTGGCTTCACGCATCGAGTTGTGAAGTTCGTCTGGATTTCATTCAACGCTGCACCTAATGTTTTAATCGTTCTTTTCTACTCAAGGCACTGCTACGGCATTTGCTTTGCCGGTGATACTTAATCTCAAGTCATAATCATTCAACGTTCTCCAACGTGTTGGGCATATTCAGTTCGTTGTTGAATATATGTTAAGCTTTTAGGTCTGGAATATGTACACTTAGTGCATATAAATAATGATGCCAATCTTCAAGGCAAATACCACGGCACCTAACTCCGGTCTGTGTGGTATATTCCTTTCATGAACTTTCAACTGTCGTGACGGTACGCGATGACTTTTTCTCATTGCATTAACACGCAACCTAAACCTTGATGTGATGCATCAAAGTACAGCACAAAGTCATCGGTACCATTCGGTGGATAGTATTGGTGCTTTGCATAGCTTCTCTTTCAAACTTGGAACGCCGTTCTTGCTTTTCCCAATCAAACTTTTATCTTCTGGTTAGCGAGGTTAGTGGTTGTGCAACCTTGGAGAAAGTTTTCAATAATCTCCTGTAATACCCGCTAGCTAGGAATGTCGTATTTCTGGGGTTCTGGCGTGGTCCAATTCTTTATGCTCGATCTTGAGGGTCCACATGTATTCCATTCTCGTTCACCCGTGACTGAGAATTGTACCTCGCGAATCAAAATTTCATTTCGAGACTTGTATAAACTGTTCTTTCTTCGAAATTTCCCAAATGGTTCTCAGTGTTGTTCGTGCTCTTTCTTGTGCGTGAGTATATCGAGATATCGTCTATAATTACGATCACGAATTGTCAAGGTATGCTTACCACCGGTTCAAATTCAAATCATGAATACTGCAGGCGTTGATTAGCCAAAGGCATAACAGGAATCAGAATGACCGTAACGGTCGCAACGCTGTCTTAGGAATGCTTTCCTCTTGGATTCTCAATTGATGATAACCGGATCTTAAATCGATCTTCGAGTAAAAACTGACCCTTGCAACTAGTCGAATAGATCATCGATTTTGTAATGGTACGTTCTGATAGTTAACTTATTTATCTCGTAACGATGCACATGCAAAATGTTCATCCTTTTTCTCACGAATAGCACGGAGCTCCCAAGGTGAGACCCGGTTTATGAAACCTTTGTGAGCGCTTTGCACTGCATAGATAATTCTTGCATTTCAGGCGCCAGACGGATGAGTTTTGCACAGGTGCAGTCTGGCACTAAATCAACACAATTGACTTGTCTCTGGGTGGTAGTCTGGCAAGTCTTTGATAGACTTAGGGTATTCCCTTACTACGGTATGTCTTCAATCGTGCGCTCCTCAGTGTTGGTGCATATTTGTGACAACAGCTTAGATTTGGTCTTTGGATATCTTGTAATTAGTAAAAGATAAACGGTTAGCGGGTTTAGTTTTGTAATAGTGAATTAGAAGTATTTGGGCTGAACTAGATACAATATAACACATGGTAGGCGAATTGGGCCTATAGGAAACCCTAGCCCAATAGCATAACCTATCTCTATATATAGGAAGGTTGTGATTAGGGTTTAGGTTGCTGGTTCTATTGTTCAGTTGCTGCAAGAATTGCTTCAGAAGTTAGAGAGATAAGAGTTAAACAGTCTTGAATTGATTGTAAAACAATTGTGCTTATAATCAATAGAAGACAGTTTAAAGGAATTCGTATTCGTGTTCTTGTATTTTCTGTTAAATCTGATCTAGAGGATTCCGCACTCTAGGTTGGATAGACGATTCTATCAAGATCCATAAGGACTAGGGGACCTACAATTGGTATCAGAGCATTCGGCTCTTGTTTATTGCTCGGTTCAGAATCGTGACAGCAGAAAATTGGGTTTTTGGGCGTTTTTGGAGGCTGTTCTTGGAGATTGTGACGGCTGTTTTAGGGTTTTCGCAGGTATCTCAGATTTTTTGCAGGTATTTCGGATTAACAACAAGCAATTCGGATTGAAGAAAGGCATTCCGGATTAAAAAGCATAGTAATTCGGATTGAAGACTTGAATTTCGGATCAGAATTTGCATTTTGGGTCTGGAAAACAGTGCAATTCGGTTCAGAACAGTCATTTCGGATTCCATTTCGGATTGAAATTTCGTAGCAGAATTGTATTCTGGATTCCATCTCAGATTGGGAACTATTCCGGATTCCATCTCGGTATTAGAGTAGTCTATTTCGGATTTCCATTTCGGATCAGAACAGTGCATTCTGGATTTTCATCTCCGATCACTATTCCGGATCATCATTTCGGATTGTCACTCGGATTACTGTTCGGATTTTCATTTCGGATTGTTAATCAGAGTTTCCATTTCGGATTTTACACTGTTCCGAGTTACACAGAAAAAGGTGGAAACTTAACCAGCTGACGTAACCAAGATTAAACGTATTCGGACATAGAAATTGATCCATAGACAATTTTGACGAACCGATTGGACAGTTAGACTCAGTTGATTTTTAGGACAAAAAAATTACTATTGGACAATATACATCATTAAAATCGTATCGACGAGATGAGTCTAACAGTATAATTTGGTAACCACTCATTTCGGACAAGTTTTAACGTTTTTAACGAGCCGGTTCGGTAAAAATGTCGAATATGCCAAACTTAAATGAGCTGTTGAGGATGGAGCTTGAGGCTGGTACCACAAACAAACCTCCAAAGATGCTGAAGATGGAGAACTATCTTACTTGGAAGGATAGATTTCAATCCTTTATTGAATATCAGGACACACGGATGTGGATCTGTATTCAAGATGAGTATGCTAACCCAACGCATGATTTTGAGGGCAGACAGCGTGTTACTGCTTACGTGAATATGTCTGAAGCTGAGAAGAGGATGTATGAGTCTGAGAAGAAAGCCTTAGCCGCTATTAAGATGTCGTTACCTGATGGCATCAAACATACATTCAAGTGTTACACTACATTAAAGGAGATGTGGGATGCCCTGGAGAAGAGGTATTAGGGCAATACAGATGTGAAGAAGAATAAGGTGGATCTGCTGAAGAAACAGTTTGCTGTGTTCAAAGGAATGAGAAATCAATCCCTAGAAGATATTATCACAAGATAATATCATCTGATGTCAGAAATCGATAATTATAACATAGAGGGATACACAGATGTGGAGATAAACGACAAGTTGCTGGATACTTTACCTGCAAAGTGGGATATTTACACGTTGATGATAAAGGGTGAAGCTGGTTACGAAAAGAAAGACTTGGAAGAGGTTGTTGGAAAGTTGAGAGCTTATGAGCTCAACATGAAGAAGAAGGAAGCGGGTTATGATCAGGTTCAAGATCCGGGGATATCTAAAGGTCTTACACCTTCATCTTCCAACAATGCTTCGAGTGACACTGCAACTGCGTTTCTCTCATGTGAGAATGAACAGATCGTGACAAATTCTGATGGAGAAGTATGTTTTGTTGTTGCTTCAGGAGGCTCGTCAGGGGCTAAGAAACAACAATCAAGTAACAGCAGTTCTAAGTCTATGCCTCTGAGTGTCAAAAGTGCTGAAGAACACCTAGCATTGCTTGCTTCTTTCGTTGCTTCTTACGAGAACTATATTCAGGGGAAAATATATGATCCTGTTACGTTTGATGAAGATTATGATCAGATCAACCCCGATGACTTTGAGGAGATGGATTTGCAATGGCAGATGGCCATGATTTCTAGAAGGGTGAAGAGGTTCATGAACAGAACGGGCAGGAAGTTCGTTGGCAAAAGTGTGGGCTTTGACAAGTCAAAAGTGAAGTGTTACAACTGTCACAACTATGGACATTTTGCTAGAGAGTGTCAAAGAGCAAAGTCTGAATCGCGTTCTAGTTCATCCTTTCAAGATTCTCCTGGTCATGGTTCAAGCAATAGGAACGCATCAAACAACACTGGATCAAAGGCCCTGATTTCTACTGCCAGAGAGAGTTCTTATGATTGGAGTGTTCATCTAGAGAGTGATAACAACGCCTCACAGGCGTTCATGGCTGAGATAGCTCTAGTTGCTGATGAAGAAGTGAAAGCTGAAGCTGAGGGAGAGCAAGAGAAAGTAGCTGAGAAAGCTGATGGAGAACAGAATGCTACAGAGAAGAGGATGGCTGCAGATTTTGATGCTTTCATGGCTGATCTAAGCAAATCAACAGGCGAGGTATGTTCTAACTCTGGTAGCTCTGTTTGTTAGAAATGTTGTGAACTGCAAAGTGAGGTTGACACATTAACACAACAAAACCAAAGTCTGGCTAATGAGCTCTCGAACTTAAAAGAATCAAACTTTTTCGTAAAACGAAATGAGTCATTATACTTGAAGAAAATTAAAGGTTATAAAGAAGAAATTATTATTTTAACATGTATGCTTAATGAAAAACTTCAAGTTATTGACTTAGATCATGATAGGATGAGTGAGAAAACAAAAGAGGTTTCTGAAAAAGCGCAAAGAGTTGTCTGAAGCACAACTTAAAATTTGTGAGCTTGAAAAGAAATTAAATCAATTCAGAGATTCATCTTTTGTCATGAAGCACATGATGAATGGCTTGAAGAAGAGTAATGACAAGACTTGTGTGGGCTTCAAATTTTTGAATGAAGTTTCACCACCTCTTGGTCACGACTATTCTTTCTTGCCAGATGAAGAAGAGCTTACAGACTTTGTGTCAACTACACCTGGTAGTTCCACATCAGAGGATGTTGATGTGACTGAAAATGCCAAGAAGGATAATAACAGAGACATTGTTTTGAAAACCAAGAATACACACCCTAAAGATCAAAAGAAAATTTTTGTTAAAAAGGTTGACTTTGTTAAGGGGAGTGATATGAACGAAGAGGTCCCTGTTATTACTAAAGAGTCTAATGTGCAGTTTGCTAAAAATAAAAATAAAGAAAAATCAGAAGTTAAGCAAGCTAAACAAGATCCTTCTAACGCATCGTCATCATCATCGCCTGATGAATCTAAGCAAGAGGCTTCAGTTAAGAAGTCTTCGGCTAGAAAATCGTGTTTCAAATGTCATGAAAAAGGACATGTAGCTAGCTGTTGTCCCAACAAAAAGGTTGAAGCACAGGTAAGTGAGAGGCAAAGAGAAAAATCACCAGCAAAAAGTGGTGATGGTGAGAAGAAGGTTAACTAACCAAAGATATCTGCTATCAAGCAACAGAGTGTTGCTGTTGATGTAGATAAGGCTGAAAAAGGAACTCACCAAGTTCCTCGTTTTCAAAGAAATCAACAAAGATTTCAGCCTGCATCTACATCAGGTAGATATGATCGACCTAGAAGTAGTAGTTCACCAAGAATGAATAACTTTAATGGTCAATCAAATAATTTCAGAAGTCAAGGTCAATATCAAAATCGATACCAGAATGTTGGTAATCGAAAGTTTTATAACGATGGCTTTAGAAATTATCATCATCAAAATTCATGGCACCAAAATCAAAACTTCCATAGGTCGCAAAGTCCAAACATGGTTAGGAAACCTAATGACCACAGACCTAGTGGAAATCAAAAACCATTTCCATCAACAGGTCTAAGATCCAAGACTCCTATTAGGAGTGATGGATACTAGATGGATGTTCCTATGATTGATGAATCTGGAAGACCCAAGACCATTAAGGCTTGGGTCCCCCAATCTAATTAATTTTGTTGGATGGTGCAGGGAGCTGCTAAGGAGGATTATCAACTTGTGGTATGTTGATAGTGGCTGCTCCAGGCACATGACGGGGGATGCGAGGTTGTTGACTGAGTTTAAGAATATAGATGGTGGTTATGTGAATTTTGCAGGTGCGAAAGGAGGGCACATTACCGGTCGAGGAAAAGTGACTAACGGGAAGATCACACTGGACAAAGTGAACTATGTTGAGCAGCTGAAGCACAATCTGATGAGCGTGTCTCAAGTTTGCGACAAGGGTCACTCGGTCCACTTTACAAAGTCCGAAGTTTTGGTGTTGAAACCTGGTTTGGTGATACCGGATGACTGGATAGTGATGAGAGCGCCAAGGAGAAATGATACTTATGTCATGGACATGGGTGTTAAGGATTCTTCCACTGTGGTCGCGTGTTTACTATCAAAAGCATCTGAGGCTGAGTCATTGTTGTGGCATAGGCGCGTGGCCCACATCCACTATCGAAAAATGAACTATATTATTAAAAATGGTTTAGTGAAAGGGGTGCCAATGAAGAGGTTTCACGTGGAAGATAAATGTCTTCCATGTCAAAAGGGAAAACAACATAAGAAACCTAATAAGTCTAAAATAGTAAATTCCATAGATGCCCCTTATGAATTACTTCATATGGATCTATTCGGTCTAGTGAACATAAGAAGCATAGGTGGAAAGTACTATTGTTTAGTCGTCACTGATGATTACTCACGTCATTCATGGGTTTTCTTTTTAGGTACAAAAGATGAGATAGCGGAGATGTTGATTGATCTTTTTACAAAATTGGAAAATGTCCATGATGCACGGATCAAGAGGATAAGGAGTGATAATGGCATGGAGTTCAAGAACCAAGTTCTGGATCTCTATTGTCTTCACAAGGGAATTGAACATCAATATTCTGCTCCTTATACACCTTAACAGAATGGAGTCACTGAGAGGAAGAACAGGACGTTGATTGAAGCCACAAGGACTATGCTATCTGATTCAAAGCTTCAAGTTCTCTTCTGGGGAGAAGCTGTGAACACAGCTTGCTATGTCCTGAACAAAGTTTTGACGGTTAAACGATTTAACAAAACATGTCACGAACTATTTTTAACCGAAAACCAAACTTAAAAGGCTTTGAACCATTTGGATTACCCTGCACCTTGTGCGAAACAAAGATAAGCAAAAATTTGGTGAGGTAGCCGATGAGGGTTACTTTCTAGGCTATATGCCTGGAACACCGAATAAAAGGGTTTTTAATCTAAAACTGGTAAAATTGAGGTTGTGTTTAACATGGAAATCACTAGTTATTCGCCTCAACAATCAACGAGTGGTCCTGCTATATTATATGATTATGATAGTGTCTTTAAATCATTTAATATTCTTTTTTTCTAATGCAGATGAGTCTCAAGTGATCCATACTGTGATCAGTGAAGATGGTGAGTGTGGCTTCATGCCTAGATCGAGTGTATCGATGACAGATGCTTTAGAAGCTTTTCCAGTGCAGCTCCAGAGGACTCCAGTGATAGTGAGTCTGAACCTATTCAGGGGGAGGATTTCACTAATCCGTTTGTTACTGCTACTATTCAGGGGGAGGTTGGATCTAATCTGGGAGATAATCTGGTTGTTGACACTATTGCCACCACACGAGTACACAGAGATCATCCAGTTGAAAACATCATTGGTGATCCTGCTACAGGTGTTCAGGCGAGAAGAGGTGTACTCGAAGGTTCATGTTGTTTACTTCGATTCAGAAGACTGGGTTGATTAATGAATGTTTGTGTAGTTGCTTTATTGCCCAAGAGGAGCCGAAGAATGTTCGTATGGCTCAAAAAAACTACGGGGTTGAAGCTATGCAAGAGGAACTAATTCAGTTCAAGAAATTGAAGGTTTGGGAGCTAGCTGATCTTCCTGAATGAGAAAAAGAAATAGGCACTAAGTGGGTGTTTAAGTGCAAGAAAGACGACCGAGGGATCGTGATAAGGAATAAGGCTCGGTTGGTGGTAAAAGGGTTCAATCAGCAAGAAGGGATTGATTATAATGAAGTGTTTGCACCAGTAGCAAGGTTGGAAGCAATTCGTTTGTTCCTAGCTTTTGCTTCATTCAAGGGCTTCAAAGTTTACCAACTTGACGTGAAGAGTGCATTTCTTTACAGGAAAGTCCAAGAAATGGTGTATGTCTCACAACCAGACGGGTTTACTGATCCAGACTATCCAGATCGAGTCTACCGACTTGATAAGGCATTGTATGGGTTGCATCAGGCACCTAGGGCGTGGTATGAGACATTGTCAGCATATTTGTTAAAACATGGTTTCGAAGGAGGTCAGATTGACAGTACACTTTTCATCAAAAGGAAGAAGGAAGACTTTCTGCTGGTACAAGTATACGTTGATGACATCATCTTTGGATCATCAGATGAGAACATGTGTCATGATTTCGAAGAGGTAATGAAGAGCAAGTTTGAGATGAGTGCGATGGATGAATTATCCTACTTTCTGGGTTTACAAGTTGAACAAAAGAAGGATGGGATGTTTATTCATCAGTCAAAGTATGTGTATGACATTTTTTCTCGTTTCAAGATGGAGGATTACGCTACTTTCAATACACCTATCTGTGAGAATCACAATCTTGGTCCAGATCATGAGAGTTTGGAGGATGTTAATCCAACTCAATACAGGGCAATGATTGGTTCTCTGATGTACTTGACTGCTTCAAGACCTGACATCATGTTCGCAGTATGTCTATGTGTCAGATATCAAGCGAATCCAAAGGAGTCCCACATGAAAGCGGTGAAGTGTATTCTTTGTTACTTGAAGGGGAAACCTAAACTTGGGTTATGGTATCCAGCTTCTAGTGATTTGAAATTTGTTGCTTTTACTGACTCGGACTTTGGAGGATGTAAATCTACAAGGAAGTCTACCACAGGTGGTTGTCAGTTCTTAGGAGGGAGGCTCGTGTCATGGCAATGCAAGAAACAGTCTTGCGTGTCTACCTCGACGTGTGAAGCTGAACATATTGCTGCGGGTAGCAGTTGCTCTCAGATTCTCTGGATCCAATAGCAGATGCGCGATTACGGTTTGAATTTCACTCGTACTCCTATTATGATATACAATAATGCCACTATATCAATCACCAACAATCCCGTAAAACACAGTCGCACAAAACATATTGACATTCGTCATCATTTTATACGGGATTGTGCTGAAAAGAAATTAATTGAACTACATAGAGTCGACACGCTAGATAACCTGGCAGATTTTTTCACAAAAGCATTTGATAGGGTCGCTTTGAACATTTAGTCGAACTCAATGGGATGAGGAATCCTGAATAACCATTTTTTCCATAAAAATAGTTTGTAAATAATCTACTGCTTTTCAAAAATTAAAAACATAAAAAATAGAAAATTCAAAAATGAGTTTTCACTGTATGAAAAAGAAGAAATGATAGTACATCAGCAAGTTAGACTGTCACACTGAACTTAAAAGAAACTTGCTTAAGTGTGATAGTAGCTTCATCATATGATGTACCAGTAGGCAAAAGGCATGAAATAATCAACTTACCTTTGTGATACACATAAAATAGATTGTGTATGAGTGGGTAACATATCAGTGGCCTATGGTTTTATAACCTTAAATCTTGCGTTGATAGATTGCCAAACTCTGAGGTTTTAGGTCTTTATATCGTTATTTCATCCGGGGTATCAAGGTTGTCCTTCTGCTGCATCCAGATATATGCTGACCTAGGCACAACCAGGATATCTTAAAAGAGCTAAAATGCAAAATCCCAAAAAGTGAAGAAGCTCTCCTAGGGAGTCATTCATAAGTGCAAATTGCATTAATCGTACCAAAATTTGGTATTTGTCCTAACCCTCGTTGGATATTTTGGTTCTTTGCTGTACGGAAGTACTGACCTGATTACCAATTATCTAACATTGTAAATTCAAAAGGATGAATTTCGGTATACTCACCTACTACGATGAATTTTTGTGCATACCTTGATCGCGGGGGTATGTCCTGAAGTGGGACACACTAGTATATCAGTATAAATTATCTAAACATATCACTAGGTAATGGTACTTGAAATGTTCATGTATTTTGTTTAAGTGGACAAACAATACTGGTAATCGTCTTGAGCTGTTATTCATGAATATTGCATATAGAAATATAAAAGAGTGTGAAAACAGTTTGATGTTGCTGATATGATCTTCTTACCGGTGATACTCACAAAAATAGAGTGTTTAATTTTTCGTACTTTATTTGCTTTCATAAAATATAAAAATCCAAAAATATTTCATTTTTTTGTATTAATGTACGGGATATTGGTTGTTCATGGAGGAGTTGTTACCGATAGGGGGAGACGGTGTTAGAAGCTGAGTTCAAAATTTTACGATCTTGCAGGCTATGTGTGCTTAAAATTTTGAGTATGTATTTTGAGTTGAGAAGTGCTTAATCTGTGATACAGTTTAACTATCTCTTGAATAATAATAATTTGTTTAACTTGTGTTGAAAAATTCTTATGGTTTCTCGAGATGTTTGTTTTATAGTATACAGATTGTAGCAGTGTGTTGCTGAGAAGTTTAGTGAAGAGGAGTTTACTTGGATGCATGGTAGAACCTCCTTTCTACATTGCAGACAAAGTTGAAGAGTTTTGAAGATTGCTATGCAAGGACTAAACTGGAGTTTACTCAAACGCTAACGATTTAGAAGATTTGGTGATTGGATACATCAGCTTATGGGGAGTCTGTTGCTGACAGAAGCTGTTAAAGCTGAAGCTATCCAAAGACCAACTTTTTTCAAAGATGTTGAAGATTGCAAGAAGACTGAAGACTAGGTTATTTTTATGAAGCTATTGTCAAGGGGGAGTTTGTTGGTGCATATTTGTGACAACAGCTTAGATTTGGTCTTTGGATATCTTGTAGTTAGTAAAATGATAAACGGTTAGCGGGTTTAGTTTTGTAATAGTGAACTAGAAGTATTTGGGCTGAACTAGATACAATATAACACATGGTAGGCGAATTGGGCCTAAAACCCATTAGCAGTCCATGTAGGAAACCCTAGCCCATGAGCATAACCTATCTCTATATATAGGGAGGTTGTGATTAGTGTTTTGGTTGCTGGTTCTATTGTTCAGTTGCTGCAAGAATTGCTTCAGAGAGTTAGAGAGAGGAGAGTTAAAGAGTCTTGAATTGATTGTAAAACAATTGTGTTTGATAATCAATAGAAGACGGTTTAAAGGAATTTGTGTTCGTGTTCTTGTGTTTTCTATTAAATCTAATCTAGAGTATTCCGCACTCTAGGTTGGATAGACGATTTTTCTTTCAAGATCCATAAGGACTAGGGGACCTACACTCGGCCTTCTTACCCACCACGTGGGCAAGAAAAGCAATACATCCTTTCCTTAAACATTTATGCGCCTTCATGCAGTTTATGATACGTAGAGGCATGTCGCGCTTCTCACCGTGAATTATCAAGTGTTTTCTGTCGGATAAGGGGATGCGAATGATTTTCTCATGACATATAACCTCGGCTTGATTATTGGATAGACAATCCATCCCGATAACTACATCAAAACTACCCAGTTGAACTGGTAATAGATCTATATCAAACTTTCGTTCACCTAACTCTAACGTACATTTCTTTATTATTTCTTTCGACTCTACTAATATTCCGTTGGCTAACTCAATCGAGTAGGGAACATCTAGTTTACTCGACTTTACCCAAGTGTATCTCTAAACTCTTTAGAAATAAAACTGAAATCTGCCCCGATATCAAAAAGAATAGATGCAAAGTGATCATTGATAGGGAACGTACCAGTGACCACGTTTGGATCCTGACGAGCATCCTTAGCTCCAATTACAAATGCCCTTCCTCGTGCTTGATTCGCTTTAGGACAATCTTTCTTGAAATGCCCTTTTTCTCCGCATCCGAAACAACCTCGATCTCCCGTATTGGTTCCCCGGCACGCTTCGGTGCGATGACCAAATTTGCCACATTTTCCACACTGTGGCCACGACATTCCCCGTGATGGTGGAAAGGACACTTGGGACATTTTGGTGCTTCCCCAGTATAAGCTTTCTTAACCGCAGTGTTCGTGGTTGTGGTAACATATGCTTTGGTTTCCTTAACTTCTCTCGCGGCTTGTCTCTTGTTACTGTTGTTGTTACCACGAGAATCTTTCTTGAAGTGAGAAAATTTTCGTTTGTTGGAATCAGTAGATTCTCTCTTGCTTCCACCACACTTAGGCAACTTCCCCTGACGTACAACCTCTTCGGTCAGGCTGATAGCTAGCTCAATAGCTTCACCAATCTCTGTGGGTTTCGAAGAGGTCACCAAACTCAGGATCTCGGGGGGCAAGTCCCCAAATGTACCTCTCAATACGTTTAAATTCTGGTTCCACTAGATATGGCACTACTCGGGATAAATCATGGAATCGCTGTGTATAGCCAGAAATGTCTGAACCGACCATTTTTAGATTCCAAAATTCCGTCTGTAACTTTTGAATTTCTGATCTTGAACAATATTTCTTCTTCATTATATCCTTTAGTTCCTCCGAGGTCAGGGCATATGCAGCATCATCGCCGTTGGTTTGGACCTGAAGGTTCCACCATGATAGAGCTCCATCCACAAAGATCCGGTAACATAGGTGACTCTTAATTCAGCCGGGCACTTACTCATTCAGATGACTGAGTCTGTCTTCTGAGTCCAGCATACGAAAGCTACAGCACCTCCAGTACCATCGAAGTTCAGAGGTTTACAGTCAAGAAACTGCTTATATGTGCAACTTGAAATCATTGGATACACCATTTAAGCATGAGTAAGTAGCACAAATAAGATGGATGAGAGTGTATCGTGGTTTTGTGAGAAACCATGTATTACCAATGGGAGGATTTACTCTTGTTGAACCTCCTGTACCGCCGCTATGCTCAGAGCGGTTTGCCTCGTATTGTGCAATGGCTTGGGAGATACGTTCGTTCAGCTCCTCTTGTGTGGTGGGTAGGGTGTTATTGTTTGAACTTCTTCTGCGGGGCGGCATTGTCTTCTAACACAATATGTCGCTCAATTAGTCGAATAATTGCATGTTATTATTAAAATTTATTTATTCATTATATATATATATATATATTGATCATATGCAACAGCACATCGGACATGATACATAAATAAATGAATATATGCAAATGCCATACGCACACCCATCGTCATCATACACATAGCTCGCCACATCATAGAGTCTAAATCCTAATATCACTACGGTTAAATGCATCAATCATAAAATCACCACATCATGACATAATCAACCATAACATAAAAGAAATACAATGTAACATAAAGAAAATACACTTTTATACAATGACAACTTGTTACAATTTGTTCACGAAAAGCCAAAAAGGACTTAGGGGTACACAACCCTAGTCAATACAAGTTTTTACATTACAAAAGTACCATTTTCTACTACATTGCTTCTTCACGTCAAATAGTTATCTTCCAAAAGCTGGGATCTTCAAGGTTGGGTCTTCATGATCCAAAACAACAGAAGTACAGCTGATCCCCAAAAGATATCTACAAACGTGCTACTGGGGTGGAGGGGGTGGTGGAAATGGCGACCGTGGGAACATGCTGCGATAGTAGGCCATCTCCTCCTCGAGGCTAGAAATGCGCCTAGTAGCATCCGTCTGAAACTGCTCTAGCTCCTGCACTCGTGCCTTGGACGGGCATGATGAGTGATGGAATGCAGTAGAAAGGTGGAGTCGGTGGTGGTGATAGGGGTAGTGGTGGTGGTGATGGAGGTGGGTATGATGGTGGGGGTGGTATCGGTGATAACAGTGGTGGGGGTGTCACTCTGGTAGTGGCGTGAGCAGTACATTGCGACTCTATCTCCCAAATCCTACGAAATATTAGAGAGAGTTGTAGGTCATGTAAAGTCACCCTTTCCTCAACAGGAATCTGAGGAAAGTGTGAGGGATGATAAGGGTCTGAAGGGCTCATGCCCGGTGGAGCTGTCGAAGTAAACATACCTGCTGGAGGTGGTGTGGGACGTGGGTCACATACGGGTGGTACTCTATCAGAGAATGAAGGTCCTAACATATGAGAAGGTCCAGCTGCAGATGGGTTGAAAACAGGGTGGTACGTGGACCTCTCAGAGAAGTAGGGTGGTGGCTGCTCGGGGGCACGTGGAGTGCCACTCATAGAGTAGAAACGGGCCAGTCCTGTATAGTGAGTGGGTCCAGGGGTCAGGACTCTGACAGGGAACGAACTGACGCGAGCCGGTGAGGCCGCAAGGGGTGAATACATGGATGCAGGGGTGCCTGGGACGGCAGACGAAGCATCGTCCGCCTCATGCTCACTCGGAGCAGCATCAGTAGATGACGAGATGTCCACTACTGGAATATCTGGGGTGGAATCTCGAGTATAGCGATATCGTCGAAGACCTCACCATCTCCCAGGTCGTCCTCCATGTGTTCAACATGGAATACTAGTATCTCATCATCGTCATCATCCAAATCAATCACGGGAGGGACCACAGCAAGGGGCACGGCCAGATGTACAATAGCGTGTTCACCCTCTAGGTAACCATACACTATGATGTCATGCGGGGGCTGAGGGATGACCAATACGTCGTCTGCTGGAGGTGCATCTACCTCCATAGGATCGATCAGTGCCAGTGGTTGGAAGTCCCCATCGTCTCCATCTTCGGCTCCATTCCCTAAAGGTTGGGCCTCGGCAGCAGGATCATATCCATCATCGGATATATACTCCTCTGGGTCTTCCTCATAACTCGATGCTGAAGACATAGTCCTGGCAAATAATTCGTACAATGCATATATATACAGGTTAGTAATTTATGATATATTTTAAAGTAATCACCATTTCTCATGCAAAGCTTGTTCTCTTTTGTATTCCATGGAATCTTACTGTTTTGTGTCTATCCATCATTGACTAATTATGTATTGACTCTGCTCATTACTTATAGTTGAGCTCGTGTGATAGATCCTTGTGTTATAGTGACACAATGAAAACCTTTTTGTTATCTTGTTATAATTCTAAAACATTTCTATCATGTTTTAAAACTTTGTTTTCATGTGTGAGCCCCTGGTGATTGTAGACCAAACTTTTAGTAAAAAGTTTTTCCCCGGTTCACTACAATCGAAGCTCTGATACCCACCTGTCACACCCTGGTCGTAGCGGAAGCGCAAGTGTGTGACTAATAGGTAATCATTGCATCTAATATAGTAAACATTTTAAATTAACAACGATGCATGCCATTCCTAAGTTTCGTTCAGATATTACAACCATCAAAAGGTGAAATCACATTGTCATCAGTTTCAGATTACCATTGCAACATAGTTTAAAAGACATAGTTCCAAAATAAGATAGTCTTTTCATCACAATTCCATGTTGAGGCTTTGACCTCTATATACCCAAACGAGGTTGGGATATAAAGGGCAAACCCTCCAAACGTAGTACATCGTTGTCTTGAAATCCCATACCTGGATCCCATCACCAGCTCAAGTCCTGCGTCCTGAAACACGTGTAATTTTAAAAAGTCAATATAAAGTTGGTGAGTTCATGTAGTTTAATGTTTTCGTATCAAAATGTCATCCTTGAAAACCTGTATTGAAATCCAAGTATGTTATTAGCATCAATGAGATAATTAAGGATCTATCAGTGTGTCACGAGCACCCTGACATACTTGTGCCATAAGTAAGTAACCAGACCGAGACTACTTTGACATCATTGGGATCACAAAAGCACTCCGAAGGGTATACCAACCAGGAGTGGAGCGGGTCTCAAACTCAATAGATCTACTTCTTTTGCACCTTGGTCACTAAGTGATTAATGGTTACTATTGTTATCATCCTACTTACACACAGTGATCTGTTATCTGCTAACCCACAGCTAACATACTGTTTTGACATGACATGTTTTTCCCCTCGATAGTTTAAAACAAAACTTGAAATAAGTGAAAGGAGGGGACATGAACTCATAGTTTTTAAGTCGTACTGTTTAATTTTCGGTGTCCGCAACGTATGTAACCTACATGCGTATTGGTTTCGTTAGACACCTAGGTCTTAATGGACCTTATACACGTTGTTCATCTTGAATTCTTGTTATATGTCTCTTTGTTATGATTGAACAACTTGAGATGTGATCTTAGTGTTGGTGGTTCGTTTGTTCTATGAATATTATTATATATATTTCTTAAATATATATATATATATATATATAATATATATATATATATATATATATATATATATATTATTGTTTTCAAACAATGTGTGAACTGGGCCATGCCCTTCACATGTCATTGGGCCTAGCCCATGTTTTCTTGTCTTTGGGCCTAGCCCATGTCATCTATGCCTTTGGGCCTAGCCCATGTTTTTTTGTCATTGGGCCTAGCCCATGTATTTTATGTCTTTGGGCCTAGCCCATGTTTTTATGTCATTAGCCCATATTTTTATGTCTTTGGGCCTAGCCCATGTTTTTGTGTCTTTGGGCCTAGCCCATGTTTTTATGTCTTTGGGCCTAGCCCATGTATTTATATATGTTTTTGGACCTTTATTAGTTTTGGGCCTCATCCATAATTATTATGGAATTTGGGCCTAATATATGATTTTCACAATTTGGGCCTAGCCCAAATGTATATATATGTAAGCCCATTTTTTTATTATAAGTGTTTACTTATAATTTGTCTAACTTTTTAATACACTTAACTTTTCGGATTTTTCATTTCGATAATATATAAACATGTTAAACGTCTAAATATATATTTACGCTCGTTGTCGGCGTCGTTTATTACATGTTTGTTTTTGTCGAGAATCGTCCATTGTCGCAACGACCTTTCGTGCCGGTAATTCACCCGTTGGTCGTCGACGCGACGGTGTAATATTGATGTCCGCCTATTGTTCGCATTGCTTTAATTGTCCGATTTATTGTTTCGACGCATTGTGAGAATGTATTTATTATGTCACCAATACTTGGTATATTGTTTAAGTGTGTATTTTGTATAAGATTGGGTATTTTATTGTGAATACCCTAAACTTCTAATACATACATATAAAAATACACACATGTATACACATTATTTATTAGCAACAAATATGCATACAACACTTGTATTATTTTCCTTACAAGAATATATATTTGTAAAAGGATTTATTTTTCTTGTAAATATATATTTGTGACTTTATTTTAAACACTTGGTTATTTAGGAATAACCCTTGTCGTTAGAGTCCACTTAATGACATTTTAGGTTACTAATCGCGTTTAGTCCCACCAATCACCCCACTAATCATGCTTGAATCGCGATTAGATTTTTAGAAAATTTTGCCATAGTTTCCCCTAAACTATGGCGTTTTCCACGTTTTAAAAAAGTATTTAAAACATGTTTAAACTCATAATCATCATCAACAAACCATCTAATATTTATTTAACATAATCTACATATCATCATCCATGACTTTTGTTGTTAAAAACCCTGGTAAATCAAGAGGGTTTTTAGTGGTTATTATTCTTTTCAAAACAATACTTTAGTATGTTATTTAAACAAGTTCATGCATGTAACTCTTTGATTACTACACATTTTAATGTGATTACAACTTAAATACATATGTTCATTTCTTATAAAAATCATTCTTATGTATAAAATTATGTTTAAGTTGTAGTATTTTACATGGATGATGTAAGTGATGAGCTTGTTTAGATTTAAACCTTATCATGTTTAAATCCTTATTTTTTTATGCTAAATCAAACAAGATCATCTTACTTTTATCTCATAATATAAACATAAACAACTTCAATATACATTCTAACAATCATACAAGCATGTAATCAACACAAAATAATCAATATTTATTGTTATTATTATGTTATATTTTAGGGTTTTTGATGTATCTTTTCTTGATTTTCAAGATGATCAACTTGTACACTAATAATCTAAGCATAAAAATAAGTTAGATTATGGAGGAGATTAGCTCACAATCGGTGCACAAGCTTCCTGAAGATTATGGAAGAAAATAATCTCCTTAAGAACCCCTAATGATCTCCATCCTTGAATGCTTCTTTAATGGGCTTGGTTAAGCTTCAAAGTGTATGGAATGTGTTGTTTAAGGATGGCACAATGGTGGCTTAGGGTGGTGGTGTTTGAGCCGTGAGCAAGAGGGGGAGAAAGGAAGAAGGATGTTGCAACTTTTGGTGAATGAATGTGATGTATTCTTTTAGGTGACCATGATTTATAATCCTCCAATCTATCAAGTTCCATCACACATCTCATACACCATACTTAAGATCTCAAAATTTCAACAAAATCAAGTGGGGTGGGACCCACTTGTAACCGTCAACTATGAGGGGGGTAAGTGTAAATTGTTTTCACCACATGTTAAAAAAAAGATAGATATTTTGGTGATTAAATTAATTATGGTGATTAGGGTTAATCTTCTAGCATCTTAAGCATAAGGCTTATGTTTAGGGTGTAATTATATGGCATTTAATCCTTATGATCTTCCAAAATAAGTTTCGGATGACGGATATGTCGCTAGATCGTTCATCGTCGAAGTATTCGCTAATAAACAGAACTATATATTTATTACCGGAAGCGTTTGTTTTCAACTACCACAACTAATATGGTGTAAGATTAGTGCATTTCCGACCCAAAAATAATCATGACTGGTTGGTTAGATGAATACACGATGAATTTGGGTTGCCGATATGTCTTTCGTTCGACCGTTCTATCAATATCGGCACTTTTATGATCCGCCGTCGAACTTTTCCGAAAGTTGTGTTTCCGTGACCTCATGTTAGTTGAATGGATTCCGAGTTCCAAATAACGCTTAACTAGTTTACAAGACGCCCGGATGAGGTTATCGTCCACTAAAATATTCGTCGTTTCGACGATCGGCCGCTTTCCGGTCGAATTGTGCAGTGTTTGACAAATGACCGAAAACGATGTGTTATGTGCATTTTGCTATTCTCACATTATTTTAGGATGTTTAACATTGTTTTATTATCATCTTGACCTCTGGACTCCTCCGAATTAGTCTTGCAGATAAATCGCCATTTGTCGCCTTTTTGTCAAAACGGACAATTTTGCAATTTAGGCGTTATACCGGAAAGTTATGTATTTTTGTGATATTTATTCTCAAATATGTATTTTCATTTGTATATGGACTCAGGTATGACATTAACATGCCGTCATTTCGTGTCTTGATTCGTGTTTGCGGATTTACCGACACGGTTAGTGTCACCCCACTTAGTGCATCCAGCACTTTCTACCAACACTTTTAGGGCATTGTTTTGGTCTGTTTCTCGTCGTAACGGAAACCAGTATATGTTATGATCAAATTTACTTGCCCTAATAACGTACGACTAAGTTTTGAATTTAAATTACAATAATCATGCATGAGATTATAGTATGAAATTAGTGATTACATTGTACGGAACTACCAGTTATTTGCCAGTTGTCACAGAGTACACACAATTATATATGTATTTATTTTAACACCTTATCGGCCCATATTTTTAAGTGGATATGATTAATTGTCGGAATTTACAAGGTTTGGTTAAAAATATTTGGCCAAAATTGCTAGACTACCACCTTTTTTTGCCAATTAGGACTGGATTTCACCATTATTGACCGCCGACTAATTAATTGGTTGATTAGATAAAATCACTTGTTGAACCTACGACTAGTGATTAATTGGTGACTAATCAGATGCTATTCGGACTTTAACAACCATTACCATTCATCATCTTTCTAAATTAATCTTCTCGAGTATAACTAAGAAAATAATATTAAAATATCAGACTATTTATTTTATTAGGGGGTGTAGGATGGGGTCGTAATGATAAAGACATTAAGGTTAAGATGTTACTTATCTTAAGATCAAAGGTTTGAGCTCATCGGTATAAAGATTTTGTTGTTAAAAAAATATATTGTTGGAATTTTAATGTTTATGAACCATTAACCATTTTAGTTTTTATAAATTTCATAAAACTTCGACCACTTTAATTCTATTATAGCCTTTTGATGTATTGAATAATACATGCATTTATCGTGTAAAGTTAATATATTTTTACAGTTTTCGTTTCGGTTTGTCAAGAATTTATGTACTTTTAATCCAAATGCGTTTTGTAGGTTTTGGTTCGTGAAAACAGTTGGAAGAATGGGAAAAACGTGCTAAAGTGATAATTATAACCAAGCCGGGGCGTAGTTGGAACACGGAAGAGGAAATGAATCGTAAAATGGAGGTTATCAGCCGCATGGCGGCCCGCGACCACATCACCATAAACCTCTCACGCCCCGCGAGAGGTCAATACTTATCTCCGGAATCATTACTCGGCCGCCGGGCGCGACGAGACCATATATCCCTCTCGCGGCTGGCGAGAGGGTGTTTTATCCAGAAAGTTTCGAAATTGCAGCTGTTTGAGAATTGTTGTGTTATATAGTAGAGTTATATTATGATACAAACACAACTTGATCATCTTGGACGAACTCAGATCTTGGGGAGCAGAAATTCTGGATTATTGGAGCTGAAGAAGATTGTTCTAGGCTACAGGAATCATCTAGGCAAGCAAGGAACTTTGAGGCAGGAGCAAATACGGTTCTATTGCACAATCTCGATCTTTCTAGTTCTTTGTTTTAACCTTGTGATGAATTCTTGTTTAAACCTTGTTTATGTGTTTTTCAAAACCATGATACTTGGCTAGATCTCTTTGGTTACCTAGGTTTGGATTATTTACTTTATGAAAGTTTGGTTTTTATTTTAGTTTAATTATGGTTTGAATGATTGTTTGGTAAAGTTCACAACTTTAACTTGTTAGTTTAGTGTATTTGCATGATCTAAGTTGATTTGTGATTATTTATTTGTTTTACATGAATCTTGGTAGATGTCTTCCATAGAATAGGTTTGTGTTGCTTTTTCGAGTCTTTAGGGGTTCGGGAAACAATCGGTAAATTTGCCAATAAAACCGGGAAAACAACTAAATAAAAAAATCAGTTTTATCATTATACCGAAATTAATTATTGAGAAATAAAATTTAGTTAGCTGAATTGGTTAGATGAATTGTTAGGTTTAGGTTTTGAGAATATCCCATATCTAATTTACTTGTCATAATCGAGTCGGTTAAGCCAAACTAGAAGTTATTGTTGGTCTAGGTTAATTATTGAGAAGTAATCAACTAATTAGACACTTTACTAAATTATAAGATAACTGAAAAGAAGTCTTTAAAACCGGTGAACATAAAATAATTTTAGGGTATCATAGGCGTCTTTCTGATAAGGGTTGGGGGTCCTGTTCGGTAAACCTAGAGTTTAATATTTTAAGATCCTGATCACTCATTCAACCTGATTAACTTATTATAAAACCAAGTGAGTAGTAATATAAAATCCAACCTATGTAACCAGTTCACTATTCTTGAATTAATTTCCAATTTCTAAAAGTTCAAGATTCAATTCGTTTTAATTAAGTAAATTTAGTTTGATTAGTAATTTAGAATTGTTAGAACCCCCACCCCTTAAAATATACATAATTGTTTTAATGTGTCTAAATTAAGTAGTCATTGTAATTAGAGAGTCTCGTGGGTTCGATAATCTGGACTTACTTAAACTATTCTACAATTGTCGTGTGTTGATCATTGTCTAGAGTATATTAGCAGAGCTGACCTAGAGAATGTGAGTGTAGTAGCAGAGGAGAGCGATAGCGAGGATATAGAGGATGACCCCCTATGGGTTCCCGAGACCTTAGATTTCTGTGAGGTTAGTGCTGTAAGTGAGAAAACCCCGCTAGAGACTCCAGCACCCGTAGAGCTTAAGGTCCTTCCCTCTCATTTAGAGTATGCGTTCTTAGGTGACAATTCGAGCTTACTCGTTATAATTTCTTCGAAATTGTTGAAGGAGGAGAAGGAGCGTTTGATAAAGGTTCTTACAGACAATAAGGAGGCCATCACTTGGAAACTGTCTGATATCAAGGGAATCAGCCCTTTCTTCTATACTCATAGGATCCTTATGGAGGACGTCTTTAAGCCAGTAGTGCAGCCTCAGCGCCGTCTAAATCCGAATATGCAAGAAGTTGTGAAGAAAGAGGTACTCAAGCTAATGGAAGCCGGTCTAATCTACCTGATATCCGATTCGGCATGGGTAAGTCCTACTCAGGTTGTTACCAAGAAGGGGGGAATGACAGTGGTCATGAATGAGAAAAAAGAGCTTATCCCATCGCGTACAGTCACTGACTGACGGGTGTGCATTGATTATCGAAAATTAAATGACGCCACCCGCAAGGACCACTTCCCACTCCCGTTTATCGATCAGATGTTGGAGCGACTCACAGGACAACAATTTTATTGTTTTCTTACGTGTTCTCAGGTTACTTCCAGATCCCATTGCTCGGAGGATCAAGAGAAGACAACCTTCACATGTTCGTACGACACTTACGCGTATCGCCGCATGCCTTTCGGGCTATGTAAATGCTCCCGCTACTTTTCAGCGATGTATGGTCGCTATCTTTCAGGACATGATCGAGACTTCGATGGAGGATTTCATAGAGATTTCTCTGTCTATGGAAACACTTTTGATCAGTGTCTTAGTCACCTTGATGCAATGATGAAACGGTGTGTCGAGACGAGACTAATGCTGCACTGGGAGAAGTGTCACTTTATGGTGACAGAGGGGATGGTGCTAGGGCACAAGATATCTCGTGCAGGTATAGAGGTCAATAGGGCTAAGATAGATACAATCAACAGAATCCTTCCACCAACTAGCGTCAAATCTATCTGTAGCTTTCTCGGTCATGCGGGCTTCTACAGACGATTCATTAGAGACTTCTATAAGATTACACGCCCCATGACATGACTCCTTGAAAAGGGTGTACCCTTTATCTTTGATGACGACTGCTTGAAAGCCTTCACGATCTTAAAAGAGAAGTTGGTGAGTGCTCCTATCCTCGTCTCACCCGACTGGAGCTTGCCCTTCGAGCTCATGTGTGATGCGAGCGATTATGCGGTCAACGCCGTTCTGGGTCAGCGACGAGATAAACATTTTCATCCCATTTACTACGCTAGTAAAACCCTTAATGACGCTCAGGAGAACTACACCACTACAGAGAAGGAGCTTCTAGCAGTAATGTTCGCATTCGATAAATTTCATTCCTATCCCATCCTTCCATAACCATCGTCTTTACTGATCATGCGGCTCTACGGTTCCTCTTCCAAAAGAAGGACACAAAGCCTCGTCTTATTTGGTGGATTCTCCTGCTTTCTGAGTTCGACATAGAGATTGGAGATAAGAAGGGAGTAGAGAATGTGGCCGCCGATCATCTATCCCGATTAGAAGATCCAAGCAGAGAAGAAATCAGAGAGTAGGAAATCGGTGATAGATTCCCTCATGAGTCAGTGGAGTTTGTAGCGGCGGAAAAGGAGGGATGTCGTGGTTCTCGGATTTTGCGAATTACCTCGCAAATGGTGTGGTCCTGAAGGGTATGACCACTCAGCAGAAGAAGAAATTCTTCCGAGGTGATACATCTGGGATGGCTCTTTTCTATTCGGGTAGGGGGAGATAGGATTCTTAGGCTTTGCGTAAGTAGAGAGGAGGGGGTAGAGTTTTGAGGCACGTGCATGAGGGGCTAACAAGAGGTCATCATGGTCCGCACGTCACCGCACAGAAGGTTTTTTATTGTGGTTTTTATTGGCCCTCAGTAGTTAAGGATGCCTTAGAGTTCGTTAGAACATGTGATCGTTGCCAGCGCACCGGCAACATGTTATCCAAGGACGAGATGCCCCAACACCCGATCCAAATTCTTGAAGTCTTTGATGTGTGGGGATCGACTTCATGGGACTATTTCCCGTCTCTAGCGAGAATCGGTGCATCCTCGTGGCCATTGACTATGTTTCTAAGTGGGTTGAAGCTGCCTTACCCACGAATGAAGCCCGAGTGATGGTGAGATTCTTAAAGAAGCTATTTACACGCTTCGGTACCCCACGAGCTATCATTAGTGACCGTGGCACTCACTTCTGCAATGCCGTCCCAGAGAAGGCATTGGCGCGCTACAGCGTCACTCATCGCCTCTCCACCACTTATCATCCTCAAACAAGCGGCCAAGTGGAGAATGTGAACCTAGGGGTGAAGTGGATCCTCGAGAAGACGGTTGGCAAAAGTCGAAAGGACTGGTCCGATAAATTAGATGATGCCTTACGGGCGTTTAGAATCGCGTATAAGACTCCTCTAGGCACCACGACCTTCATGATCGTTTATGGTAAAGGCTGTCATCTTCCGGTTGAACTTGAGCATAGGGCTTTGTGGGCCCTTAAGACCATGAATTTGGATCTTACCAAAGCTACCAAGAGATGATACTTCCAAATTCATGAGTTGGAGGCGCTTCGAGATGCGGCGTACGAGCGTTCATGGAGCATTAAGGAGAAAACTAAGGCGCTGCATGACAGGAGATTGAGAGGTGTGAAAGACTTTCAGATCGACAATAGATGCTCTTATATAATTCAAGATTGAAACTATTAGTTGGGAAATTGAAGTCTAAGTGGCCAGGCCCATATGTGGTAAATGAGGTATTCCCGTATGAACGGTCCAGTTGAAAGATGAAGCTGCGGAGGGACGTGGAAGGTCAATGGTCATCGATTGAAGCACTATTTAGGACCGCTAGATCCCACCGAGAAGGAGGAAACTCCTATCGAAGTTCCACGTCAAACCCATAGGTTCTTGAGTATCGGCTCAAGTGTAGAGTTTGTACATATTGATAGTTATTTGCATTTCATGTCTTTTCTAGTATTAATTCTTGTTTTTTTGTAGTGTGTGTTTGCGTTTGTTTGTGGGTCGTTTTATCTGTTTTTGCAGGTTATATCACGCCACCATCGATGAGGAACTTGGATTTGTAGGTATGTTTAGCTAGTAGCCGGATGCAAGCGGGGTTTTTCACTAAGTTTAAACAAGTTAACAAAACTTTCACAATTTTTCTACGGCACTAAACAGGCCAAACTAAATAACTTTCTTTGAAAACACCCTCTCGCGGGGCGCGAGAGGCACATCCCATCTCGGTCGTGGCCCGCGAGGGACTTGCATCTCCGGAATCTTTACCTCGGTCGCGGGGCGCGAGAGGAATTACTTACTCCCTCGCGGCTCGCGAGAAGCCCTATCTGCATATTTTAAACCCTAAAAGCACATTTCATCTCTTTCACTCTCATTTTACCCACTTTCACATACGGTTTCGTCAAATTTTCTCCACCAAACTCCACCATTTTCACCTACATTCACCCGAATCTTCCTCCATTTCATCCCTACATCAACCATAACCGAGTTTTCAAGTGAAAATCTGTGTTTTATACCTTCAACCAAGCTCTTTAACAATTCTGCAACTTCTCCAATACTTGTTTAGTATTTATTCAGATCGGCAACATGGTATGTTTCCGGCAACCTTTATGCTTTTATCTTTATATTTTATTCAGTTGGCTGAATGTATTTCACTACTTGGTCTATTGTAAGTTGCATGCTAGTTAATTTTGCGGGTTGGGGTGCACTTGGGTTGGTTTGAGTTTTGATTGTGGTGGCTGCTCATTTCTGTGGGCAAATTGGGTGTAAACATGGTATCTCTTGGTGGGTAGTTTGGTTTGGTGAGTTCAACATTGAGTGTGGGGATTCGGGTTGGTAATGAAATTGGTTAAAAAAATCAGATTTTTAATAGAACTTGTAACATTTGTCAAAAACGGGTTTTCCAAACCCGCTTCGTTTGTAATCGAATATCAAGTTATAAATGTTTCGTTGCATATTTTTGTTTATTTTAATTTTAAACGTTGCATAATTAATAAACAAATTAGAATTTAAAAACTATAATTAATAAAAAGTGAAAATAAAATAAATAAAACAGAAAACCGGCTGCCGGGATTCGAACCCGGGTCAGTCGGGTGAGTCTAACGACTTAAATCGCGCTCATATAACCACTCCGCCACTTGATGTTTTCTGTTAGTTCTAGGAATCAATTAAATCTTATGTTCAACCTTGAATCAACCGGTTTACGCCAACTGTAACCGTAATCGGTTTCCAAACGTCCAAAAACGTTTGAGTGTTCGCGGTTTTCTGACAATAACCGATACACCGACACCTTCAATCAATTTAGTCTTGAATGGACTTGAATTCATGTGGTGATCGGTTTTAATAACCGAAAATCTGCATTTCCTGAATTACTCCAACCATAGCCCCCTCTCGCGACTCAAACTCATCCGCAGAACCTTCAATTTCACTTTCGCTCTACTTTCAGTTCGTCGGAAAAGCTTTTTGAACTCGCCGGACTTTCGTCGGAAAACCGTGTCTTCCATCAAATCAGTAAGTCTCTCAATTCTTTCATCGTCTATCAGTTGTTAAGCTTTTGCTAACTCAAACCCTTCAATCAGAATCAGTTTCAGACGACGATATCGGATAATTAACTCTCGCCGGAAAACTTCTGAAAGTTCCCAATTCTCGCTGTGAAACGATATAGCCTTTTAAACCTTCTGGTAATTCTTGTTCAGTGCTTCAATTCCGCATCTAGCTAATAAAAATTGTTAATCTATCCGCTCAGACGAAATCCGTAAAAACAGAGCCGACGACTTCGCCGGAATTCTGAGATAGATCGTTTCTCCGGTATGTTTACTTCCGAAATCTTCTCTGCCATTTCATTTTAGTCATTTGAATGTTTGTCAATCGAATTAAACAAGAAACAGTAGAGTAATCGTAGTCTGTGATATTGTAACGAAGAAGATGAAGTTAGGTTGTTTATAAGTTTAATATAATTTGGATATTATCTCGGGTTAGACACACAGTCCAGCGGTGGACTGTATGCGCACATATATCACACGCCGCGAGTTCGATCCTTGACACACACGTATGCTCTGTAATAAAGATGTTTTATTTTTCTAACTGAACCGGATTAACTCACGGTAGATGTTAAGTATAATAAAAATCGGTATATTAACCAGGTTAGACACACAGTCCAGCGGTGGACTGTATGCAATACTAACCCACAGGTCCCGGGTTCGAGACCCGTTGCACACTCCGGTTCGATGATTAAAACCCTTTTTGAAAATAAAAGAATTTTGAATAAACTAAAATAGTATATAAATATAATTAAAAACAGAATTATTTCGGGTTAGACACGTAGCTCAGTTGGTAGAGCAGCGTGCACGCGTACGGGAGGTCTCGGGTTCGAGCCTTACCCGGCGCACACTTACACTTTAGCAAACCGGTCAAACGGTCAACAGTCCCGGTCAACGGTCAATGGTCAACGCAAAAGTCAACATTTTTTTATATTTTTATTTATTTATTTATTTTAAAAATCAATTAAAATTACTTAAATATAATGTTTTTAAAGATAGAAAATAGCCTTAAACTCACAAAAATATATATAAAAATCTTATTAAAATTATTAATAAAATCCATTCATTTACCATACTTCCCGTTATTATTTAGGTTAGTTAAGTCTCGTCGATCAATCCTCCAAACTCATACGCATTTCATCATCTTCAATCGAACGCACCCAATGTGAGTGAATCTCTACAAATTCCCCGTTTTAATCACGTTTTTGGGGTGTATCATGTGTCTTACCATTTATTATATTTAAATCATTGTGCATACATCATATCCATGAAAAATGTGTATTCAACTTGTATCAACTGTTTGTGTGGTTATTGTTTAGATTTAATTTATCATTTTCAGTACATACATTATCATAGGCTGCCGCTCCCCATTACATTATGAGCGTTGAGCTGTTCCCCATTACATTATGAGCGTGAACCGGGCGTTGCCAACATACGATCGGCTCCGTTTGATTGAGCCTTGATCGCACAGACATTCATCATAGGCCGTCCGTTCCCCATTACATTATGAGCGTGAACGTGACGTTGCCAACATATACAGTTTCATTCATGTTATATATTCATGCAAGTTGATATGTTATTGTATGTTATTGTTTGTGGTTGTTATTGTTATTGTTTGATCATTTACATTTGCTCACATATGACTATTGCACAATTTTTCCATGATAAAGATAACAAGAAATCAATAATAAATGTTTATCTAACAAGGTTCACTCGCCAACTTATGTTGACCCAAAACCCTCATTTTTACACATGATACTGGTGATCCAGCTGCAGCAAGAAACACATAGGATTGGCTTAGAAGAATAAACTGGTTTAGAGCTTGGATTGTTTAGTTGATTATTTTTCTTTGTATTTGTATGAACATGTTTGGATTATTGAGGATGTAATTTTGACTTAAATAAATATGAAACATATTAGTAAATATCATGAGCTTTGGTGATAACCCAATTATGCCCCGACTCTTATTCCGCTGCGGGTCGGGGTGTGACAGAACTTTCAACCCGTTTTTCTGCTATGTCAATAAAGTTTTATCTTTAACCTTAAACTCAATGTTGGATGATTTTCGGCAGATAGGTTTTAGTTGTGGGCAATTAAAGTGCCGGGAGGGGTGGTCGTATTATTTTAGATATATGTTGGGGGTTGGTAATATTTGGGTGTCCATGCTTATAAGATCTTTCTCGCCCGTACTCAATCTCCATTATGGCGAGATTCAGTCTAATTGATTAATAATGTTGCGCACACCTAATAAAATTGTGGTCCTGTGGTCGGCGGCGGTTCTAGACGGAGGTTTTGGGGATAGAGCAGTTTCGGCAGATCAAACATAAACATTAAGCACAAGAGAATCAGCGGAAGCTTTTCATTCATTCATTCATACCGAAAGAGCTTACATCTGGTCTGGCTGGCGGAGTTCCTGGAGAGAATCCGCCAACGTTTCCCCTCAGGGAACTTCCAAAACTTACAAACAATGAACACACAACGCCTATATATAGACATGACATTTCGTGCGATAGTCACTCGTACTAATATTTCGTACGAGTGAGTCACTCGTACGAATATTTTGTACGAGTAAGTGATTCGTACGAATCATACATGATTCGTACGAAACAGTACTTGTTCGCACTTGGGTTGTGTGTTCGAATCTAATCTAATACAATATTCAATACACACTCTATCTAATCTATTCGCATAGTGACGGCCATAAAGTGCATCAACAAAAATATATCTAATACTATTGGGTAAAGTATTTATTTTTCAGACCATGATCGCAAATGTAATGCTATACGGTCATTCGTTCTATATTGTTGCCTCTCTCTCTCATGTTCTACCTGTTTTGCTTATGAATTAAATATTTTTTGCAGATGTCAAGCGAAGGTAGTTCGAGCAGAGTGGGGAGCAAAAGGAGAGGGCCTACACCTTGACAGAGGGGTGACCCGGCCAAGACGCAACCATTACCTCCGAATTTCAAAATGCGTCGGAGCGTCAGGTATATGGGGGACGGTATCCCCCATGGGCAGAGCACATGGATAGTAGACAGCCCCCCTGCTGGAGTTCGATTTAGATTCTCACGAGTGGGAAAGGCATTCCACCTTGATCACTTGTGATCTACTGCCGTACAGACGGATTGACTGGGACTGATAAACCATCTGGGTCAAAGGGGCAGTATCGAGCAGTTGTTGGGAGATAAATTCAAAAGGGTATTGGATTGTGGAGCAAGGCAATATAAAGAAATTACCCTCGAATTTCACTCTAAGTTTGAGTACCAACAGGGAACATTTTCTGAGAGTGACGCTATTTCGTTTGCCTTGGGGAGGCACATGTACGAAAATGACAGTTCCGCAGTTTGTCGTGGCCACGCAGATTTACACATTAGAGGAGGTTCAGGCACCGGATTTCTCCACCAGTCTACAGGGGGTTTTCAAAAGAAGGCACCCCCACAGTGTTCAGACAGATGAACTGGCTAGGTTCTGGGGTACTATCTCTTCTGCACCATATTCTAACAATATGGTAGCAAGCGACATCATCTTCACAAGATTCTTGTTGCTACATTGGTTGGGCGAGGGTAGGGGGATAACAAGGTAAATTAGGTGAGTTTATTTTGTTTAATGTGCATGGTGGAAAGAAGGATGGCAAACCTGGCGACTATATTTGCGTGGTCGATGAAGCGATTGTGGAGGGAGGCCCAGGGGTAAGGGTATATTGTGGGCCCCTGATTACATGTTAGCTAAGAGTCTTGGGGTATTTGATAGATATCCCAAGACAGGATGAGAGAGGACCCAGCCTCATGCTTCATGAGTATTCGTGACCTCCAGACTTCCGGGATTTTGACTATACAGGAGCCTGTGAGCTGGGAGCCAGTTCACCAGGGACCTCAGGTGCAGCCGCCTCTAGGATCTGAAGCTGTACCATCTATGCAGGCCGGTGTTCCTACTCGATATCAGCGACCTGTCACACGTCAAGAGCTGCCAGGAAGGCAATATCCTCTATGTTAGCCTCGCCCTTACCCACTTACTTTGGACTCTTTATATGACAGGATGGAGACTGGGTTTAGGGATCTGTGTGGGTATGTAGATCAGCAGTTTGGCGGTGTTCGTCACGTCATGATGGAGAGCAGGCGAATGCACGAGGATAGCCAGCGAAGGCTGGAAGACGGGATGAGGTACATGATGGAAATTTGAACATGAGGGTTCCATCCTATTTTCAGCAGCGAGGTGGTCAACCGGGTTCGAGTCAATTTGCCGGTATGTGTCACACCCCGACCCGCAGCGGAAATAAGAGTCGGGGCATAATTGGGTTATCACCAAAGCACATGACATTTACTATTATGTTTCATAATTAAATGAAGTCAAAGTTACATTTCTCAAACATCCAAACATGTTCAGTCATTACAAGGGAAAATAACCAAACATAATAATCCAAATACTAAATTGTTTTATTTCTTCTAATCCAGGTCCTACGTGTTCCTAGCTGCTGCTGGTTCACCTGTATCATGTGTAAAATAGGAGGTTTTTGGGTCAACATAAGTTGGCGAGTGAACCTTATAGATAAACATTTCATAATAATTGTCTGGTTAGTTTATCAATAAAATATTGTGCATAATCATAAAAGAGCACATGTATGTAATCAAACATTGGCAAATATCAGATACAATTACAACATACATTAACATTTAATAGCATACATGAACATACCAATATCATATGATAACTAACATAAATGAACTGTGCGATCAAGGCTCAATCAAACGGAGCCGATCGTATTGCATGAACTGGAAATGTAAATTGAACTGTGCGCTCAAGGCTCAATCAAACGGAGCCGAACGTATTGCATGAACTGGAAATGTAAATTGAACTGTGCACTCAAGGCTCAATCAAACGGAGCCGAGCGTATTGCATGAACTGGAAATGTAAAATGAAATGACCGATCAAGGCTCAATCAAACGGAGCCGATCGTGCGGGCACGCCCTGATCAACCGCATAATAAAATGGGGATCAAACTCAACCTCGATGGATGGGGAGCTACGGCCTCGGCAATTGCATGTACTGAAATAATAACTTGCATCTAATAATGACTACTTAACAGCAACAAACTAATACACATGTCATGTTATGATGTATGCACAATAATCTCGTTATAATATGTAAATAAGCAAAGACACATGATACACCCCAAAATCGTGATTAAAACGGGGAATTTGAAAGGTTCACTCACCTTGGGTGCGTTGGATTGGAGATAGTGAGATGCGCACGATTTAGACGAGAGAGTCGACGAGGAATACTAACCTAAATAATAATGGAAAATATATTAAAATGGATGGATTTTATTAAGGATTTTAATGGGATTTTTAGATATATTTTTGTGAGTTTATGGCTATTTTCTATCTTTAAAAATGTTATTTTTAGGTATTTTAAATTGATTTTTAAAATTAAAATAAACAAATAAAAATATAAAAAAAATATTATTTTTACTGTTGACCGTTGACCGTTGACCGGTTCGGTCAGCGGTAAATGTTTGCGCCAAGCGGGATTCGAACCGGTGACCTTCCGTTCACGCGCACGTAGCTCTACCAACTGAGCTACGTGACTAACCCGTTAGAAACCCAGTTTTTAATTATATTTATATACTTATTCGAATTTACCGAAAATTCCTTTATTTTGCAAAACGTTTTAATCTCATGGACCGGTGCTTGTGACGGGACTCGAACGCGCGACGTGAAGTTTATTTTGCACACAGTCCACCGCTGGACTGTGTGTCTAACCCGGTTATATTCTTGATTTATATTATACTTAACAACTACCCGCTCTAACCCGGTTAGTTTATGAATAAAAAGAAGTGTTGTTTCGTAAAGCGTGTGCATAGTAAGAATCGAACTCGCGACGTGATTATGAAATGTGCACACAGTCCACCGCTGGACTGTGTGTCTAACCCGTTTATAAACCGAATTTTAATTACTCTTATATTCTGCAATAGATTCATCTTCTTCGTCGGATTACAACTGTCAGCGTATTTCAACTGGTTAAGGTTGATTTTGCGATTTTCAAAGATCTTAAACACTAACAGTAAATCAATAGTAAGGAATGGAAAGAGTTTAAAGAACAGGATTTACCGATTGGAGATAAACACAGAAATCCGGCGAAGGTTTTGTCGGTACAAGGAATTGAGCTCCGACTGTTGAAACAATTAACAGTGTGGTTCGATTATTTATAGAATTAAATCATCTAAACAAGGTTTAAATGAAGTGTAGGATATCTTACCCTTTCACAGTGAAAATCCGGCAATTTCAGAAACTTTCCGGCAAAGGTGAGATTTCCGATAATTGTTGGCTAAGATTGATTCTGATGATAGAATTGTGTTAGAGATTGACTAATCACATGTTTTAAACAAAAAGAGTCGAAGAAATTACCGTGAGAATGCAAGTCCCGGTTTTCCGGTGAGTTGCAGAAAAATTCCGGCGATCGAATTCAGAGGGTCTTACAGTTCAGAATCTTGACGAAAATGAAATTGAGTGTTGTTGTGATAGTTATGAATCGCGCAAATGATCAGGACTTGGATTAAATCAGAGTTTGGTACGTTTTCGGTTTCAAATACCGGAAATGATGAAGTCTTTAAGTTCATTCAATTCGGACTTAATTAGAAACCGATATTCATCGGTTATAAGCTAGCCAAAAGAAGTCGAAATGATTTAGCGTTCGGTTTGCCGGTTTCCGTTATTCAGATGGCACCAATGGTTAATTCGAGTTCGCGTATAAGATCCATTTAAGTTGCCAATTGTTACAGAAAACACGTTGTGGCGGAGTGGTTTGGGAAGTGGATGTTAAGTTGTTGGAGGCAGTTGACCCGGGTTCGAGTCCGGTCAGCTACAAATGTTTTTATTTATTTTATTTTAACTTTTTATCAAATATAATTTTTATGGTTTAGTTTATTTATTAATTGTGTAATGTTTAAACCCAAAATAATCATAAATAAATAATGAAATTTCATAACTTGGTACAAGATTACAAAACGGAGCGGGTTTTGGAGACCCGATTTTTACAAATGTTACAGTATCCCCTACTTTTAGGAATTTCGTCCCGAAATTTAAACAGTTGAAGTAGTAGGGAAAAGATGAGGGTATTTTTCACGCATTGGTCTTCACGTTCCCAAGTAAACTCAGGTCCCCGTTTCGACTCCCAGCGTACCCTAACAATAGGAATGCGGCTTCGTCGTAGACGCTTTTCTCCATAGTCCATAATCTCCACTGGTCTTTCAATAAAATGCATGGATTCATCGATCTGAATATCTTCTAGTGGAAATGAAGATTCTCATCAGCGAGACACTTCTTCAAGTTCGACACGTGGAATGTGGGATGAATCCTGTCGAGTTCTTCCGGTAGGTCAAGCTTGTATGCTACAGGACCTACTCTTTCGAGTATTTTGAAAGGTCCTACGTAACGTGGTGCTAGCTTTCCCTTTTGACCAAAACGAACTACTCCCTTCCACGGTGATACTTTTAAAAGCACATGATCACCAACGCTAAACTCCAAGGGCTTCCGTCATTTATCTGCGTAACTCTTTTGACGACTTTGAGCCGCTAGAAGATTGTTTCGGATTTGATGAATCTTATCTGTGGTTTCTTGGATCAGTTCTGGACCAGTAATTTGTGCTTCCCCAATTTCGTGCCAACAAACAGGAGATCGGCACTTTCGACCATATAAAGCTTCAAAAGGTGCCATGCCGATGCTAGAATGATCATTGTTGTTGTACGAAAATTCAACTAACGGTAGATGGGCATCCCAATTTCCCTTGAAGTCTATGACACATGCTCTAAGCATATCCTCAAGGGTTTGAATGGTGCGCTCAGACTGTCCATCAGTTTGAGGATGGTAGGCGGTACTGAGATCTAATCGAGTGCCCATAGCGGATTGTACTGCTTGCCATGTTCGTGAGGTGAAACGACCATCACGATCAGAAATAATACTTAATGGAACTCCATGTCGACTGATGATTTCGTTGATATAAATACGAGCAAGCTTTTCGTTCTTGAAATCTTCCGAATAGGATAAAGTGAGCTGATTTTGTAAGTCGATCTATAATCACCCATAAGTGTCATACCCACTAGAAGTGCGAGGTAACCCGGTAATGAAATCCATGGTTATATTTTCCCACTTCCAAACAGGTATTTCGGTTGGACTAGAAGTCCTGAGGGTCTTTGGTGTTCAGCCTTTACTTTAGAACAAGTGAGACACTTGGAAACAAAAACGGCAATATCTTTCTTCATTCCAGGCCACCAATAGGTGTACCGTAGGTCTTGATACATCTTATCGGCCCGGGTGTATAGAATATCGCGTCTTATGAGCTTCATGCATGAGTGTTTCACGAAGATTGATGTGGTTAGGAATCCATATACGATCTAGGTAATACAAAATACCATCAGATTTAGTTTCAAGTTTTAGCTCGGCTCCACAGGACATCTCTTTTTGTACATCTTCCTCTGTTATTGAAACGTGTTGAGCTTCTCGAATTTGATCCTTAATATTGGTTAAAATTTGCGAACATAGGAGATGAATGGAGTTCGCATAACCCTTTCGACTAAGTGCATCAGCCACCACATTTGCTTTACCAGGGTGGTATCTGATTTCACAGTCGTAATCATTTAGGAGTTCGACCCATCTTCGTTGCCTCATATTTAACTCTTTCTGATTGAAGATATGTTGAAGACTCTTGTGGTCAGTATATATTTCACACTTCGTACCATAGAGATAATGTCTCCATATCTTAAGAGCGAATACAACGGCTCCAAGTTGAAGGTCATGAGTGGTGTAGTTCTTTTCGTGTGTCTTGAGCTGCCTTGAGGCATAAGCTATGACTTTTCCTCTTTGCATGAGAACGCAACCTAATCCTTGCCCCGACGCGTCGCAATAGACCACAAAATCATCACAACCTTCAGGAAGAGTGAGGATTGGTGCATCACAAAGTTTTTGCTTGAGAGTTTGAAAAGCTTCTTCTTGCTTGGGCCCCCATACAAATGGTTTCCCTTTATGGGTTAAAGCCGTGAGTGGCACCGCAATGCAAGAGAAGTTTGAAATGAATCGACGATAGTAGCCAGCAAGTCCAAGAAAAGACCTTACTTCAGTTGGCGTACGTGGAGCTTGCCATTCTTGAACTGCTTTGATCTTTGATGGGTCCACATGTATTCCTTTGTCATTGACTACATGCCCGAGAAATTGCACCTCTTTTAACCAGAATTCACATTTAGAGAACCTTTGGCATAAAGCTTTTCCTTTTCTAGAAGTGCAAGAACAAGTCGCAGATGACGCTCATGATCAGCTTTAGATTTTGAATAGATAAGAATATCGTCGATGAATACAATAACAAATCGATCAAGGTAAGGTTTGCAGACTCTATTCATTAGGTCCATGAAAACAGCTGGTGCGTTGGTTAATCCAAATGGCATAACCATGAATTCATAGTGACCGTATCGAGTTCGAAAAGCAGTTTTAGGGACGTCTTCTTCATGCACTCTAAGCTGATGATAACCAGATCGAAGGTCGATTTTCGAAAAACAACTGGCACCTTGTAGTTGGTCAAGAAGGTCATCTATCGAGGTAAAGGATATCGATTTTTGATAGTTAACTTGTTGAGCTCTCTGTAGTCGATGCACATGCGAAAAGATCCATCCTTCTTTTTACAAAAAGTACAGGTGCACCCCAAGGCGATGAGCTGGGGCGTATAAATCCCTTGTCAGTCAACTCTTGCAATTGACTGGCTAGCTCTTGCATTTCAGAGGGGGCTAACCTATATGGATATTTTGCCACTGGTGTAGCACCAGGTATAAGATCGATACGGAATTCGACATCTCTGATTGGAGGAAGTCCTGAAATGTCGTCAGGAAAAACTTGTGGAAATCTTTTACAACAGGGATATCTTCAAGTTTCTTTTCTGAGGTCCCCTTCTTGATGATATGGGCTAAAAACGCGACATATTTCTTGCGAAGGTATTTTTGAGCTTGAAGACAAGTCATTAATTTGAGCCCTTTCGCCGAGGTTTCTCCAATAATTCGAAGAGTCTGACCGTTTGAAAGAGGAATACGAATAAATTTCTCACGACATACAACTTCCGCATGATGCTGACTGAGCCAATCCATTCCGATTATGATGTCGAAACTTCCCAGCTTCATAGGAATGAGATCGACTGAGAAATCGTGGTCGTTTAGGGTGAGCGTACAGTTGCGTAAAATAGAGTCTAACGAAACTGGTTTTCCGTCCGCAACTTCCACCGTTATGGATTCCGCGAGCTTATCCCGATTTTTGCTTAAGATAGGTTCAAATTCTAATGACACGAAACTTCTATCCGCACCAGTATCAAATAACATAGAGGCATATCTACCATTTATAAGAAACGTACCGTTGACCACATTGCCGTCAGCTCTGCCTGGTTTGCGTTAATATTGAAAGCCCTTCTTCTAGCAGGTGGAGGAGCTTGGTTTGCTTGATTCACAGGGTTGGCTTGGGCCTGAGCATGAATAATATTGACCAGCCTTGGACATGTGTTCCTGAAATGACTTGGATCACCGCAATTGAAACAAGCCCGCATAGGTTGGCCCATGGGTAGTTGGGTTGATAGTATGTTTGGCTAAATGTTGAGTGGGTGGAAATGGTTGTTGTTGGGCTTGACCCATTAATTGTTGGTGGGTTTGGGTTATAGGTTGGTAGCGGTTTGTTCGTTGAAGCGTGCGGCAGTTTTGAACAGTGTGTCCAGCGCGACCGTCAGCCGGTACAGTATTGGCAAGGATAGTCAGGGAGTGGTGATACTGCAACGGTTACATTTTGGTAGTGGCCCTGTGTATGGTCTTTTGTATGGCACGGGTGGAGGAGTGGCTTGAGTGATGGGTGCAGCAGGAAACAGGGGTGTTGGTATGGGTGACTGCAAAGTTCCTGGTGTTACGCTTCCTCTTGTTAGCAAATTTAGAGGAAGGAGTGTGGTGGTTTGAGGTTTGTCCCTCAGCAGGGGTTTTCTTCTTTTCCTCCTTGAACTTCCCATTGCGAATTCGGTTTTCGGTCAGTTCTGTTGCCAACTCCATGGCAGCTTCGAGTGTTACCGGTGAAACGCTGAGGACCGAATCTTGGATTTTCGAGGGAATGTCCTCGAATGTAATGTTCTATCAGACGGTAGGTTGGAGTGAATAAGTTTGGTAACCATTTGGTTCAACTCCAAGAACCTTTTGTTGTAAGTAGAGTGATCACCATCTTTTTGCTTCAAGGCATGAAATTCATCTTCCAATTTCTTAATTTCACTTCTAGGACAGAATCGCCTAGTCATGATTTCCCTTAACTCCTCCCAAGTTAAGGCCATCGCATCTTCCGTTCCCCTCTTTCCTTTCTCGGTATTCCACCAAGTGAGAGCTACCCCAAGTAGTCTCCCGGTGGCATAACGAACTTTGCGATCCTCAGGACAATCGCAGTTTAAGAAAACGTTTTCCATCTCCTCGAACCAATGTAGGAGAGCAGTGACTCCCTCAGTCCCTTCGAACTTCGGGGGATCGCAGGACTTAAATGTTTGTAGGAGCATTTGATGGTAGGAGGGTTGTTGATGATCTGGTCCTGTTGTTGAGGAGGGTTAGTAGGATTTGCAGCAAGGGCTTGTTGTACTTGTACTACGATGTCAGGTAATATCGTGGCCATTTGATTCGCGATATGAGTGGCCAAACGTTCCCGAGACTTTCCGATTTCCTACTCCTTCGATGCGGTCTAGACGACATCTACAGGATCATAAAATGAGGAGATTGTGAGTTTATGGTATCTTTTAAGGTGTCATGTGTCTTTAAGAAAATGAAAATAACATAAATATCAATAATGCAACTACATCCAAAGGATGTCTTGGGTTCGCTCATGTTGGGCCTCAAATGTCCCCCATACCTTCACCTATATAGTCATGTGGGCCCCCATGGCTATTGGCTTGGTAGGATTCACATTAGTATTGGCAATTTAACACTTGCATCCCCCGAATGCAAACCACAAAATATGTTCATGAGGTGTTTGGTCGGAACGTGTCCAGGTGTAGACACAGTGACAACTCAAAGTGAGGTTAGCTCTCACGACGTTTGGTATAGCATGCTTTGGCCTAATAGGTATTTTGTACTCTCATCGTTAGTCCCCAGGTAGGCAAACTGGTCCTTTATTTTGGATTTATACGAATGCCAGCCTAGACAGGACGTTCCGACTACCGGTACTAGTACCCTTCCAGTTACTACATGCCCGTCATGAGAACTCACTTTGATGAGATTTGAAAACACGAAAATCATTGTAAAATCAATCATGATGTGGTGTGTGCTTGCATGGATGTGATATGTTATGATCATACGATTTCATAATAGGCATTATTTGATAATACATACTTATGAACATGCTTGTACAATATCAAATGTAACATTTAACATAAACATATAAACATCATGAAATTTGGCATATAACACACAAAATTCTTATAAGTTTCTAATCGACTATAGTATAGGCTCTAAGGGTCTAATAACCTATCCTATATCCCTATAGTCATGGCTCTGATACCAATCTGTCACACCCCGACCCGCAGCGGAAATAAGAGTCGGGGCATAATTGGGTTATCACCAAAGCACATGACATTTACTATTATGTTTCATAATTAAATGAAGTCAAAGTTACATTTCTCAAACATCCAAACATGTTCAGTCATTACAAGGGAAAATAACCAAACATAATAATCCAAATACTAAATTGTTTTATTTCTTCTAATCCAGGTCCTACGTGTTCCTAGCTGCTGCTGGTTCACCTGTATCATGTGTAAAATAGGAGGTTTTTGGGTCAACATAAGTTGGCGAGTGAACCTTATAGATAAACATTTCATAATAATTGTCTGGTTAGTTTATCAATAAAATATTGTGCATAATCATAAAAGAGCACATGTATGTAATCAAACATTGGCAAATATCAGATACAATTACAACATACATTAACATTTAATAGCATACATGAACATACCAATATCATATGATAACTAACATAAATGAACTGTGCGATCAAGGCTCAATCAAACGGAGCCGATCGTATTGCATGAACTGGAAATGTAAATTGAACTGTGCGCTCAAGGCTCAATCAAACGGAGCCGAACGTATTGCATGAACTGGAAATGTAAATTGAACTGTGCACTCAAGGCTCAATCAAACGGAGCCGAGCGTATTGCATGAACTGGAAATGTAAAATGAAATGACCGATCAAGGCTCAATCAAACGGAGCCGATCGTGCGGGCACGCCCTGATCAACCGCATAATAAAATGGGGATCAAACTCAACCTCGATGGATGGGGAGCTACGGCCTCGGCAATTGCATGTACTGAAATAATAACTTGCATCTAATAATGACTACTTAACAGCAACAAACTAATACACATGTCATGTTATGATGTATGCACAATAATCTCGTTATAATATGTAAATAAGCAAAGACACATGATACACCCCAAAATCGTGATTAAAACGGGGAATTTGAAAGGTTCACTCACCTTGGGTGCGTTGGATTGGAGATAGTGAGATGCGCACGATTTAGACGAGAGAGTCGACGAGGAATACTAACCTAAATAATAATGGAAAATATATTAAAATGGATGGATTTTATTAAGGATTTTAATGGGATTTTTAGATATATTTTTGTGAGTTTATGGCTATTTTCTATCTTTAAAAATGTTATTTTTAGGTATTTTAAATTGATTTTTAAAATTAAAATAAACAAATAAAAATATAAAAAAAATATTTATTTTTACTGTTGACCGTTGACCGGTTCGGTCAGCGGTAAATGTTTGCGCCAAGCGGGATTCGAACCGGTGACCTTCCGTTCACGCGCACGTAGCTCTACCAACTGAGCTACGTGACTAACCCGTTAGAAACCCAGTTTTAATTATATTTATATACTTATTCGAATTTACCGAAAATTCCTTTATTTTGCAAAACGTTTTAATCTCATGGACCGGTGCTTGTGACGGGACTCGAACGCGCGACGTGAAGTTTATTTTGCACACAGTCCACCGCTGGACTGTGTGTCTAACCCGGTTATATTCTTGATTTATATTATACTTAACAACTACCCGCTCTAACCCGGTTAGTTTATGAATAAAAAGAAGTGTTGTTTCGTAAAGCGTGTGCATAGTAAGAATCGAACTCGCGACGTGATTATGAAATGTGCACACAGTCCACCGCTGGACTGTGTGTCTAACCCGTTTATAAACCGAATTTTAATTACTCTTATATTCTGCAATAGATTCATCTTCTTCGTCGGATTACAACTGTCAGCGTATTTCAACTGGTTAAGGTTGATTTTGCGATTTTCAAAGATCTTAAACACTAACAGTAAATCAATAGTAAGGAATGGAAAGAGTTTAAAGAACAGGATTTACCGATTGGAGATAAACACAGAAATCCGGCGAAGGTTTTGTCGGTACAGGAATTGAGCTCCGACTGTTGAAACAATTAACAGTGTGGTTCGATTATTTATAGAATTAAATCATCTAAACAAGGTTTAAACGAAGTGTAGGATATCTTACCCTTTCACAGTGAAAATCCGGCAATTTCAGAAACTTTCCGGCAAAGGTGAGATTTCCGATAATTGTTGGCTAAGATTGATTCTGATGATGGAATTGTGTTAGAGATTGACTAATCACATGTTTTAAACAAAAAGAGTCGAAGAAATTACCGTGAGAATGCAAGTCCCGGTTTTCCGGTGAGTTGCAGAAAAATTCCGGCGATCGAATTCAGAGGGTCTTACAGTTCAGAATCTTGACGAAAATGAAATTGAGTGTTGTTGTGATAGTTATGAATCGCGCAAATGATCAGGACTTGGATTAAATCAGAGTTTGGTACGTTTTCGGTTCCAAATACCGGAAATGATGAAGTCTTTAAGTTCATTCAATTCGGACTTAATTAGAAACCGATATTCATCGGTTATAAGCTAGCCAAAAGAAGTCGAAATGATTTAGCGTTCGGTTTGCCGGTTTCCGTTATTCAGATGGCACCAATGGTTAATTCGAGTTCGCGTATAAGATCCATTTAGTTGCCAATTGTTACAGAAAACACGTTGTGGCGGAGTGGTTTGGGAAGTGGATGTTAAGTTGTTGGAGGCAGTTGACCCGGGTTCGAGTCCGGTCAGCTACAAATGTTTTTATTTATTTTATTTTAACTTTTTATCAAATATAATTTTTATGGTTTAGTTTTATTTATTAATTGTGTAATGTTTAAACCCAAAATAATCATAAATAATTAATGAAATTTCATAACTTGGTACAAGATTACAAAACGGAGCGGGTTTTGGAGACCCGATTTTTACAAATGTTACAGTATGGAGGACGTCCAGCCGTACCAAGTGTTCGAGGCATCGGAGGAATCAGAGGATGATGATTCAAGCAGCAGTAGTGGAGCTTTATCTTTATTAGTTTTCTTTTATGCTGTTTTAATCTCATATTGGTCTCCACTTTAAACAATTTACTTTATGGGAATGGTGGATGGTTTGTGTATGATGGTGAACACTTTTCAAGACACTTTATTTATCTGTTTTATTATATTATGTTTTTTGGAAGTGTTATGTTGATAGGTCGATGTTATGCTGCTTTCGTTCGCATGTGAGTTTTGAGAGTTGTATGCTGAGCACGTTTGGATTGGAGGGCATGAGTGGACTGACTAGCACATTGACAGTCTTGCATTACAAGCTAAGTCATTTCACTTGTATATTTTGTTTTTTATTTATTATGTTCTTTATTTATTATTTTGAGTAGTAGGTTTTGTCATCCTTGCATTAGGGACAATGCAAAATTCAAGTATGGGGATGGGATATTAGAGTAGAGTAGTTATTTTAATTTGAAAAAATAAAAAAAACCAAAAAAAAATTTAAAAATCAGAAAATGTCTTTTGAAAAAAGGAGTTTGCATAAAAAATTTTAACGGAAAATGATCGAAAATTTGAATTTTTATTCGGTTTCAAATAATAATAATATGAGAAATAAAAGGGTGAGTTTGTGTCTAACTTGGGATATGTGAGTAGGCTCGATTCGGTTCATATAATCTTTGAGATTAATATAACTTAATTGTCGGTCTACTAGTGGGTGCTCATCTAGAAAAATGGGAAACTGAAACCGCAAAAAGTAGTATAAGGAATGCCGTTATAAGCTAAAATCTTTAGAAATTTTATTCGTGTAAAAATGAAAAGAAAAAAAATGAAAAATAATGAGCTTGATTAAAAAGTAGACGAGGCCTATGGAATCTCCCTTGGGGATGGTGACTCTGATCGAGAATCCCTCTAGGATTAGTTGAACTTTTAAATATCGAAGCCCACGTTGTCGCTCTCGGGGATGGTGACTCTGATTGAGACAGCCTCTAGGTTAGATATGCAAAAAGAAATCAAATGCGCAAAAGAAGAAAAAAAGAGAGAAAATTACTTGGTTTTAAATTCTTTATATTTTGGTATAAAACGGTTAGGAAATGGGTTAAATAATTCATTCCTTTTGTTCCATAAGCTTGCAGTGGGATTAGGTGTACTGTGGATTCTAGTGTGAGACCTTAGGTAGATTGACCGCACTTAATCTAAATTTACATGATAAGATTTTGAACCGAATTTTGAGTTTAAGTGGATACGAATACTTGCAATCGCGGTTAACATAAATCTTATTCCTTAATGAAAATAATTTTAATCTTTGAAATCAAATAATTATTTGGTTATGATTCCATTTGTGCATAATTCTTTTTCGAAGACGAAAAAGAGCAAGTGTGGAGATATTTAATGTATTGAATAATACATGCATTTATCGTGTAAAGTTTGTAAAGTTTTAACTAGTTTTCGTTTCGGTTTGTCAAGAATTTATCTACTTTTAATCCAAATGCGTTTTGCAGGTTTTGGTTCGTGAAAACGGTTGGAAGGATGGGAAAAACGAGCTAAAGTGATAATTATAACCAAGCCGGGGCGTAGTTGGAACGCGGAAGAGGAAACGAATCGAAAAATGGAGGTTATCAGTCGCATGGCGGCCCGCGACCACATTACCATAAACCTCTCGCGCCCTGCGAGAGGTCAATACTTATCTCCGGAATCATTACTCGGTCGCGGGGCGCGACGAGACCATATATCCTTCTCGCGGCCGGCGAGAGGGTGTTTTATCCAGAAAGTTTCGAAATTGCAGCTGTTTGAGGATTGTTGTGTTATATAGTAGAGTTATATTATGATACAAACACAACTTGATCATCTTGGACGAACTCAGATCTTGGGGAGCAGAAATTCTCGATTATTGGAGCTGAAGAAGATTGTTCTCGGCTATGGGAATCATCTAGGCAAGCAAGGACCTTTGAGGCAGGAGCAAATACGGTTCTATTGCACAATCTCGATCTTTCTAGTTCTTTGTTTTAACCTTGTGATGAATTCTTGTTTAAACCTTGTTTATGTGTTTTTCAAAACCATGATACTTGGCTAGATCTCTTTGGTTACCTAGGTTTGGATTATTTACTTTATGAAAGTTTGGTTTTTATTTTAGTTTAATTATGGTTTGAATGATTGTTTGGTAAAGTTCACAACTTTAACTTGTTAGTTTAGTGTATTTGCATGATCTAAGTTGATTTGTGATTATTTATTTGTTTTACATGAATCTTGGTGGATGTCTTTCATAGAATAGGTTTGTGTTGCTTTTTCGAGTCTTTATGGGTTCGGGAAACAATCGGTAAATTGGCCAATAAAACCGGGAAAACAACTAAATAAAATAAAAAATTAGTTTCATCATTATACATAAATTAATTATTGAGAAATAATATTTGGTTAGCTGAATTGGTTAGATGAATTGATAGGTTTAGGTTTTGAGAAAATCCCGGATCTAATTTGCTTGTCATAATCGAGTCGGTTAAGCTAAATTAGAAGTTATTGTTGGTCTATGTTAATTATTGAGAAGTAATCAACTAATTAGACACTTTACTAAATTATAAGATAACTGAAAAGAAGTCTTTAAAACCGGTGAACATAAAATAATTTTAGGGTATCATAGGCGTCTTCACGAGAAGGGTTGGGGGTCCTGTTCGGTAAACCTAGAGTTTAATATTTTAAGATCCCGGTCACTCATTCAACCTAATTAACTTATTATAAAACCAAGTGAGTAGTAATATAAAATCCAACCTAGGTAACCAGTTCACTATTCTTGAATAATTTCCAATTTCTAAAAAGTTCAAGGTTCAGTTGGTTTTAATTAAGTAATTTTAGTTTGATTAATAATTTAGAATTGTTAGAGCCCCCCCCCCCCCCCCCCCCCCCCAAAAAAAAAAATATACATAATTGTTTTAATTGAGTCTAAATTAAGTAGTCATTGTAATTAGAGAGTCTCGTGGGTTCGATAATCCGGACTTACTTAAACTATCTACAATTGATCGGTTCCCTTGCCGGTTAGTAGTTTAGTATAATTTAGGAGTCTAGAGTTTAATTTGAGTCTAGAATTAGAGAAATTTTAGTTATTTTTAATTAACTACTTTTAGAATATCACCTTTCATAAACCTTCAACCCTTTCTGGTTACTTATAAACTTTGTTATTGTTAATGTGGGGCTAGTGCATTTGATGGAGGACCTTACCTTTTAGTGAGAGGCCTTAAAGTCAATCTTAAGCAAGGAGTAATTTAATGTATTTTAGAAGTCACTAACATTTGCCGTTAAAAAACTTTGTTACTAATATAATTATTAACTAATTAAATTCTTTTAATGAGTTACTTATAAAGATCATATAAGAAGAAAGTTAACGTACGAAAAAAAAAGAAGAAATGACTTAATGGTAAATAAATAGTTTATAACTCATTCAATTATTATTTTTGTTGACTAGTTTTGTATTTATGTAATGGAAAATATGTAACGTGTGAACCTGATAAGCCAGCAACTGTAGCAGAGAAGGAAATAAACGACATAGTTGTCAGATTGATCAAGTTCCCATTTAGGACGCACAATTAATGATCGGTTCTTATGAGATCTTGATGATGAACTCGTGAATGGAGAGAGAAGGAGGAATTAGGTTTAGTGATATTATGTTGTCTAACCCTTTAATCTCTCTCATTATCTCCTTAAAATGATGAAACGGTACATCAACAATTACCAACTAATATTATAATAAGGTGTGATTTACTATCTTGATCCAATATTATATAAATGATATAATTGTCATGTATTAAAAATAATAAATTATATTTAATCGAATAATTTTCTCTCTCATTAATTAAACGAAAATACTTTATCATATATATTTCAAAATTTATTCTATATATATTGAATTTGATCGTACATATATTTTATACATATAGAAATGGAAAAATTACATTGTTGGTCTTTGTAGTTTCTGTCAAATTTTAATATCGCGTATTAAAAGTTTTTTTCTATAAAATCAGATTTTAATATTTTAATTTGTTATTGTTAATGTGGGGCTAGTGCATTTGATAGAGGACCTTACCTTTCAGTAAGAGGTCTTAAATTCAATTTTAAGCAAGGAGTAATTTAATGTATACTAATTAAATTCTTTTAATGAGTTACTTATAAAGATCATATAAGAAGAAATTTAGTGTATGAAAAAAGAAGAAGAAATGACTTAATGGTAAATTAATAGTTTATAACTCATTCAATTATTATTTTTGTTGACTAGTTCTGTATTTATGTAATGGAAAATATGTAAACGTGTGTACCAGGTAAGCCAGCAACCGTAGCAGAGAAGGAAATAAACGACATAGTTGTCAGATTGATCAAATTCCAATTTAGGACGTACAATTAATGATGGGTTCTTATAAGTTCTTGATGATGAACTCGTGAATGGAGAGAGAATGAGGAATTAGGCTTGGTGATATTACGTTGTCAAACCCTTTAATCTCTCTCATTATCTCCTTAATAAGGATAAAATGGTAAATCAACAATTACCAACTAATATTATAATAAGGTGTGATTTACTATCTTGATCCAATATTATATAAATGATATAATTGTCATGTATTAAATATAATAAATTATATTTAATCTAAGAATTTTCTCTCTCATTAATTAAATGAAAATACTTTATCCTTAAAATTTATTCTATATATATTAAAATTGATCATACATATAGAAATGATAAAATTACATTGTTAGTCTTTGTAGTTTCTGTCAAATTTTAATATCGCGTATTAAAAGTTTTTTCTATAAAATCAGATTTTAATATTTTAATTTGTCATAATGTTAATATAGAGTTAAAGGGTAAAATCTCTATTTTATACTTGATTTCCTTGGTGAACAAAGTATATTGGTTGATAGATGGTGACCTTTAATTCTATCACTCAATCCTTCTTTCACATATTACCTCCACGTGTCAAAGCAGGATCAATTCATTTTTAGGACACTTTAGTATTCTACTCATCTACAAAACTTTCTATGCTTATTATAGTATTCATTTTTAATTAACATCAAATTTATATAATTTCATTTCTTTAACGACACGTACAATTCATTTTTCTATATATACTCTTTTACATATGTACACACATATATAGTACCTTAAGTTCGATTAACTTTAGTCTCTTATAGTTGTATAATATAAAAAGAATATTTCGGTTATTATAGTTGACCTTGGTACTCAATATTACAACAAATTAAAACGTTAATATATAATTTTGCAACAAAAAAATATTAGTACCCGACATTAAAATTTGGCAGAAAACATAAAGAACGTTGTATTTTCTATAGAAATTTATCTTGCATCTTATCCAGTGGCAGACCCAGAAAATATTTTCAAGGGGTGCGAATGAGAGGTTTAACCAAATTATCAAGGGGTACGATTGCGATTTTGCTCTATAAATAGACTACTTTTTTTTTTCAAAGGGTGAGGCCGTTTATCCAGGGCTTTACCTAGGTCTGCCTTGACCTTATCCTACAAATATCGAAAGTTATTCTATTTTTTATCTTACACATATAGAAAATTGTCATTCACCATAAATTAGGTTGTCTTGAAAAAATATATTTTAAAAAGAAAAAAGTACACGAATGATCCCGTGGTTTACCAAATTTTGGATTTGGTCCATATCTTTCCAATAGTAAATGGATGGTCTTTATGATTTGCATTTTGTACCGCATTTAATCCTCAACTTTTTCCAAAAGTACGTGGATGGTCCTTATGGTTTGCACTTTGAAACACATTTAATCCTTAACTTGAATTTACTGAAACCTTTAGATTTGTTGGCTAGGGACTAAATGTGTAACAATGTGCAAACCATAGGAACCATCTATGTACTTTTGGAAAGCTAGGGACAAATCCAAAATTTGATAAACCACAGGGACCATTCGTGTATTTTACTCTTTTAAAAATGAGTTACAAATTTAACAAGTTAGCTAATTTAGAGGCATACAATTAATTAATTAAAATTGTAAAGTTATATATGCTCTTAAATAACACTAATTACATATATCAAATAAAGCATTTGTATTAATTTAAAATTTATTATTTATCTTCTTATAAAACTTTCTTGTTATTTGATCAGTGGCGAATCTAGAAAATTTTCGTAGGGTAACGTTTTATAAAAAGGGGTAATGAAATCGAAAAATAGCAAATTTTTCCAAAATTTACACTAACGCAGGGGTAACGAAAGCTACCCTTTCTATTAAGATAGATATGCCCATGTATTTGATTCCTCCACTGCATTAATATTACCAACATATAAATAAAACTATAAAAAACAAAACAATTTAGAAAAATAGTGTTACAAAATATGCAATGTACCTAAAAGTAAGAGTAACCATTAATACCACTAGAGCTAGAGAGTTCTGATAGAATAAAATTAATCATTAAGAGAATTTCCGTTCAAAAAAAATCATTAAGAGAATTTCACAAAAGTTCGATTGAGATTTGAGATCAATAACTTTTGCTAGAATGTGTAGTCAATCACTTGCTTATTTCTTTTGAGATTTCGGGTCTATTTAGTTTCTAAATTCATCCGATTTTGTGTGGTGAGTAATTATTTTTTTGAAGTATCATATATTATGTTCATACTTGGTGCAAAACATTAACTTTTACTTTAACAAATATATCATTTACAGCTAATGTATAAATGTTTATCGATCAATTACATTTTAAATACTATTTTAGTATATTTACCTTTAAAAAAAGAATTCAATAAAAGACACGCGTTTAAGTTATTATATATAGAAGTTCTTTTATTTTTATAATTTTGACTTTTACTTATAAATCACAACATATTCGCATCAACTTTCCCAAAAACAAAGATTCTCTCAAAATGAAATTATTGTCACTTTTAAGCAAAAATAGTATATGGATTTTCAAAATTGTTTAAACTTTACATTATTCGGCAATAAAGCTAAGAACTTGAAAATAAGATATAAAGTCGTGGTTACCAATATTAAAAAATTAAATCAGACTCGTAACAAAAAAAAACAACATATCCTTAAAAAGAAAAGGAAAATAGAAAAGTTAGTATATCATATTTTAAGAAAAATACTTTATGTATTTTTTGTTTACACAGAAGAACAAGACCCCTTCTTCACACTACACACACCACCCAATCATTATCGCACTCACACACAATATATTCCATTAATAATTGCACACAAAACCTTCATTTCCTCCCTCTTTCTTACACACAAAAACACATACTTAGTGTGTGTGTTCATGTCATGCATATCGCAGAAAAGGGTAGAAATGAATTATACCCTCTTTCTAGTTCATATTTTGGGTCTGTTTGCGGTTGTTTATGGTGATGGAGGGCTTGTAAGTCCATCTAAGTTAGTCATGTTTGTGGATGAAGTTCCGGATATGCCCCGGATCAAAGGCTATGATGTTGTTCATGGTGTTCCTGTTTCCAAGAGACTCAAAATCTCCATGTTTCAGAAGTACTGGGTATGTCTTGCTTTTACAATATTATTATTATTATTATTATTATTATCATTCTTGTATTATTATTTTTATTATTATTATGTGTTTGTTTGTGTACATGTTTCTTCATTTTTTTATTACCTTCTTGTGTTGGAAACTCAAAAGTCTGCAACAACTTTCTAAGATACCTCATATTAAACGTTTATTCTTTTCCAACAACGTTTTAAGCTATATTATAATTATAATAATATATTAAAATATTTTTCTTAAAATCCTTGAATATAAAAGGAGAAATCTCAAGATCAAACCTGAAAAAAAAAATTAATAATTTAGAATTATTAGTGAAAAGAGGTAACATTGGCAAATAAAGTTATCGTAGATTTTAAAGTAAGTTAAAACTTTTATGTAGTTTATTCCAATGTTACTTGTCCAGTTGTCCTGTAGCAATAAAGTTGATTCAAGTTTACAAAGTTATGTATTCATCAATTTCCATGACAATTGGTGTACAAAGCATGTGATTTTTAAAGCTTAATTATAAAATACTTTTTATATGAGTTCTACATTAAAAACACTATGTTCTAGATGCTAGATTTGCTGATGGGTCGTGTTTAACGTGACATGAATTTAAAAGTTGATTATGATGTGAATTTATATGGCTTGTGTATTAATTAGTTGATATAAACATAACTCGTTTGTGTATTAATTAGTTGATATGAACATAACTTGTTTAACTAAAATATAACTGGATCAACTTATAAAATCACACTAGGTTAATTCAAAACTACCCATTTAAGTAAATATGTTTATGAGTTTGATATTGATATTAACCCAAAGACGTTTATTTGATATGAAGTTTTTGTAATGTGGAAAATTCACGACCTGAAATGCTCACCTTTTTCTGGTCGAGATACAACTCATTTCTCCCTCAAAGACCTAGACAAATTCGTATACTAGGTCCCATTTTTGTCCTTTCATCATTCATGGCCCTTTATTCAAAACTTAAGCCATTCATGTGATTCTTTATTCATTACCAAACAAACACATAGATCTATTCATTATTTATGGATTTTTTACAAATTTTTTTGACATGAACATACTATTAAGTATTAACATGAATAATTTGAACAAGTGTTTTAAAAACTTATTTTTTAATCGTATCGGGTTAGACTCATAAATTGTTCAACAAGTTGAACCAGGTTATAATGGGCTGTTGAACCGGGCTAACTAGTTGACCCTATAAATCCATAAAATATAATTTAAATTCAAAATAATCCATAACTACATAATTTGATAACAAAAAATATTTCAAAAGTTAATCCATTATAAAAAATAATCCAAAATTTCACTATTGACACTTTTTTGGGCGCTAGATTTTACTAAAAAGTTATAAACCGGTTTTTAAAACCTTGAATTGAACGTATATGCTTAGTCAGTATTAATATAGTTTTGTCCATATATAAAAGAACATATAACACAGAAGTATAAATTATAACTTGATTGTTTAAATAAACCATATATATAAAAGTGCACATATGCAATATCTAAAGGTGATGTGACTAATTCAGTCATATTTGCTCATTCAACAAAAAGATATCTTTCATTTTCATCATGATATAATGTTTGAATAAGTATGTACTGGTAGAGGATCTAGACTTTGAGAATTAAAGAAACAAAAATTAAACATTTACCTTTATAATCTTACAAAACTCCACATAAAAAGTATATAAATGGAACAGTTGTTATTTCTTATTCCTCTCTGTAATAATTTTAAAGATATATATACAAACAAATTTGTATAACCTACATATTTGGATACAAAAGCATAATATTTTTAAAAAGAATGAACAACTAAAAAGAAGGTAAACGAACAATTTAAATTTCTTCTTTTGTTCACCCATTAATTATTACTAATATCATATGTTAATTCTAACCTGTATATATCATGTATATCAAAACATATAGCTATATGGGTCGTCATCATGGTGGAAATGGTGTACTCGACAATAAAATATTTGAGAGTTCAAAACATAGCGTGTGAGTGCAATGTATGTATCTAGAAAATTTAGAAAATGCTTGGTTAATAATATAATGATGACGAAGCAATAGAGGATCATAGTCATAACTTCTAATTATAACCTTGTAGATAACAAAATATATATTGCATTTGCTAAGAATAGTTTTAATACTTTTCTTTTAAAAAAAACATGTACAATATATTCATTTTAACTTAGTTTTCTCAAAAAGTAAAATAATGTGTATCAGAGAGTGGGTCTTATGTAGGGGTGTTCATCGGATTTTTTCTTCGGGTTTTAGGTTTTTCGGATCAGGTTGTTTGAGTTTTTTCTTTAAGAAAAGTTGACTCGCTAACCGACCCGTTTTAAAGTTCGGGTTAGTCGGGTTTGGGTTATTCGGGTTCGGTTAAGTTCGGGTCGGGTTATTCGGTTTTCGGGTTTAGATGTAAATAGAAATAAATGTTGTTTTTTACAAAATATTATCAAAATTCATATTGCTACTTTAAAAATATCATTAAAGTTCAAAGGTTAGTTGACAATATGCTATTATAATATTTAAAAGTCCCAAAACTTAATGTTTATCTATTAAAGACTCAAAATCTAAACACTTCTAGAAGGAAAAAAAAACAATAAATGTTCGGGTTTTTTCGGGTTTCATGTTTTGGGTTTTTCGGGTAGGGTTGTTGGGTTCTTGGCCGGGAAAAAGTGACTGATAACCGAATCATTTAAAGTTCGGGTTGGTCGGGTTCGAGTTTTTTGGATATTCGCTAATTCGGGTTCGAGATTTGAATTCAGGTCAGGTTTCGAGTTTTGGATAAAAATGAATAGCCCTAGTCTTATGGCTCTTTTTTGTTCTTTTCCTCTCCAAGTAAATGAAATTCACAATATTCTAAAATAAATTTATTACAACTTAAAAACTTATTATTTAAATTATGTTTCGAAAACAAATTACATAATAGTGGTAGGTAAATGGGCAACAAGCTGCGTTGTAACCCCATTTTGAATTGCAAAACCGATCCTACTAAAAACAAAGCTCTAGTTCTTCGGCGTCGAGAAATTGTCGTGCACGACTCTCTGCATTCTCTTTAAGAAACCAACAATTTCAGAAGTAAAGGATCCAAGTTTATCAAAAGCACATCTTGATTCTCAACATAACCTTGTTCATACTTAGTAACTTTTCGTGATTAAAAATAATATATCCATGCATAACTTTATTAACAACATTTTATATCATAGGCATTAAAATACCAGATATAATTTTATACTATGTTTTCAATTCCCTAATTAAAAATAATATACCCATGCATAACTTTATTAACAACACTTTTATATCATAGGCGTTAAAATGCCAGATATAATCTTATAGTTCGATAAGTATGTTTTCAATAGTTAATGCCTCCTCTTTATTTTTTAATTTAATATAATATAATATATATAGTCTTTTGAGAATTTTTATATAGAATATATAATCATAAATCATATTTATCATTCTAAAGTTTAACACAAACTATGATTACAAAGATCAGGCAAAACAATTAAAACCGAACTATTTAACCCTCAAACCGGTTAGACCGATCCACACAACCCGTACTATAGTTAATGTCTCTTAACTCAAAATTAATGTGATGTGATTCCAACCGTTGGCCAAAGAAACAAGATAGATAGAAATATAGAGGGAAAACCTAATTCATTTCCTTCTTACCTTAACCATACGACACACGCTTATATAGTCTTTAAAACAAACATAAGAAAACAACTCAACTGTAAATAACTAATTAGACCCACTACTTAGCAAATAATTAGGAAATAATTAGTGCATGCTGGTAATAAGAAGCATTAGAGAAAAAGTATGTAACATGGACCAACCCATATACAATCTTACATCTATCTATCTCATTATCAAAAGTTTATAGTTTATTTGTACATCAAAACAATATTAAATCTTTGACAAACCTTATTTACAGAAATTCCACAAGGATCTTCCACCAACCAAGGTATTCGCATACGGTGAAACAAAGCACACCGCAACAGTCCCCGGTCCAACAATCGAAGCCGTCCACGGTGTCAGCACCCGCGTCACGTGGCAAAATCACCTCCCTTCAAAACACATCCTCCCATGGGACCCCACCATCCCAACCGCCATCCCAACTAACCATAACGGCGTTCCAACCGTCGTCCACCTTCACGGCGGCATCGACGAACCACAAAGCGATGGTAACTCACACTCATGGTTTACCAACGGTTTCCGTCAACGTGGGCCCCACTGGACCAAAAAAATATACCATTACCACAACCAACAACAACCTGGTAACTTATATTATCATGATCATGCAATGGGGTTGACTAGAGTCAACCTTCTTGCTGGTTTGTTTGGGGCCTACATTATTCGTCATCATGACGTGGAGGCTCCACTTGGACTCCCTTCTGGTGATGAGTTTGACCGGCCCTTGGTCGTCTTTGACCGGAGTTTTCGGGTCAACGGGTCCATTTATATGGATCCGAAAGGAAACAACCCGGATATACACCCGCAGTGGCAACCGGAGTATTTCGGTGACGTTATTGTTGTCAACGGGAAAGCGTGGCCGTATATGGCGGTCCGCCGGAGAAAATACCGGTTTCGGATTATTAACGCTAGTAACGCCCGGTTTTTTAAGTTCTTTTTTAGTAACGGGTTAAGGTTTATCCATGTGGGATCTGACTCGGTTTATAGCGAGGAGGCAGTATTGGTGAAGGATATACTTTTGGGCCCGTCTGAAATTGCTGACGTGGTCGTTGACTTTTCAAAGTCGAAGTCAAATTCGGTTATTTTACATAATGGCGCGGCTTACCCGTACCCTGGTGGGGACCCGGTCAATGAGAGTAACGGTAAAGTCATGAAGTTTATAATTAACCGTCACCGCGAGTTTGACTCGTCACGGGTCCCCAAAAAGTTGTTAAAGTATCCGACACTGAGGTTGTCAGAAGTGTCTAAGACGCGTTACATTGCGATGTACGAGTACACAAGTCCTATCGATGAGCCGGTTCATTTGTATATTAACGCGAAGTCGTATGATGATCCGGTAACCGAGGAACCGAAGGTGGGGTCTACGGAGATATGGAATGTGATTAATCTGACGGAGGATAATCACCCGTTGCATATTCATCTTGGGTTGTTTAGAGTTTTGGATCAAACGAATATAACAAATATAGATGAATTTAGAGAATGTATGAATAAATTGAATAATGCGGAAAAATGTCATATCGAAAAATACGCACGTGGCGAAAAGTTGAGTGTAGAACCGTATGAGAAAGGATGGAAGAATGTGTACAAGATGCATCCCGGATACGTGACGAAGATCATTGTGAAGTTTGCGTATATACATACGAATGCATCTTATGCATTCGATGCAACCGCGGAGCCGGGATATGTCTACCATTGCCATGTAAGTGCCTAGTTCGAATGATGGGTGGTTTTGTTTCATACTATTTGGTGATGATATTGGTTTTTTTTATCTGCAGATACTGGATCATGAAGATAATGTGATGATGAGGCCTTTGAAACTTGTGAAATAAGTGGAAATCAATAGTTTTGGAGCTTCAAAGAAGATTACAAATGATTTGTAGAATTTAGACAAATATGGGTGACAAAGAAAATAAGGAAAATATAATGTTGATAAATAAGGAAGTTGTGTCATGCTCTGTCTTCTAATGTGTGAATTTAATTGGATTTTCATAAAAAAAAAAATCAAATAAAAGATTTTCATTAAAAAGCAAAAATTACAAATTATAAACAAATGACATGTAAAAGGGTAACAAGCTACGTCGCAACCATTTTTTGAATTGCAAAACCGATACTATTAAAGTTTAACTATAAATTAATAACAAACGTTCTCTTTAGATCAGTTAGCCGATCCGTATAAGGCTTCTAACTCTTCCAAAGGACTTGCTATACAAAGAGGTTCATGCCATTTTTTCTAAATGCCTTTCTACTTCTCGAGAAGTCCATATTATTTTATCTGATAACTTTAGTATATAAGTAGCTTCAGGGGCGGATCTAAAGTGATAGAAGAGGTAACCTACGTTGCCCCTTGACGTTCCAATGATAATGTAAATTTTGGAAATGTTTTTTCGATTTCGTTAGCCCTTTTCATTAAAACGTTACCCTATGCGGATTTTCTAGATCCGCCACTGTTTACTTAAAGAGATAAGAAAAACTATACTCTTATAACATATCATTTTTTATGAACTACAGTCTAAATTAGTAAAAGAAATTTGTACTATTCACATCGACTTGTATTGAAAGCACTCGTGTTACCTACACAGAAATCTAGTAATTTGATTGAGTTTTCAGCTATTTATCAACCATCTAAACCATAATTTTATATTTATAAAGCCTTACATTTTGATTTTCGACTATTTGAAATGCCATAATGGTATCATACACTTTGGTTATGATACTGTCTTAAATCATACTATTATATATTTACTTGATTCATTCCCCGATTTGGGATACATCTCTAGACATACCATATAATAATTAAATACACGTTTGTTACTCCCAAATCAGTTAAATAATACCAAATTTAATTCATAATCATTTAGTTGACTCACGAGTAAAATCATGTTATTAACACATATATTTGATCTTTTAACTCAATTCATTAATAAAAAGAAATTATTAAGTTGTTTCCTTTAAAAATCATCAACTACACAACTACTGCCCAACAAAACTCTATAATTGTTTCATGGACTTCTTTTATTAAACCACTATATATACTGTATGAGGTGGTCTAAAGTTTATTGTGGGCTACACTTTTATTGTGGGCTACACTTTTTTGAAAGGAAAAACAAAAACATCACTATGTTACCTCATCCAATTGCTTGGCTGGTTCCTTCTGTTCTGCTGTCCTCCCTGAAATTTACAGTAGCTTCCCATTAAAACAAATTTAAAGCTTTTAATTTTCATTCTTAACCATAAATTTATGCATGCTTGCATATGTAAACTTATTATCTCCAATATCCAATTGTTGGTTGCACACTTGCCCAGTGGCACTATAAATCCCCCCCCCCCCCTCCAAAAAGAAATAACTAATAAGAAAAAATTACTGTAAGTTTTAAGCAAAAATCCTAATCGTCCCACGTTACGTTTCTGTGGCTTGAAGAATTGCCGCTTGGGATCATCAGGTTAGGATTCTTTTGTCGGTGGGAAAATGTAGAGATAAAAGGGTAGCGTTGTCAATATGTGTATTTTTTTAAGGACGGTGTGTATGTAAGGTTTTGGGTTAGGTATACATTTAATTAGGTTAGTAAATAACATGATATGTATAATTTAGCCTAGCTCCTTTTAGTTTGAACTTGACTAAGGGGGACGTGTACCCATGCGGATACCCTTTTCGGGTTTGAACCCATGCTAGCACACCGTTGCCACCCAAAGAGGTAGGCCTTGTGGGCATTGTTTCCAGGTAGAGGAACCCATGCAAGGTTAGGAGAGAAAGGTTAGAGAGTGAGGTCCATCTCTTGAATGGTGGGTGGGATACATGGTTCAAGTGTACCTTTTAAGATAGAACATCGCACTCTTTTATAGTGTAAAGATAATTTATAATGAATTTGACATGACGTCAGTTAATTAATTGATGAAAAAAATACTACCTTTAGGTGCCCATCTCTTCAGCGAGTCAGTTGGCTCAGTCAGCTTAAAGGTTATACAAATTTCTTAAGTTGTAACCTACTTGAACAGCTTGAGAATTTCCTTTTTGGGTCATCATTCTTTTTTGTTCCTTGTGGAGAATTCAGGTCTGTGAATAAATAAAATATTAAATATGATTATTCTCTTTAGTTCTTTTTATCTTGATTTTTTCCTTCACTTCTATTTTTTGTATTCAGTTTATAAAAATCATATTCAAAAGTACAGATAAAGATGTTGTTAAAGATAGACTTATGACCCATAAAAATAGATATTGATGCGGAAAACAGATGAAGATGACCGTTTCGTCCTCATGTTGCAGTCTGCCAACTTGCCATAAACGACGAGGATCAAGTTGCTCAACTATATCTATATATGTCGACTGGGAATTAATTAGAAATTGCAATATTTTGTTAAGAAAAAAATATATACAAAATTTACGATAAATATTAATATTATTTGACTTAAATAATCTCGACTTTCACAAATTTGCTGATAGCATTTACAACTTTTTATCTATACCACAACACTCACAACTTTCAACTCATGACATCTGACATGGTACTTCTTTTGGCTGGCGTGCCTTTTTTGATGACGTGACATTTGATGTGGCACTTGTTTAGTGACGTGACATCTGACATCAGCTAACGGGTTTAGGATCCTATTAGTTTGGTAGTGTCAGTGGAAAATATGTTAAAAACTGGGAGTTGTGTGATACACTCGAAAGTTGGTAGTGTTATCGATGATGAAAGTTAGGTTATTCAAATCCAATATCCCTTAATATTATATATTATGATGTAAAAAATGATATATTCGCTATCATATTATAAACATATATCATTTCCTGTAAAAAGAATTTGTGTTTTTTTTCTAAGGTATGCAATTTTTGACAGACCCAAAAATTATTATTGAATTTTTTTTGTTGAAAACTTTTAAAGGTTAGTTGTTTATCACCACATATTGAATTTTTTGATTCGGTTCTCGTATTTTGAAACCAAGCCATTATATCATCTACAGAAACATTACCAATCACCTTTTTTTTCAGTATAACTAATAAATTTCTTGCTTTAAAGTTTAAATACAAAACACGTCTTCATTAGGTACTTCAGCTAACCAAAGTTTGGGCAGTCAGTGTTGAAATTTCATGGGGGTCAATGTCAAATTTTATTGATGGTCGCTGGGGATAAACGGATGCATACCAAAAGAATAAAAAAGTCCATGGGGGTGCGACCAATCCTCGTGCACCACACCTAGGTCCATCCTTGGAAGCATGTAAAATCCAGCATATGTATTAGGCTCAGAGCATATGCTCCTATCAAATTATATGTTTTTTAGACACATTGGTATAATGGATTCGCTCGCCATTATAGTCGCACAAATCTTTCAAATGCCAGAGCCTTAGACAACTTAGTCTCACATTTGTAATGCTAGACGCAATGTCATAATTGGTTTAAACCCATTGTTTATAAACATTGCATTAGCATTTCGAAAGAACATCGTTATTAAATACAAAAATACTAAACCCCATTTAAGGATAATACAATTCTTGATTTTATGGTATATTTCTTAAAGAAATAATGAAATATATAAAAATGTGAGGATCGATCTTTACCTTTTTGTACCGTAAACTCTCTTAAATACAAACTAGAGTCTAGTGTTTCGTAAATAAATTAAACAAATAAGCATAAAAATGCAAAAACACACTAAAATCATTGTATCTCATAAACCGAATGGGTTACGAACAAGGATTCTATACTGCACTCATCTATCTTCTATTAGCAATATCTTCCTCTAGCGGAAACTCTATCCTAGTAACAATTTAATCATTAAAAAATAACATTTGTGCAAGGGCAAATGCTTAAGCATAAAATTCATGATGGAGGTAAGTCTTTTTTTCAAAAAAAATTAAAAAATAACTGTTTCATATTTTTAAACCTTTTTTTAACGTCTCAATCATTAAATAAAACAATAAATCTACGGTCCAAATCACTATTTATACTTTTTTACAAAACCACTTTTCATTTGATCCGAACTCTACATGTACAGCCGTTGAAGCGTCATTCGTATATTTAATCCGTATAATTGTATATTTATTACATGCACTTATCATATTCACACAATTTAAATCATGATCTTGTTATTCAATGAAATTGATCTCGAGTTCCCCTAGTCCCCTACCACCTTTACAAGGGCGGGTAAATTATTAAAAAAAAGGGCGGGTAAATTATTAAAAAAAACATGTTTTATGCGATAATAACAACCAACCAACCAACAAACTTATATTCCCCTTCATAATACAACTGTCTTCTCCCCTTTCACCAAAACACGCTTCAACTTTCAATCATTGACTACACCCACATTTCTCTTTGATTCATTCACATCCATTTTTATAAATTACAAACCCCATAACCACCCCAATTCACCACAATTCCACCATGGCTGGTGACCACTCCACCGCGGTTGTGGCGGAAATTCAGTCGTTGCTCCGGCTAGTCCGAGATGTGACCCGAAGATCTGCCACCGGGTTTGCAGGAGCGTTCAAGAAGGACTGTAGTGATATGTGTAGAAGAGTTGCGTTATTGGCGCATTTGTTGGAGGAGATTAGAGATTATGAGGGGATTCAAGGCCGTTGGATCTTTCGGCTTCTTCTTCGTCGAATTCTCAAATTTATGTGAGGTTGCGGAGGCGATTAAGGCGGTTAAAAGATTGGTTTTGTTTGCTGGAAGCTTTGATTGTAATGTGGCTACGGTAATTGAATCCTTAACTATTGTCTGTTGGTGAATTTGTTGTTCAATTGGGTGAATTTAACTATAAAAGCTATAATTGTAGCTTGAATTTAGTTAATAAAAGTTGTTTTTTGTTGGGCTTCGAGGCTCAATTCTACGGGTTTAATGTGACAGAACAACTTAAAAGATTAAATGTGGCAGGCTTGGTCTATTTGTTTTAATTAGTTTTAGCCTGTTAATTATTTTTCGGAATAAGTTAGAAACCCTAAATTCGCTTTAATTTAGAATTACTATTATATGCTGGTTGCAGCCTGTGGACGTAAGTCAGTAGACCGAACCACTTAATCCTCGTGTTCTTTACTTTTCTGCGGTTTGTTTGTGTGTGTGTGTTTGCAATTCGATCCTAACGTTCTTCGTGTCTTAATCAACTATAGGACGGAACCGCACAGCAAATCGTGTTTCAATTCCAGTGCGTTACGTCGAAATTGGAAAAGGCGTTAGCCGGCTTGCCGTATGATCAATTTGACATATCAGAGGAAGTGAAAGAGCAAGTAAGATGTACAAACATGATTGTATATTTGTATATATGTTTGCTTATCTTCTAGGAGTTTTATTCTCAATATATCTTTATATCATAGGTTGATTTAGTGAGAGTTCAGTTAAAAAGAGCCGCTGAACGATACGCTGGATCACAAGATTTGACCGTTTTACCTGGCGGTTTATCTGAATCACTGGTGAAAGAGTCTGATATTTTTCATGGAATTAGCCATGATCATCATGAAGTTGAATCGAAAGTGAGGAATGTTTCGAATGAAAGCGTTGTAAATGATGTAGATCAGATGATTTACGAGTCTGCTACTACTTCATCTGAGGCATCATGTTTGTTAAAACCTACTGATGATGCAGTAAACAACATTGAAGAGAACAAGAAGCCTCTAATTCCGGATGATTTTCTTTGCCCGATTTCACTAGAACTCATCCGAGATCCCGTTATTGTGTCCACAGGACAGGTATGTCGAAACTGTTTGTTGACAGAAGTTGTATATCTAAACATCTGAAGCATGTTTATGTGTTAGAATGTTTATATTATTTTGCAGACTTATGAGAGATCATACATACAAAGATGGATAAATTGCGGAAATACAACATGCCCGAAAACTCGACAAAAACTTCAAAACCTCATACTTACACCCAACTATGTCTTGAGAAGTTTAATCACTCAATGGTGTACACTTCACAACATTGAGCACCCAACGTTACTAACAAACTCACGATTGAAAAATATCGACAAATCATTTCTCGATATGATTGAAGCAATTGTTCGGAATCTCTCAAGCCAGTCTCTCGAAGAACAAAGAGCAGCTGTTTCGGAAATAAGATCGTTATCAAAACGAAGCACAGACAACCGAATACTCATCGCTGAAGCAGGAGCGATTCCGATTCTCGTTAATTTAATACAATCTGAAGACGATATTACGCAACAGCATGCAGTTACTTCGATTCTCAACCTCTCGATATATGAAGATAATCGAGAACTCATAATGCTTGCAAACGCGGTACCTTCAATCGTACAGGTCCTTAGAACAGGCGCCATGGAGACGAGAGAAAATGCGGCTGCTACCCTTTTTAGCTTATCACTTGCTGATGAAAACAAGATAATAATCGGTGCTTCGGGTGCGATTCCACTATTGGTTCATCTTCTTGAAAATGGAAGCAAACGAGGGAAAAACGATGCTGCGACGGCCTTATTCAACTTGTGTATATATCAAGGAAACAAAGGGAGGGCGGTTAGGGCCGGAATCATTGCGGTATTAGTCAAGATGTTGACCGAGTCAAATGGTTCCATGGTTGATGAAGCTTTGACTATACTTTCGATTCTTGCGAGTCATCAAGAAGCTAAAGCTGCCATGTTAAGAGCTTGCATCATTCCAAATTTGATTGAACATGTGGCGGCTGCCAATTTAAGGAATCAAGAAAACGCTATTTCGATTTTGCTTTCGTTGTGTAAAAGAGACGATGAGAATCTTGGTGTTATAAGCAGGCTCGGGGTGTTGATGCCGTTAATGGAGCTTGCTAACAATGGCACAGAACGGGCTAAACGAAAGGCTGTACTGTTACTGGGGCATCTTCAAAGGTCTCAACAACAACTTCAACAATGTTGATGGCTAACTTTTATGGTGATTGGTTGATATTATACTTGATTTTATTTATACATGATTTTTTTTCGGTTCGTGAAGAACAAAGAGCTGAAGCAACTTCTTGTGCTTTATTTATATTGGTCACTGCAAATTCATTTGATTTGATTTTGTTATTGTTTGTTTGACATCTGGATAACATTGTGAATCCTTGAAGATATATTTATACCAAAGTTTATATTTTATACCTTTGATTGGTGTGATTATGCATGTCTTGTATCTTGTATATTATGCTTGTCTAGTAGCTGCTTAATGATTCCAATATAGCATTTTTTTGGTTTATTTTCTTAAATTTATTATAATTGAGTATAATTTCTTTACGAAACACAAATCTATCATGAAATTCACATGCAAGCTTGGGCTTCGTCTAAATGGTTTCAGATTAAGCCCTTGGACACGTTCAGATAAATGGGTTTAAGTTCAGATCAACACTTTAAGATAAATGGGTTTGGGTTCGGGTCGACACTTTAAACGTGTTCATATAATATAAAATGGTTGGGAATATTGTGTCAAAATTTAAAAGTTAAAACATCAGGTTTTACAGTTTAAATGATTTTTTTATACATATTCGTATTTTGGTTTTGAATTTTGGGTTTTACAATTTAAATGATTTTTTTATACATATTCGTTTTGGTTGTGAATTTTGGATTGTAAAGTATAAATTTAAAAAAAATTAGGTGAAAAATGTCGTATTTGTGTCAACCCACAAATATTCTTGTGTTTGGAATCATATTTTCCTGACACGGTTTTCAGGTTTGTGACATGTTTGATTCGACCTACCAACCGAGGAACACAGCCCGTGTAGCACTCCTAAGGCTACTCGGTGTGGGTGACGGGCCTCCCTGGAGGACGACCCGCCACGTCAGCGCCACGTAAGATGGGTGTGAGAACGGGCCTAAAGGGGATGAACCTAGGAAATGGAGGACGGGGCTAAATATATATATATATATATATGTGTATGTATATATATATATGTATGTATGTATATATATATATATGTATGTATGTATATATATATATATGTATGTATGTATATATATATATATGTATGTATGTATATATATATATGTATGTATAGGTGTGTGTGTAGAGAAGGAGAGAGACAGCATCGTCCCCATCGGCTGCAGGCCGATGCCTGCGACGCCGACGAGCCACCCAGCGCGGTGTTAGGGGCTTCGTCGGCCGAAGCCGGGCCTGGGACGGCCCCCAGGCCGAGTGGCCTAAATGATTCTCTTTGTTTTTTTTAATCTGATATGCATTCAAATCTTTGATAACTCTTTCAAGAATCTAATCATTAACCTAACTAATCATTACATAAATCTTAAGAATCAACTAATCATTTGCACAGCTAATAAACTAAAATAATATTAATTATTATTATTATTATATTTGTATCTCAACGGACAAAGCCCATATTTTATTAATGAGCAAAAAAGCAACACTAAGCCCAAAGCCCAACTGTTGCTGCATATCAAAGTCTACAGACTAGGAGCCCAATTCATCCAAAAGTGTAGTCTAAAATAAAGAATTACATGTCTATAGATATTTGTTAGTTAAATATAAATATAGAAAAAGAAAGTTCAACATATTCTTTTGTAAAATTTACCAGGTCATGCTCTGTGACTTTATTCCTTGAATTTGTCTACAACCAAAGTGGTGAATTCATATCGTAATTATGAAACAAAACACTTGCAGAAGGGAAACAAACCGACCCTCGTATAAACAATGACTATGCTCGTTTTGTGCGCCTTCCAACTTCAAGCGCCAGCTTGGTATCGATTTTCAGGGATATGTCAAGCGCTTTCACTGAGTGTGTAAGCGCCCCGCTGCATACAAGAACAAAATCACACATAACAAATCAGAATACCTTTATATATAGAATCACATAAGTTTGTATATTATAACTAAACTCGTACTTGATAAATAAACAGTAACAAAGATTTTTAAAAGGTTTTCTTAAACGCATTATTACCTGGATATGTATGTCACTCCAGTTTGCCCAATCTTGTGCACCGTTTCCAGGGTAACATTTCCAGACGCCTGTAACACATTTCTTCGGTTATCATTTATAAACAACTAAAAACAAATAAATAAGGATGTTTTAGGATTTTTACCTCGGTCTCAAACTTGCCATTAATAAGCTCTACAGCTTGTTTAAGCATGGATACATCAATACCTCCGTCAGGTTGAGGCACAACCATATTATCCAACATTATTCGGCTTAACGAAGTTTCGTTTTGGGAAGCATAATTTAGGACCTCGTGTATTTCTTCAAATGTCCTAGTCTCCACCTATTCATAGAAGCAAAATTAGATCAATTATAATAACTACTGGAAAATTTTCGTTGAGATTTCAAAGATGATTTGAGACGTTAGTTACCTCAACACCCATTTGGAGATTATTTTTCTTTAAATATACGTCAACTGATTTGAGCGCATTTGAAACGCCTCCAGCTATGGAAATATGATTGTCTTTTATCATCACCATATCGAATAAACCCATCCTGTGATTCTGCCCTCCACCTATGAGTACCTGTTAACAGAAAAAAAAAACCCACACATTATTAAGAAAAAAGATGTGCAGAAAAATCTTAGGAGTTTGTGAAAGTAAAATAAAACAGGAATAAGGGAACTACACCGCCCACTTATCCACCAAACGCAATGCCGGAGCAGTCTTTCTTGTTTCCAAAATGCACGCCGGATGAGCAGCATCTGCCATAGCCTGTAACAAAATTACCCATTTATGAAAAACCTTTCTAACAAATTACAGATCTAATCTGAGCCTAATAAATAAGTAATTGGTTTTCCCACGTGTCACAATTATGTAAGGCCAAGATTCTTTTTCCTGCTTCTCTTATTTTACCCCTTTGTATTTTATCTCTTAACTTTGTAAATATATCTTATCTCAAAATATCATTTTATTTTTTCTAAATCTTCATTACTAACTATTTAATATTTCTATTATCAACCAGTGTAATACACTGGTTTCTAACCTAGTATATTATAGAGATAGAAATAGTTAACAGATAGATGATGGTAAACAAATCGCAGAAAATCAACTTATCTAACTAATTTATACATACAGTCGTACAGGCCATTAAAATAAATATGTAAACATTCACACCTTTGTGAGTGTAGCTATACCACTCATCCTCTGCATAAAGTTGAGCACAACTCTTTCAGCAACAACGATACTGTGCGCCCTTCCTAATAGGTTTACATACGAAACACAAAACAATTTTAGTCAATCAATATATGAATTTCAAAAATCTCTATAGCTCATCATGTCTATTGCTTACCATGCACTTTGCCAAACTTTAGTCCTCTAACAACATTATCTCCATCCTTTCTAAGCCATTCCACCTGACACAATTTCGAACATCAAAAATCTACTAACATTCGGTAAACCGACACAACTTTTTATTTTTTATTTTGGTACGGTGTAGGGTTTGTCAATACCTTCAAAGTAGGATCAACTTCATTAAATATCATCTCAGTAAGCGCAATCCCCGCAACAATTCCATCATCCTTCGCCAGAAAATACGCCTCAACTTCCATCTCAGTCGGTATGGTGGCCAAACAAGTCACATCTCCTACATTAATTCGCCCAAAATATCAACAAAATATGTTACTTAACAACACTCTTGACAAATATTGGAAAAATGACATAAAAATCAAACCTTTATCTCCAGCATCTTCAGAAAGGGCTAACTGAATGACACCCTTTAAATCATAAGTCGGGTGAACAGGCGGCTTTACAACAACTGACTCGATTAATTTTTCATGCTTCACATTTGCAACTGCTGTCATTTTAACTACCAGTTTATTTCTAGTGCAACACCTATATCATACAAAACAAACCCTAGTTTCATACACATAAAACATCATATTGTATCTAAATATATGAATGAATGAATGAATGAATGAAATTACTGATTAAATGATATTTAATCAAACCTTGAAGAAGCTATAAGTGGACTAGTGGGTGCAACTAATTGAGAAAAAGAAATTCCAAACATCTATTGAAATTGTTATATGCCCTTAATTTCCTGCAAGTGAAAGAGTAAAGTCATCTTCTAGAATCAATTAACAAACAAAATAAATGAATTATTGCTTACTAAATTAGTGGCCAAAATTCGTGAATTTGGTATGTAAATAATGCGCTTAATCTGTAGGATGCAAGTGCTTAGGTATAAGGGGCTGTAGCGATTAGCTAGATGATGATGATGATGATGAAGAACCCCCAAAAGCATCGCAATTTGAGCAGCTTTAAGTATCTTATTCTGTTTGTGCGAATACCATCTTTTAGGATTGGTGGTGGTGTTGCTCAACTAGCGACCTTGCCCTTTTTATTTATTTGATTTTTTAACTTGGCATTAATATATGAAATGTATGTTATTTGTGACATTTTAATAATGATGTTTTAAATACTACGAATCTAAAGTGGTACCTTTAAATATTTAAATTTATAGTGTCAAATGCTATGGACAATCAGTTTACCCCGTACTATTTCGTTGCGAGTCGGGGTGTGATATTGCGCACGTTATAAAATTCAAATCTCGCATGCCATAAACATGAAAATTACGCATGGTTAAAAATCAAATTACATATAGGTTGGTTTAACCATAGTTATGCATGTTATTATGTGTTTTCTTTCATTGTCATTGTAATTTTATGATGATACTTGCTATATTATGTGTTTCGGCCCGACCCAATCTGTGACTACGAGTTATAATAAACTTGGGTATCGAAAAAATTACACCACATGAAAAATTCATGGCTCTGCAACTGTTTCCAATATATTGTTTGTGATGGTGATCACACTCACTGTGTTTTATAAATGACTGCCATTGAATTGGAATATTAGGATTGTATACAAGAATTGGAAGGTTGGGATTGTTATTGAGACCCTTACTGGACTTTACCAATGACTTTGTATCTGTGATGTTTACTAGGTATGTGACAAACGGAAAACATATTCGGTAATTTCATACAACTTAATCACTGTTTAATATACAATTACATACATTAGACTTAATTAAGTTATGATTGAGTCACATAAGTCTTGCAATCGTCAAGAAATACATAACATTGCATATTACATGTTCGTATTTGATGCGTTGTGATCTGATAAAACTATTATAATAACCATTGATAGATTATGCGAACACACTATTCATGTCAGTGAACTCCGGTACTCCCGAAAACGTCAAGTAGAGGACATGATATCATGTCCAAAGCGATACATATATGAAACCCTAAATGGGAAAACAAGTTTACAAGACATAACTTTCCGGAAAAATACATAAGTAGGGGATACTGTAACATTCGTCGAATAACGGGTTTCAAAACCCGCTTCGTTTATTAATCGAATATTCAGTTATAATTTTCGTTGCGTATATATTGTTCATTTTAATTTTAAACAATACATAATTAATAAACATTTTAGAATTTAAAAACTATAATTAATAAATGATAAAAATAAGTGAATAAAAAAATAAAATGAGGCTGCCGGGTTTCGAACCCGGGTCGCCCATAAGCACAAACACACACCACACCACTCCGCCACACACTTCTTTCATGACAAATACATAAACAAATAACATTTAAAGTAAATCCAAAAGTCAAACCGGAAATCAGCGCGCCCAATCCGCAGTCGCCGGCAAAACCGACGATTTCGCAAATCACGACCGTTTTCTTTGACTGAAACGCGTGAACTAAATTCGACATCGGTTATAACCGATGTCTAACCCCCAATTCTAGTCGTAACCGCCGGAAAAGTTTTGACCACGAATCAAGACCATAATTCGGACCCAATACATCCTGTTCATCCTTATAAATACCCACCCAAACCTCTGGTGACCTTTTCACTCAAAATCGCACAATTTCTCGAAGCTTTAGCACGTCGCCGGAAATTCCAATTTCGCCGGAATCACTGAACGGAAAACCGCGATTTTCTTCAGACGGTACAATCATCAAAATTTCTCTTGCTATCTTTCGATTTATAATCTAATTGCTCAATCTAGTAATCAAAATTGTTAAACAGTTTCCCTCAGCCGGAATCTGCAGATCGGAGACGACGAGGACTTTGCCGGAAAACCTGAAGCAAACTCGCCGTTCTGGTATACCCTGTCATTTCATTTCGCTCTTCAATTCAATCAAATATCAGTAAGATCGATTAAACAGAACAGTAGGAATTCACTGTTCTGAAATGTTAAACAAAGAAGACGAAGTCGGACAATGTGTATAAGTTTAATTAAAACTGGATATTTCACCGGGTTAGACACACAGTCCAGCGGTGGACTGTGTGCAACATAATACGCACGTCCCGAGTTCGAATCGCACATGTTACCGACTTTCAGAAATAAAACCAATCCTTTTTAAACCTATTCAGATCACCTTTCAACATGTATATAAATATAATATAATTCAGTAATTAAACAGGTTAAGTACACAGCCCAACTGGTTGGGCTGTGCGTACTCGAAACGAACGTCTCGAGTTCGACTCCGGGTCACTGAAGTCGGTTCGGCCATTTTAAATCATTTTTGAAATAAACTAAATAAGACAAAAGTTAATCAGTATATATATATAATTAAAACAGTGAATATTTCGGGTTAACCACGTAGCTCGGTTGGTAGAGCTGCGTGCACGCATACGAGAGGTCCCGAGTTCGAACCTCACTCAGCGCATACAAACACACAGTCCGACCGTCAACGGTCAACGGTCAACGGGGTCAAAAGTCAAATTTTTTATTTCTTTTTATTTATTTATTTTATTTAAAAATCAATTAAAAACACTTAAAAATAATATTTTTAAAGTTAGAAAATGTCCTCACAAAAATAAATTTAAAAAAATTTCATTAAGAGCACTAATTAAAAACATTAATTTCAAATAAAATTTATTTATTTACCGGATCGTCTCGTTATTATTTAGGTTAGTTTTTCCTCGACGGTCGAATCCTAATATTCGTGCGCATCATCATCATCAAGAAACGCATCCACTGTGAGTGAATCTCTACCAATTCCTTGTTTTAATCACGTTTTGGGGTGTATCATGTGTCGTATAATTCTCATATTTTATTTAAACACTTGTGCTTACATCATATCCGTGATCAAATGTGTATCAATGGTTGTGTGAATTATGTTTAGATTGGAGTTATCATTTTCAGTGCATGCATTTCATTAGGCCCATCAGCTCCCCCTGGGATACGGGTTGAGTATCAGGTGCCTCATTTCGATTGGCTCCGTTTGATTGAGCCTTGATCTCACATACATCATCATTCATGTCATTCGATCGGCTCCGTTTGATTGAGCCTTGATCTCACATACATCATCATTCATGTTATATACTCATCCAAAGTGGTTTGTGATTGTTTATTTATATATGTTTGCTCACATGTGATAATTGCACAAATTTTCCTTATTAAATAAATCAAGAAATTATTAACAATGTTTTATCTAGATTCACTCGCCAACTTTTGTTGACCCAAAATCTCCCCCGTTTTACACATGATATAGGTGATCCGGTTGAGACAAGAAACACATAGGAAGGCCTAGAAGAATAAAAAGTTTATACTTTGGAATAACTATGTAGTTTCCTTTTATTGTAATTGTATGAATTTTGTTTGGATATTTAAGTTGTAATTTGAATTTAATAAATATGAAACATTTTAGTAAACATCATGAGCTTTGGTGATAACCCAATTATGCCCCGACTCTTATTCCGCTGCGGGTCGGGGTGTGACAGATTGGTATCAGAGCCATGACTATAGGGATATAGGATAGGTTATTAGACCCTTAGAGCCTATACTATAGTTGATTAAAATTTTAAATTGTTTATGCGTTACATACAAAATTCATGATGTTTATATGCTTTATGTTTATTGTTACATTCAATGTTATGCAACCATGTTCATAAGTACATATTATTATACAATGCTCATCATAAATCATATCCTCATAACATATCATATCCATGAGAGCACACACCTCACAATTCCCATGATTTTTGCAACGATTTTTGTATTTTTCAAATCACATCAAAGTGAGTTCTCATGACGGGCATGTAGCAACTGGAAGGGTACGAGTACCGGTAGTCGGAATGTGCTGTCTAGGCTTGGCATTCGTATAAATCCAAAATAAAGGACCAGTTTGCCTACCTGGGGACTAACGATGAGAGTACGAAGGACCTATTAGGCCAAAGCATGCTATACCAAACGTCGTGTGAGTTAACCCCACTTTGAGTTGTCATTGTGTCCACACCTGGACACCCTCCTACCATACATCTCGCAATCATATTTCATGGTTTTCATTCGGGTGATGCGAGTGTTAAACCGCCAACACCAATGTGAATCCTACTAAGCCAATAGTCATGGGGGCCCACATGACTATACAGGCGATGGTATGGGGGACATTGGAGGCCCAAACATGAGCAAACCCAAGACATCCTATGCATGTAGTTGCATTATTGATAGTTATGTTATTTTTGTTCTTTTAACGACACATGACACCTAAAAACTTCTTAAACTCACAATTCTTCCTATGTATGTTCATGTAGATGTCGGCTAGGCAACTACGCGGAGGCAGAAAGTCAGGAAGATCCAATGAACGCTTGGCCACTCAAATTGCTAAACAAATGGCCGCGGTACTTCCTGACATCGTAATTCAAGTTCAACAAGCTCTCACCGCAAAACCTACCAACTCTCCCAATCAAGAAGACCAGAGCGTCGCCAACCCTCACTCCAAAAAGTGCTCCTACAAACACTTCAAATCTTGCGATCCCCCAAAGTATGAAGGGACCGAAGGTGTTACTGCCCTCCTCCACTAGTTTGAAGAAATGGAGAACACCTTCCTCAATTGCGATTGTCCCGAGGATCGCAAGGTACGTTATGCAACAGGGAGACTGTTTGGAGTAGCCCTTACCTGGTGGAACACAGAAAAGGGTAAGCGAGGAGTCGAAGATGCCATGGCCTTAACATGGGAAGAGTTAAGGGAACTCATGACAAGGCGCTTCTGTCCAAGAAGGGAAATCAAAAAGTTGGAAGATGAATTCCACTCGTTGAAACAAAAGGAAGGAGATCACACTTCCTACAACAAGAGATTTCTCGAACTGAACCAAATGATTCCCAACTTGTTCACCCCACTGTACCGCTTAGTCGAACACTACATTCGAGGCCTCCCCTCGAAAATCCAAGATTCGGTTTTAAGCACTTCGCCCGCAACACTTGAAGCCGCAATGGAATTAGCCACAGAACTCACCGAGAATCGCATCCGAAACGGCAAATTCAAGGAGGAGAAAAAGAAAGCCCCCATCGAGGCCCAAACTCCAAACCATTCCATCTCCTCTTCGAAGTTTGCTGGTAAGAGGAAACGAAACAGCAGAAATTTTTCCGTCACACAAACAAACCCTCCTATCACTGCCGCACCAATTACCCAAATTGCTCCCTCAGCTGCACCATTTAGAAAGCCATACACCGGCCCATATCCAAAATGCAATCGTTGTCAATACGATCACCTCCCCGAAACTCCTTGCCAACATTGCACCAGCTGTGGCCGTGCGGGTCACACCATTCAAACTTGTCGTACACTTCAACGAATGAACCGCAGTCAACCACAAAAACCCAAACCCAAAATCAGACAGTGGGTCCAGCCCAACAACCCTTACTTCTACCACCCACGCAACACATAGCTCAACCTTACTACCAACCTAACTACCCCATGATGCAACCCATGCGAGCTTGTTATAACTGTGGGGACCCAAACCACTTCAGGAACACTTATCCACGCTTGGTAAACATCATCCATGCCCAAGCTCAAGCAAATCGGGTAAACCAAGCTAACCAAGCTCCTCCACCTGCCAGAGGGAGAGCTTTCAATATCAATGCCAACCAGGCCAGGGCTGACAACAACGTGGTTAACGGTACGTTTCTCATCAATGGTAGTTATGCATCCATATTGTTCGATACTGGTGCGGATAAGAGCTTTGTGTCCTTAGAATTTGAATCTATCCTCGACCAACCTCGTGTTAATCTCATCGAATCTCTGACGGTGGAAGTTGCTGACGGAAAACCCGTCTCATTAGATTCTATTATACGCAATTGTACTCTCACCCTAAACGATCACGATTTTCCAGTTGACCTCATTCCTATGAAGTTGGGAAGTTTCGACGTTATAATCGGTATGGACTGGCTCAGCCAGCATCACGCGGAAATAGTGTGTCGCGAAAAGTTCATTCGCATTCCTCTTGCAGACGGTCAGACCTTACGTATTTTTGGGGAAATCCCTTCGAAAGGACTCAAATTAATGTCCTGCCTTCAAGCCCGAAGATATCTCCGTAGGAACTATGTCGCATTCCTAACCCACGTCGTCAAAAAGGGAACCAAGGAGAGGAAACTCGAAGACATCCCAGTTGTGAAAGAATTCCCACAAGTTTTTCCTGACGACATTTCAGGACTTCATCCCGTGAGAGAAGTCGAATTCCGCATCGATCTTATACCTGGCGCTACACCAGTCGCAAAATCTCCTTATAGGTTAGCCCCCTCCGAGATGCAAGAGCTGGCCAGTCCACTGCAAGAGCTGACTGACAAAGGATTCATACGTCCTAGCTCGTCGCCTTGGGGTGCACCTGTTCTTTTTGTGAAGAAGAAAGATGGAACGTTTCGCATGTTTATCGACTATAGAGAACTCAACAAGTTAACGGTTAAGAATCGCTATCCACTACCTCGCATCGATGACCTCCTAGACCAACTTCAAGGTGCCACCTGTTTCTCAAAAATCGATTTTCGTTCTGGTTATCATCAGCTCAGAGTGCACGAAGAAGATATCCCAAAAACCTCCTTCCGGACTCGTTATGGTCATTACGAATTCATGGTCATGCCATTCGGTTTAACCAACGCCCCAGCTGTCTTCATGGATCTAATGAATAGAGTATGCAAACCCTACCTCGACCGCTTTGTCATAGTCTTCATCGACGACATCCTCATCTACTCCAAGTCTAAATCCGATCATGAGCGACACCTTCGACTCATCCTTACTCTCTTGAGAACTTAAAAGCTCTACGCTAAGTTCTCAAAATGCGAATTCTGGTTAAGGGAAGTACAATATGACAAGGGAATACATGTCGATCCTTCAAAAATCAAGGCAGTACAGGAATGGCAAGCGCCACGTACCCCTACTGAAGTAAGATCATTTCTAGGTTTGGCTGGTTACTATCGACGCTTCATCGCCAATTTTTCCCGTATTGCTGTACCACTCACGACCTTGACTCATAAAGGAAAACCCTTCATATGGGGACCTAAACAAGAGGAGGCTTTCCAAACCTTAAAGCAAAAACTTTGTGACGCACCTATCCTCACACTCCCTGAGGGTTGTGATGACTTTGTAGTATATTGCGACGCATCAGGGCAAGGGCTAGGCTGTGTATTAATGCAAAGAGGAAAAGTATAGCCTATGCTTCTAGGCAACTCAAAGTTCATGAAAAGAATTACACCATCCACGACCTGGAACTTGGAGCCGTTGTGTTCGCTCTCAAGATATGGAGACATTACCTCTACGGTACCAAGTGTGAAATATACACTGACCACAAGAGTCTCCAAGATATCTTCAACCAAAAGGAGTTGAATATGAGGCAACGAAGATGGGTCGAACTTCTTAACGACTACGATTGTGAAATTCGGTATCATCCTGGCAAGGCAAATGTGGTGGCTGATGCACTCAGTCGAAAAGGTTATGCGAACTCCATTCGTCTTCTATGTTCGCAAATCATAACCGACATCAAAGATCAATCCGAGAAGCTCAACATGTTTCTGTAACAGAAAACGACGTACGCGATAAGCTGTCATGTGGAGCGGAACTCAAAATCGAAACCAAATCCGACGGTATTCTATACTATTTAAACCGCATATGGATTCCTGATCGCGACAACCTTCGTGATTTCCTTATGAATGAGGCGCACAAAACACGGTACTCTGTACACCCAGGAGCCGACAAGATGTATTAAGACTTACGATACACCTACTGGTGGCCTGGCATGAAAAAGGATATCGTTGTTTTTGTTTCCAAGTGCCTTACCTGTTCCAAAGTAAAGCTGAACATCAAAGACCTTCAGGACTTCTAGTCCAACCCGAAATACCTGTGTGGAAGTGGGAAAACATAACCATGGATTTCATTACCGGGTTACCTCGCACCTCCAATGGGTATGACACCATATGGGTAATCATTGATCGTCTTACAAAATCAGCTCACTTCATTCCGATTCGCGAGGACTTCAGGAATGAGAAGTTAGCTCATATCTACATCAGCGAGATCGTAAGCCGTCATGGTGTACCTTTAAGCATCATTTCAGACCGTGATGGTCGTTTCACTTCACGAACATGGCGAGTCGTACAAACCGCCTTGGGTACACGATTAGACCTCAGTACCGCTTTTCATCCTCAAACTGATGGACAATCTGAACGCACCATCCAAACTCTTGAAGACATGCTTCGAGCATGTGTCATAGACTTCAAGGGAAATTGGGACGCTCACCTACCATTGGTTGAATTTTCGTACAAAAAATAGCTGTCACTCAAGTATCGGCATGGCTCCTTTCGAAGCTCGTAAGTGCCGATCTCCAATATGTTGGCACGAAATTGGGGAATCACAAATCACCAGTCCAGAATTAATTCAAGAAACAATCAACAAAATCCATCAAATTAAAAACAATCTTCTAGCGGCACAAAGTCGTCAAAAGAGTTATGCAGACAAACGACGAAAGCCCCTGGAGTTTGACATTGGTGATCAAGTACTTTTAAAAGTATCCCCGTGGAAGGGAGTAGTTTGTTTTGGCCAGAAGGGCAAGCTAGCACCACGCTACGTAGGACCTTTCAAGATACTCGAAAGAGTAGGTCCTGTAGCATACAAACTTGACCTACCAGAAGAGCTCAACAGAATTCATCCCACATTCCACGTATCAAACTTGAAGAAGTGCCTCGCCGATGAAAACCTCCATATTCCTCTAGAAGACATTCAGATCGATGAATCTATGCACTTCATTGAAAGACCAGTAGAAATCATGGACTTCGGAGAAAAGCGTTTAAGACGAAGTCGTATTCCAATTGTCAGGGTACGTTGGGAGTCAAAACGAGGACCCGAGTTCACTTGGGAACGTGAAGACTCAATGCACGAAAAATACCCGCATCTTTTTCCAGTTACCACTACTACTTAAATTTCGGGACGAAATTTCTAAAAGTAGGGGATACTGTAACATTCGTCGAATAACGGGTTTCAAAACCCGCTTCGTTTATTAATCGAATATTCAGTTATAATTTTCGTTGCGTATATATTGTTCATTTTAATTTTAAACAATACATAATTAATAAACATTTTAGAATTTAAAAACTATAATTAATAAATGATAAAAATAAGTGAATAAAAAAATAAAATGAGGCTGCCGGGTTTCGAACCCGGGTCGCCCATAAGCACAAACACACACCACACCACTCCGCCACACACTTCTTTCATGACAAATACATAAACAAATAACATTTAAAATAAATTCAAAAGTCAAACCGGAAATCAGCGCGCCCAATCCGCAGTCGCCGGCAAAACCGACGATTTCGCAAATCACGACCGTTTTCTTTGACTGAAACGCGTGAACTAAATTCGACATCGGTTATAACCGATGTCTAACCCCCAATTCCAGTCGTAACCGCCGAAAGTTTTGACCACGAATCAAGACCATAATTCGGACCCAATACATCCTGTTCATCCTTATAAATACCCACCCAAACCTCTGGTGACCTTTTCGCTCAAAATCGCACAATTTCTCGAAGCTTTAGCACGTCGCCGGAAATTCCAATTTCGCCGGAATCACTGAATGGAAAACCGCGATTTTCTTCAGACGGTACAATCATCAAAATTTCTCTTGCTATCTTTCGATTTATAATCTAATTGCTCAATCTAGTAATCAAAACTGTTAAACAGTTTCCTTCAGCCAGAATCTACAGATCGGAGACGACGAGACTTTGCCGGAAAACCTGAAGCAAACTCGCCGTTCTGGTATAACCCTGTCATTTCATTTCGCTCTTCAATTCAATCAAATATCAGTAAGATCGATTAAACAGAACTGTCGGAATTCACTGTTCTGAAATGTTAAACGAAGAAGACGAAGTCGGACAATGTGTATAAGTTTAATTAAAACTGGATATTTCACCGGGTTAGACACACAGTCCAGCGGTGGACTGTGTGCAACATAATACGCACGTCCCGAGTTCGAATCGCACATGTTACCGACTTTCAGAAATAAAACCAATCCTTTTTAAACCTATTCAGATCACCTTTCAAGATGTATATAAATATAATATAATTCAGTAATTAAACAGGTTAAGCACACAGCCCAACTGGTTGGGCTGTGCGTACTCGAACCGAACGTCTCGAGTTCGACTCCGGGTCACTGAAGTCGGTTCGGCCATTTTAAATCATTTTTTAAATAAACTAAATAAGATAAAAGTTAATTAGTATATATATATATATAATTAAAACAGAGAATATTTCGGGTTAGACACGTAGCTCAGTTGGTAGAGCTGCGTGCACGCATACGAGAGGTCCCGAGTTCGAACCTCACTCAGCGCATACAAACACACAGTCCGTCCGGTCAACGGTCAACGGGGTCAAAAAGTCAAATTTTTTTCTTTCTTTTTATTTATTTATTTTATTTAAAAATCAATTAAAAACACTTAAAAATAATATTTTTAAAGTTAGAAAATGTCCTTAAACTCACAAAAATAAATTTAAAAAAATTCCATTAAGAGCACTAATTAAAAACATTAATTCCAAATAAAATTTATTTATTTACCGGATCGTCTCGTTATTATTTAGGTTAGTTTTTCCTCGACGGTCGAATCCTAATATTCGTGCGCATCATCATCATCAAGAAACGCATCCACTGTGAGTGAATCTCTACCAATTCCCCGTTTTAATCACGTTTTGGGGTGTATCATTTGTCGTATAATTATCATATTTTATTTAAACACTTGTGCTTACATCATATCCGTGATCAAATGTGTATCAATGGTTGTGTGAATTATGTTTAGATTGGAGTTATCATTTTCAGTGCATGCATTTCATTAGGCCCATCAGCTCCCCGTGGGATACGGGTTGAGTATCAGGTGCCTCATTTCGATCGGCTCCGTTTGATTGAGCCTTGATCTCACATACATCATCAATGATGTTATATACTCATCCAAAGTGGTTTGTGATTGTTTATTTATATATGTTTGCTCACATGTGATAATTGCACAAATTTTCCTTATTAAATAAATCAAGAAATTATTAACAATGTTTTATCTAGATTCACTCGCCAACTTTTGTTGACCCAAAATCTCCCCCGTTTTACACATGATACAGGTGATCCAGTTGAGACAAGAAACATATAGGAAGGCCTAGAAGAATAAAAAGTTTATACTTTGGAATAACTATGTAGTTTCCTTTTATTGTAATTGTATGAATTTTGTTTGGATATTTAAGTTGTAATTTGAATTTAATAAATATGAAACATTTTAGTAAACATCATGAGCTTTGGTGATAACCCAATTATGCCCCGACTCTTATTCCGCTGCGGGTCGGGGTGTGACATTTTTAAAACCAAAATAACACTTCCAAGTGTTATACAAGGATATCTAAGGTGTACACAAGTATAAGGATCATCAAGGGAGCTTTTATACAAGACTAGGAGTTTTCTATCTTCTTACAATCTTCAAGAGTGTTCTTCCCTAGCCTTGTGCTAGTAGTAAGTGTTTAGATCCTTTGTTCTTGCTTCTTATTATGTGTAGATCACAAAAGTACAAGCTGATCATTCAAAAGACCTTGTTAAAAATATATGAAAATCCTAAAACAAAACAGCATAATCTAAATAATATAAGTGTTCTTGTTGTTGTTTTTGTACACGATGAATCTAAAAGTATGGATCTAACATGATAAATGAAGTATTATGTGTTGATGAATTTGATAATTTTGAAAGTTATACTAAAGTATTTTAAAGATTATATAAATTTTACATAAAACTTCATTTTCTTGGTTTTGGTTTTAAAGGTATATGAAAGTTGTTTACTTAAACTTGTTTTAAAGAATGGATGAACATGGAAAGTGGTTTTCTTAAAAGATCTAGTATTTTATAAAAGTTTGTGTTCTTTAATCTTGTTGGAAAATATATTTGTTATGGTGAAGTTGAAAAAAGTTGTTGGTGATGTTGATTAAAAAGGGAAAAACATGATGTTTAAGAGGAAACCATTGCAAAATTTTCTAAAAATATAATTATGATTAATCATGATTAAACAAGGATTTACAAAGATGAAAATGGATTAGTGCCCCTAAACATGTTTATACAAAATTTTAGTGGAAACATGAAAGTTAAAGTAACTAGAGTTTTTATGATAATTAAAATGGATGTTAATATATATATATATGTATATATATATATATATATTAGGGTAAATATATATATTAGGCAAATCATGTAAAATGTGTATGTGTGTGTATCTTGTGTGCTAAGTAGTAAATGCGGTAAAATATCAGATATCGGTAAAGGACCGATATTTGAGATATTGCTTATCGTGGTTGGATATCGGTAATATTAATATTATGCTAAATATACGAATGATAGAAATAAGAAGAAAGGCACTGATATCAGGAAAATCGATGATATGTCAACTCAATATCAGTCAAATATCGGTTGGTATCGCCAATTTTATTGATACCGACATTTTGCACCAATATCTCGGTAGGTAGGGGTGCAAACGAGCCGAGCGACTCACGAGCTACTTGAGATCAGCTCGAGAAAAGGCTAACGATCCGAGCCTTATCGAGCCCGAGCCAAGCTTGAGCCTAAAAATAAAGCTCGTTTGTTTTTCGAGCCCAAGCTCAAGCCTCGGATGTGAAGCTCGTTAGGCTCGTTGAGCCTTATCGAGCCTTAGTGTAAATAAGCCGAGTCGAGCCTATATAAACTTGTTTACAAGCTGACCTCGAACCTAAAAATAAGTTTATTTAGTAAACGAGCCCGAGCTTCACTTTTGGAGCTCGTGAGCCTAAAAAAGTCTATTTTTATTTAATATGTTAATTAATAGATAATAAATAAGTTAAGCCCGAGCCGAGCTCGAGCTTGACAAAATACCAACGAGCCGAGCTCAAGCTTTGAAAAGAAAGCTTGAATCAAGCCGAGCTCTCAAAAGTAAATCGAGGTCGAGCTCGAGCCTGGTCAAGCTCAGGCTCGGCTCATTTGCACCTCTATCGGTAGGGGACCGATAACCAATATACCACTACTATATGGGTGATATATCAGGATATTAACTACATAGCTTGTGTGTTATATGTATTTAGTAGAAAGATATAGGAAATTATATCTAACTAAATACCCAAAAAAATATACACTACGAAAGCATGGGAAGAAGTATGACCAAGTATATATACATAAATGTATATATACACATATCTACAAGGATACATGGACAAAATACACACATATATGTACCTATCCATGACAAATACAAGAATACATATCCGTGGCAATGGTATCGGACGAGTTATAAATATATATTTAAATATTGAACGAAGAATATATATTAACAAGGCTCGGTAAATTACTTAGTTTCCAAGTATCAAAATTGTATATTTTCAATAAAGCATGAGAAGTATATATTTTACAAACCGATCTTAAAAATATGTTATTTATAGAAGCATCAAAGATATATTTCACAAAGAAATATAATTCGTAAAAAACTAACACAATACTAAGTGTGGAAATATCCCAAGAAATACAAGTATAAATGTATACACATACGTATAAATACGTACACCAACACACACTTAGTAGCATACAAGGTTACAAGTATCATACATTTATATACGTATACGTACAAATACGACACATGTACTTATTCAAGAGGTATAGAAATAAGTGTGTGTGTATATATATATATATATATATATATATACTTGGGTACACGTATACATACAAATACACAACAAATACATGAATTAGACAAATATACAAACAAGTACACATACATGTAAACATATATAAAACAATGTTAAAAATATTCTTTTTAAGAAACATCGACAAGTAACAATATATTTATTTTTGAATATAAATATATCTTGTGTTAACAAAAGAATTAGTGAAAACATGAATACGATATAAGAATATATTTTGGGAATATATATATATATATATATGTGTGTGTGTGTGTATATGTATATCGTTTCACTTAACAAAACAATTGTGTGGGACACGAATACATAAAAGGTGCTAGGCCCCGATATACAGACAGTACAAAACAATAGTGTAGGACACGAGTACATACAAGGGGCTAGGCCCTAGATAATACAAGAACAAGTATGAACCAATCGTGTGGGACATGAGGACATACAAGGGGCTAGGACCCAATTATTTCACTAACAAGGATACAAATATATATAGAAGGAATATAATATATATATATATATATATATATATATATAATCATACGGACAATCAATCACCAACGCATCTAAACGAACAAGGTTTTCAAACAAACAAAGCAAAGACTAGTCTTAAAAAGGTTTATGATGAAAGACTTGTACATGATCAATTATTAGACCTAAGTACCTTAACGAAATTAGAACACTTGTAGGTCGGATACATACAGGGAAACAAAAGTGATTGCCAGCTTGATTGCACGTGACACAAACTGTGAGTTCATGTCCCATCTTTTAAATATATTATGTTTCCAAATTAGGGGGAATACATGTTACAAAATGGTATGAAAGCTAGGAATGATATCACCTTAGATCATGCGCACATAAGTAGAGAAACACAAGAGTAATCATTAATCACACATACATACCGAGGTACAAAAGATGTAAATCTACTGAGTCTTGGCGAGCTCCACTGCTGGTCCGTGAGACCTTGTTGGAGTGCTTTTGTTATCCCAATAGTCGTGGTACATTATGGACTTAGTTGTCGGAACCCTGCTATAATCTAGGTTTGGTGACTCAGTTATGTTGGCACACATATTAATGTCTTTACAAAACTTTAATGATCAACGAATTTCATAGACGCTATGCATACCGGTTTTCGATACAAGGCTTAACAAATGTTTTCAAGATTCATTTGCTATAAAAACAAAACACATGAATTCACCAACAATTTTGTTGACTTTTTACTTGACATGTATTTTAGGAAAGTAAGCCTTGAGGAGTCCAAAAGTTAAGGAGAAACAAGAAATAAGAAGCAATGCCATATTTTGGAGGATTCATCTTCTATATGCCGCCTTCGTGAGGAGATATAGGGGGCCAAAAACCTTGATCTTCAGAAACTACAATTTGTGAAAGTCCTTTGGTGAACTTAGTACATTTAGGAATGCTGTAAACAATATAGTTACTTTGTGTCGTGACTTTTATATAACATTGACAATGACATTGTGATTTATTTTATCATATAAAATGTTTATTTTATAGAATGCAATAAGAACCCTTCAAGATCACACACATGCTTTCGCTACGAGTAGGGTGTGACATGGTACCGTTGTTGTTGTTAGCTTACGAATACACTAGGCACCATATTGTTTTTATGATATTTTGCAAAGTGGTAGTCAAGAGGGGGGTTAATCAACGTAGTGTGTTCTCACTTAATCAACGTAATGTGTTCTCACTCATAAATTAATTTGAAAAACATGAGTACATGTTCTATGAAGATGTGGATGTTGCACATTTAAATAGCTAAAAAATCTCCAAAACCGCTTTATTACAATGACGACAGCAACAATAATATATAATGTTTAAAGTAAAACCATATAGAGTTGATGTGTTGGATGGTTCAATTGATAGACGAAAACACCATGCGACTATACGACAGTTTTGATTGGTTGGTGGACCACGATACATGATCATAATGTTAGGATTGCATCTCGGTTTACGCTTGACCTTGGAGTGGCTACGCAAATTAACACATTAAGTAACTTGGGTCACATGAGTCATGATTGTGAGTTTACACTTCTCTTTAGGTGGATTTGGTTTCTGTAAAAAACAAGATCATATATATATGTATGTTTTGTAATTTATGCTTAATCATTTAATAATTAATAGTTTATATAGTTTAAAGTTTAGTATATGATATCTAGTTTGATATAATGTGTATCATTACTTATCTGTATATTTTATAATTTATGTTTAATCATTTAATAATTAATAGTTTATTTAATATAAAGTTTGATATATGACATATAGTTTGATATAATGTATAAAAGTTTTAATAAGAAAACGTGAATGAAACTTGTGAAGAAAAACGAAATTACTGATTCTAATAATCTCATTTAATAACTAATAGTTTATTTAATATAAAGTTTGATATATGACATATAGTTTGATATAATGTATAAAAGTTTTAATAAGAAAACGTGAAGGAAACTTGTGAAGAAAAACGAAATTACTGATTCTAATAATCATCACACTTTTTAGGGAAGATTATTGCACAATACAATCTTAGCGTCCAAAATGTAGAAGAGACAATTTAGACCGTTGATTTGCAAGATCAATTGTTGAGATTAATTGGTCCTAAATTAAGAATTCACGTAACTATAAACAAGGGAAACAATTGAGGGAAATGGCAAAATAGGAAAATCCAATATCGTTAACTCATAAACCCACGTCCCATGCTTTTCAAATGATTATAACTTTTTCATACAATAATATTTTTTTAAAAGACATTACACCGTATTAACTAACGAGCATTTCATTCAATTTAATTTGAGTATATTATTACTATATGTAACACCACAAAAATACTAAATTATATAAACAGTAACTTGAGAAATATAACCTAGTTAGTGAAGGGTTGTTAAATGATAAAAAAAACCTTGAATTGGGTCTTATTTTTATATAAAGAAACTAAACTTGAGGGACTAAAATTAAAAGAAAGTGAAAGTTGTTTTAATAAAAACAAAAAGAAAATTTAAACACACTTTGGTGTGAAGTGTGTGTTCTGGGGCGACCAGAAGAGAAAGAAGAAAGGAAAAACCTTCTTCAAACAAAAAATCAACAGATTGAAGACCCAAAAGAGACCTAAATTCGTGCATGATTAGAAATTTTCATTCATCTAATCATAACTAACATAAGGTATGTTGTAATTTTTGTTTTGGAATGATAATGATGCATATAAGAGAATTTGGTTGATTGAGTTCTTGAGAAATTGTTGATAGAATAAGCTAACTAAGGTATAAGATAGACCCAAGGTTTCAATTTTAATTGAAATTAGCAAATACTTTATCAAGAATCAAATATTAGAATAATCTACACTTGTAGGTAAGTGGGTTTTGACAAACGATTTAAATCCATGAGATTGGAAGGTTAAACTGGATAAAGAAACTCATAACTAATTGAAATTTTGATGTTAGAGTGTTTATAACATGTATACCTTCTTGTTAGTAAGAATGTATGATTAGAAAGAGGCTTGCTTGAATAAATGAAGTTTCATAAATTTGTGCACATAAGATATATGATAAAATGCCTAAGTGAGACGTAATATGTTGTAATTTGTATGAGAAAAATATTGAAGAGAAACACATGAAATTGAGTTATTTGTAATATGATAGAAATAATCAACATGATGATAATTTAATAAATAATCGGGTTGTACACTATAGGCGACTCGAGGGGTAAGTCAGATGATCAATCCGGAAGCGATAATCGACTCAAAGGAAAACTTTAAGGTACGGGCTTATTGTTTCGTAAGATTTTACTTATGATTCTTGTAGTGGAATATGTGAATAATAAAGCGAACTTATTCGGCTTATTCATAATTGATGTATTTCACAAGAATGAAACGAATAGGTGATAACAAAATGAGAAAAATAGAAAAGGTTTGGTTAAATAAAACGATGGAGTTCGTTACTTAACCAAACGGGTCAAAATGAGAAAAATAGAAAAGTGGATTTCGTTAATCAACCAAACGGGTCAAAATGAGAAAAATAGAAAAGGGTTTGGTTAAATAAGACGATGGATTTTGTTAATTAACCAGATTTTTAATTAACCAAACAAGTCAAAATGAGAAAAATAAAAAAAAAGGTTTGGTAAATAAAGACGATGGATTTCGTTAAATTAACCAACGGTCAAAACGAGAAAAAAAAAAAAGTTTGGGGGATTAAAGCGACGAGTTTCGCTATGACAACCAAGCTGGAAAAAAAGTGGAACTTACATGTATACCAGAAAGGATACATCTACACTCGTTTTAGTTCAAATGTGAAAAAGGGCAAAATCGGAAAAAGGAAAGTTACTTGCGTTAAAAATCGAGGAATGGATGTGTTAATTATAATTAACTATTCCGAAGATTAGGGTTGTTTATATAACTGACCATCTGTAATGAATGATAGGTATTATGAGTGGTTTAGCTAAAATTTGATAAATGGGTCAAATTACGAAATTTATGAAAATAGAGTTCGAGTGGTATAAACACTCATAACGATGACATTACATAAATGAAAATGAAGAATATCATTTTGCGAACAATTCTCTGTAAACCTTGCGTTGTACGATAATGTACGAAACTCGAAACGAGTCAAATGGACATGTAACAAAACAACAGGAAAACTTCTGCAGTAGGAGCCGTCAGCGACGCCTCAGTTGGCCGTCGCCGACGCAATGTATTTACACCGACGCCTTATGTTACTGCCTATGGCAGTCATGACCCGACGCAAGATTGCACATGGCATCGCCGACGCCACACAGAGATTTCAATTTTTCTTAAATTTTAATAATTTGATTAAAATGTTAGAATATATTTTATTTATTGATTATATCACTAATAAATTATATATTTTCAGATTGAAAGGATCTTTAAGTAAAGTGCTGATGAAGATTAAGTCATGTTAATGAGCCGAACATATCCAATGTCCAAGCTTCGGTTTTTATTGTGTCTAGTTATGTTTTGAATAGTGTTATATAATGTAAGGTGTATGTAGACACTACTAATAACTTACCTAATTTGGAGTCTTCAATATGAATTGTAAAATATATAAAAATGGGTGTTTCACTATAGTTTTCTTAATTTTCAACATTTTTTATTTTACAAGCTTTAAAGTTACGTGATTGTTTAATGTTCGTGATTATGCTCCAGTACGTAATTACGTACTAGAACATAATTAATGAATATGTAAACCACGTACCATATGTGTAAGTAGTAACAAATTGTCAATGTAACACTACATCAATAATCACATACCAAATGATCAATGAATACTTAAATCATGTACCTGATACTTAATGTATACCTAAATCTAGAATAACGTATTATGTGTGCAAAATCAGTAACAAATACTCAATGTAATAATCATGTACCATGTGCCCAAGAAGTAATAAATGATCAAAATGTAACTGTACTTATATAATCACGTAACAACTTATATTACAAATCTAGTCACGTAATATTATAAAAACAATTAAGTTTTCATCATATTGAATGTATAATCACACAAATATAACATTAGTAAAAAACATTATACAATCAAAAAATTATAATAATGTAATTATGTGTTGATACATAATCACGAGACATTACAATTATTTAATGTTTTTCATTATTATTAATATAAAACTTAAGATATTTATAACTTTTCCACAAAAGTTAAAACGAGTTTAGTGTTTTTTATTAGTTTTTGTTTTAGGTGTTTTCTCGGATATGATCATCGTTCGGTGGCTACTTAGTACGGCGTTTAATGGTCACATTTGGTTCGTCAGGTTTTTTACCCCCTCGACTTCTAATATGGGTCATATAAATTCAACTTCGTCCACGTGTCACGTTACGTGAGTCACTTGGTGTTAGAATTCGTAGTTTTATATGATGTTGATCGTCGTTCGATTGCTACTTAGCATTGTTCTATGCCCCCTCTCCGCAATGCTAGTAGCATGATTTTACACCATATCCTTGCAACACGGTGGCTAATGACTAGTTGTTTTTTTTTAAATGCATAAGTTATATATTTTTTTAGAAAGAAAAGAAAAGGATAACTAAAACATTATAAAAGAACCTTCCAACCTTTTCTTTTTAAGAACCGAATAAGGCTGCTTTTACAGCACGAAAAAAACAAAATGCCTTTATGATTGACATTGTCATTACAAAATTGGTGAAGAATAGAATTACTAGTGTCGTTTATTGAAGTTGGAATAATTATATTTGATCTGATTCAAAAGCCATCAGAAGTTCACAACATTCTCTTTTACAACATCTAGATCGGATTCAAAAGCCATCACAAGTTCACGACATTCTGTTTTACAACACCTATTTTCTAGTAGTGCTACTTAATTATTAAGAGTGGATATATAGTCTTATTATTTTTTCTATTACATGTATCGCAAGGTTATAATATTACAATAACCTTATTCTCCATTTTATACAAGAAAATATCTCACATCTTTTCTATTATTAATGTTTTAGATTTCAAAATCTGTATTTACCTGTTAAAAAAATAGGGGCAGTTTGACAATTTCAGAATTATTAAGTGCTAAAACAGTAAAATGTCTGAACCAGTAAGAGGTCTAAATCATTAAGAGCAAGTATAATGCTTAACCGTTCAGAGGCAGCTGTCTGACCAATTCAGATTATAGGTCTTAACTATTTAGACTCAGTATAATGGTTAACCATTCAGAGGCAAATGTCTGAACCATTCAGTCATCTACTCGTGAAACAAACAGTCTGAACCATCAAGTGTTAAACTAGTAAAAGGTCTGAACCATTAAGAGCTAAATAAACAACCCCTTAATAGTTATAAATTATGTGTAAAGATCAAATACAAATGAGTCTTAACATACAAAATACCTATAATATAAGAAGTGGAGGGATTTTTAATTTTTTTTCCTATACTTAAGAATGACGTTTAATTACAAAATGTAAAAAAAACATGATTTTACAGTAGTAGGGTAATTATTATAGGACATTTATAATTACTCTACAAGATTACATAATTACTCTACTAGTATAAAATCATGATTTTTTTATTCTGCGACTAAAATATGTAATTAATAAGATGGAAAAAATTTCAAAAAAAAAATCCCAACTTCACTTTTTACGTTAAGAGTATCTTGTATATTAGTTAAAAAAACCCACTTGTACAATAGCTTAGCCCTATAAATCATTGATAATACCATATATCCGTATCAAATGATTTTTTTTCGTCTATCAAAAATATATTTTGAATATGTAACAAATTCGTAATATGGGTAAGATTAAATCCTTTTCACCTTACGTGCACTTGTTGACATATAAAAAAATGGATGAGTTCGAGTAGAAGGCAAAATTCAGTAGTATTACACACCTGCTTTGCAGAAGACTAATTTATTATCCCATGAAACCCACATGAAATCCTATATAACACAGATATATCATTTTTCAATATAATATTACCCTCATTGCAAACAAGCTCCATTTAAAAATTACATTCTAACAATCCGACAGATGTTGATGATCCTGTGATGGAGAACCCATTTTTATAAAATGATTTTTACCTTTTTACTCAATAAGAAACCATTATAAGACAATCATACTAATGCACAAATTTTTACCTTTTTATTCAATAAGAAACTATTATAAGACAATTATACTAATGCACAGTTTTTTTCTCAGTAAGTAATCGGACAGCTAATTATCAATATTAGACTCGTAAAATGGGCCGTTGGGTCGGGTTAACATGCTCTATATCAACCTAGTTTGGATCAAAACGATTCTGGTCAAATTGGATTATGATCAAAATGAGTTCAGGTAAAAAGTGAATCTAATTATACAGTTGTATAATTAAAGTAGACTCAAATTGACATGCTGTATAATCTGAATGGTCTAGGAAATCTAAAATAAACCAATTATTAGAACGGAATGGTCAGCCCTTAGGAGACCTAGGGTGCGGCACGGGGCCTCTCAAGACAAGTTCGTGTCATCATGCTCTTATGTAGATTGACGCATAAATATTTCTTATTTGGCTTACATTTTGTTTGCTGTTAAAAAAATCACTTACGATTTGAATTATAAACTCATGTTAAGTAGTTAAAATCAATTCGATTATTATTATTTTATTATGTTACGTATGTGTTTTATTATGTTGTGGGTCACCTCACTAACCTATATCTCTCTAGGTGTCAACATCCTTCTAGTCATTGGTAACATAACCCATCACCGTCATGTTTTTCGAATCAACATTTCAAAAATATTTATCGAAAGCCCACCATTCCTTTGTCCAAATCGATACATTTGGAAATTCTAATAAAAAGGATAACACTTTTAATAGAAACGTGGATGGTAGTTTTATCAATATATATATCATTTGAAAGTACATGTCAAGCTACACTGAGTATTCTAGAAAAGTTCCCACCATCACCATTCTTCTACAACAATCCCTGGCTTTGTTTTTTGATTTACCTAAGGGCACACATAACATACATACATAATACATGTTTACTAACAAGCTAAGTAATACACACGTTTTAGTTTGAGCTATAACACAACTTAAAACTTCACTTTTAAATATATGTCATTTAAAACATGTACTCTATTTGAACAAAGTATATACTATTAGGAAAAGTTCTTGTACAAACAGTCTTATCGTACAAAAACTTACGAAATACATGAAAAAGTAAAAAAAACACTGTAACATTTTTGTAATTATGTACTCGTAGAGTAATTATCAAAATTACCCTACAAGATCAACAAATGATTTGTAAGGTAATTTTGTAAAATTGCTTGTAAGGTAATTATTAAAATTACTCTACAAGTGTATCAAAATTACTCTACTAGTTTATCAAACAACATACAATTCAAAATTACCCTACAAGATCATTTTAGAGTAATTATGATACTCTACAAAATTACCCTACAAGATCAAAATTACCTTACAAAATCATTTGTAGAGTAATTATAATACTCTACAAAATTATCCTATAAGGATCAAAATTACTTTAAAGATCATTTTTCAAAATTACCCTATAATATTAAAATTACCCTACAAGATCATTTGTAGGGTAATTTTAATGTTACTTAATAAGAAAATAATTACGAAAACGCCACCGCGTTTTTACAACAAAACATTCAATTCATATGTTTTATATGTTAAATATATATGTATTTAATCTTTTTGCCTATATTATAATCCATAAAAGCTCCACTTTATTTCTATCATATCATTTATTTTCCCAACATATCAACATATAGAAATATAATAGCAAATTTATAATAAAAGCACACTAAAATTTGTCAGGAATTAATCTTAAGAATTGATCATACAAAACATACGTAATTACTATCGATGGTATTTACCGATATAGAAATGTTGGTTTGTGCCGGTGTTAAGAGTTGAATTGGAAGTTTCTATAAAACTTCAGATTTCAATTACTTAATGTTTGCACTGAAGTATTGTGAAGCTTAAGTTTCTGTTGAAAGGGTAATAATTCTAAGTGTTTGTGAATAGAGGTTAGGTATAGTGCACCATAAAAACAGAAGAAAATGCTCAGTATAAAGTTTTAATACTGATGTGAAACACTGGGTGGTGGAGTGGAATTATACTAAACAACTTAGTACTGATATACTAAGTTCCTGTGGATCAGCAACTTCCATTAGAGTGAAGTTTCTTGATCAGTTCTGTTTAAATAAAATGGAAAACATGAATAAAATACCTGTGATGGTAGACAGGCTAGCAGAGAATCCAGTCAGAGATGCAGCCATGGAGTTCAACATCTTTGTCAGTATGATCTAGTTCCTCCTTAGGGTGTAAGATTATGATGGTGATAACCGAACTAGGGATGAATTCGGTTTTAGGTTATGGAGAGAGAGATAGGCGATAATAATGATGATGTTATGAGTAAAAGTGGCTAACCCTAAATCTCTCTAATCATCTCCTTATATATACATCCAGAAGGAAACCCTAATTAGTTAATAAGGGAATATGGTCCATCAACAATTACCAACTAATATATAATAGGATTAATATTATTTTGATCTAATATAATATAAATGATTATAATGGCTACATGATTAAATATTATAAATATAAATATATTTAATCTTACATTCTCCACTTAGCTGAGTAATCATTTATCATGAGTATTAGATTAGTCTGATCAGAGTTAATACTCATTTTAGCTTTAAAGCAAGAACTGCAGCAGAGAAATACAGCCGTTTAATCATCATTCAACTCAGGACCCCCATTAGTCATACTACAGCCTCGATTTAAAACCTAGCAGTTATGATCAAAATACGCAAGTAAGCCCTTTAATTTTTTATTTGTATTTATATTTGTCTATATGTCATTATACCGGCAGAACATATGTTAGAGACATACAAAATCAAACTGATGAGGAAAATTAATAATTAATCATTATGATATGCAGTTGTACATAGTCATCATAAACTCGTCATTATTATAAGTGCTTACATAATAGTTATGGGTGATAGACTTTCAGTTATAGGATCCTTAAGCATATCATGAATGCATTCAATATAAAGATTTAGTTTCCTCAATTCGTTCATAAACGAATAATTAATTGTGTATCGAAATTTAATGCAGCACATCTCGAACTATTACTTTCCAAGGAGACATGGTAGCTGACTTTATCACAATAAGTCTTTAATATATAATTTATATGGAGTTAATAAACTTATGAGTCCACTGATAAATTTTCAACAACATTTAGTGACTATTGCTTTGTGGTCAACAATATATTATGTCATTATATCTTAGGTTGTTGTTATCAGTTCATTATGACTCCTCCATGAGATAGGTTTTGTCTACTGACATATGGATATGCCCCGAAATTACCTTTTGTCATCTTTGAATATTACAAAGTTAGAGTAATCAACCGGTTTGAGTTCTCACTTCTTCTTTAAATTATAGTCTCTCGTTTCCTTTATAAATATTTTAATACTCCATAAGATGCTTCACATTGATCTAGACATATCTACTGTGTTGCGATGTGAGTAATATCTAAACGAGTATAGACTTAAACTACATAAGGCTTCTAATTAATGAAGCGTAAGGAAAAAATTTCATTTACCCTATTATACTCTAAAGGAGAGCAGTATTGTTTGTTACATATGTAAGGACCCATTTAAAGTTAAACTTATGGAACAAAAATAATGTTTCATTGGGTCTATCTCGGTATGTTATGATATCTATTACATAAGAGATATCTCTGAGATCTATTATATCAAAGTTTGTTTTTAGCAATGCTTTGACTTATGTAACATATACTTGCCAAAAAAATGTCATCTATATATAGACAAATTTATTTTAGTTGCTCCCACTCATCTTGAGGTAGGTACATTAATCCACTTGGTTCTTGATGCAAATAATTACGTTAAGATTTCATCGCTTTATGATGTTTGCATTAACCCATTCATGGATTTTATCGGCTTACAGACAAACTGTTCTTTAACCTTACGTTTAGAACTTTCAGGCTGTTTTATAAACATGTAAATATGTCAACCAGTTGTTAGGAAAGTTGTTTTAATGTTCACCTAATGTAGCTCTAAATTGTTATAAGTTACCAGAACAATGATGATCCTCAAAGAAACTTTTGTAATATAGGCAAGAACATTCTTTGATAATTTATCTCTTCCTGAGTATAACCTTTAACAATTAATTATGCTTCTTGGGATCTAAACGTTTATATTAGGATTTGGTTTGGTTATGAACACTCTTAGGTAATTCAATCAAATCCCGTACGTTATTCGAACACATAAATCAGTTTTACTATAAAAAAGCTTTATTCCACTAAGAAGACTGATTGACGCTAATGGTTTAATTAGAAGAGATAGGATCAGTAAACTTTTCCAAAATCCACTTCAACATTAGTTAGGGAGGTTATGTAATCATCAAAGTTAGTAGGTTTTAAACTGGATGACCTCCTGAGTTGATTATTGGGTTTATTAGAAGTTTCAATTTTGTGGATTAGCTCTTGGTTAGGTTGCTATCATTTTCAGGATTCTAAGTGTGTAAGAGTTGGTGCAGTATGATGTACAAGAGGTGTAAACAGAGTTAAATTCGGAGTAAAATTTAACGACTCTCTTCCCCTGCCTCTTGTATTCCTTGCAAGTCATGATAAAGACTTTACTGCTCTCACTGACCTTAGAAGTCTTTAGGAACTCAACATGCTTAGTGTCAATATTTAACGACCAACATATTCTAATAGAGAGACAAATTAATGACGTTAGTTGTTGTAGTTTCTCTTGTTGAGGATTATATTAGTTTAGGTAAGAAATCTAAGTGTGCCCACAATTAAGCAACAATGAAATTTTTGTAAGAGTAGCATTAGATTTTAAGGAGACAAGTTTTGATGAAACAGTGCCGAAATAGAGCAGTGTCTTGTACAAGAGGTGTAAATTGAAGTAATGTGAAGTTTTCACTCCCCCACCTCTTACAACTTTTGCAAGTTATAATTAAGACACTCAATGCTCTCACTGGTCTTTGATATCTCTAAAATTGCTACAAGAGAAGTTTAAATGAGGTACGTGACATCGGAACCTATCATATATATGTTAGACTTTACTTGATTTCCTTAATGTCTAGATGTCATAAGAAACTTAGGGACATATTTAATAGAAATCTTATTAAGTATATATATGAATAGATTTCTTTAACGATTTGTGCCATATGAGACAAATTTAGATACAAGTGGATAGTCTTTAATTGATAAATGAATTATGTCTGAATATTCCATTTTGAATAAGTTTCACGAATGTCAACGAAATATAACTTATAGTGAACCCATACTTATTCCTTAAGCCAAATAATATTTTAGGGCTTTTAACATCATGATTTAAAATCACTTAGAATGAGATTAGATGAAAAAATCATCCTCACTAACCATGTCATGATTTCTCATGAATTACGGTTACAATGGATGAAATTTATAGATCTCATTTCTTTTGTCAATTCTCATTTGCATGATAACAAAGTTGTGAAAGTGTAAGGTATCTCTAGCTTCATCTTATTAATGTTTTATTCAAATATTGAGAACAAATAATATGAGAGTTTAAGTAAGTGTGACTTTATGTTGACTATGCAAACCTCACAACTGTCATAATATAGCTTTAATATTGATACTAAATTATGATTAATCTCCGGAATATGTAATGTATCATAAAGCGTAATTAGAAGACAACTTTTCATGGTTCTTATAGCCCCAACATTTAATTTTATCACTAACTCTCATGTTAGTTATTTGTTAAATTCTAGTAAGGAAACATTTATAATTAGAGTCAACTTATCAGGTGTTAATTGGAATATTAAAAAAATTATCAGACTTAAAGATCATTAAAAGGCGACTACCTATTTTATCCAACTGTTCTTTTGAATTATGGATAATCTCTTTGCTTATGCCTAATGGCATAATTAGGCAGTGAGTTTCTCCTTGAAGAACCTTAGAGTTGGAATTACTACTTGTATTTTGTCTATGAACCTTAGAAGTATCATCTTTTAGGTTTTAGTGGTAGTGAGGTGATTACATCTTGTTTTCTAGTTTTAGGCATTTCTTTTCCTGTACGTATGTTGCTGATCAACACACTCATTTTTCTTTGGTACTTTTGAGTGTTACAGATGATTTATAAAGCATCAAATTGTACTAGTGGAAAAGTTAGTAGTAATGCACTGGAAAAAATATACTTATTTCCATGCGTAAGCCTTTTATTTTATGGGTCATGGTATTGTACATTATGATTTATTCACGGATACCATTTAACCTTTATAGTTAGAATTTGAAATGAAGACACGCACCTTAGGACTTCCTCTGATTATTCCATAAAAAATGATTAGTCTTAGGAAAAACATAGTCTGGAATAACTTTAGTGATAGCAGTTATGTTAAATGAGTTCTTGATTATCATAAGAGACATCATGTTCGACTTATCCTATTCATCATACTCTACTTTGCTTCTGTAGCACTTTTATCAGAAGAGAGCAATAGGATTATCGTGTCTTAAGGGATAATCAAGGATTTAATTAAAGAGCTAATCTTATAGAAACTTTAAGTTAATCAAAACATATTAGGTTTAGGAATTAGAGTGGATGAGATACTGATTTATAGAATAAAGTTACAGTGAGTAATGTTATGGGGTGTTAAAGATAAGGCAGACAAAATATGATCATAAGATTAATGAAGGATCATTAATGTGAGTATCATTATTTGAAGAAATTGTGATATATCTATTACTAACATCAAAATAATAGACTTACTTGAAAATTCTACTTAAATGAAGACAAATCAGCTTTGGCCAGAAGTGTAATCATCTAAGTATGTATGCAAAGTAATTGTGAGAAATCAGCTTTGGCCAGAAATGAGACAATCACTTTAATTATGCACTTGTTAAGTATGCTAGACATGAATGAATTAGATCAGCTTTGGCTAGAAATAAGACATTCACGTTTATAATGCATAATTAACATAGCTTTTGTAATACCTGAACAATAAATAGATGCATCAAATCACCTTTGGGCAGAAGTGATACATCAGAAGCTCATTCAAGTTAAGCTATTTGGTTTTATAAAAAGTTATCTTATTATAATTAATTAAGTATTTACAAAACCATTAATTAATAGCAAACCCCCTGTTAGCACAGGGTTCGAGGCGGAGCCCGAGCTGAAATTTAGTTTACAATAATAGCCTAATGTAGTAATGACATTTCGGATAAAGTATTGGATTTCGGATGAAACTCGAATTAGTCTGAAATAGGCATCTCGGATGAGTCTTGAATTAGTCCAGATAGGCATCTCGGATGAGTCTCGAATTAGTATCTCGGCATCTCAGATGAGTCTCGAATTAGTCCGAGATAGGCGTCTCGGATGAGACTCTGATTTATATCGAGATGGGCATCTCGGATGGATCTCTGATGAGACAGACTTGAATTAGTTCGAGACTTCATCTCGGATGAGACTTAAATTAGTCCGAGATGAGGTATCTCAAATGGGTCTCGGATCCATCTGAAACTTGTCCTCCAAGACTTCGAATTCTCTAATCATGGCAATTAGTTGTGATAAGTTTGAAATTCGAAAATTAAGGGATTATGGGATAATTTGTTTCCTTTTTAATGTCAATTAAATTTATCTAATTATTTCGAAAATTTATCATTTTATAACAATAACAGATTTCAAAAAGTTTTAATTAGATAAAATAGATCAAAACCAAGAAAAACACCCCCTAATCCGAATTAATTCCAAAATATAGGAATTTATTCGAATTTCATAAGAACATGTGATGAACCCTAAAAAACTATAAACTTAAATTCTGGAATAGTAATCCGAAATCTAGGATTTTGATGATTTCGGAATAGTAATTTATCCATTAAACAAAAAATCCGAATTTTAACTCATAAAATTTATGTGATTCCGGAACAGTATTTTCGAATTATTATTAGGTTTTCAAAATTATGTTTTCTAGATTTTTTAATCCCAGAATAATGGATTCAATACAGAACTGATTTATCAACATATGCTCTGATACCACATGTTGATCAGTTCTGTTTAAACATAATGGAAAACATGAATAAAATATCTGTGACGGCAGACAGGCCAGCAGAGAATCCAGTTAGAGACGTAGCCATGGAGTTCGACATCTTTGTCAGTATGATCTGGTTCCTCCTTAAGGTGTAAGATTATGATGGTGATAACCAAACTAGGGATGAATTCGGTTTTAGGTTATGGAGAGAGAGATGGGCGATAATAATGATGATGTTATGAGTAAAAGTGGCTAACCATAAATCTCTCTAATCATCTCCTTATATATACACCCAGAAGGAAACCCTAATTAGTTAATAAGGGTAATATGGTCCATCAATAATTACCAACTAATATATAATAGGATTAATATTATTTTGATTTAATATAATATAAATGATTAAATGGCTACATGATTAAATATTATAAATATAATATATTTAATCTTAAAAGTTAACTAACAATTAAGTTACTTAGTGCTATTGAGGTTTCTAATGAAGAATGAAGTTTAAACTAATCATGGCGTGACAACGATACTAATGGAATTTGTTACAACATTTCAATACAAAGATGTCGAAATGTGATAACATAGAAATTATAGATAGGATTTTTGTAATTTCCTAGAATAGATTATAGTATATAGCGTTCTAGGGTTTGTAAACTGATCATGACTTCTTGATTATCATTGCGTTGTAATCATTTAAAGCATAGCAAACAAGATATTTAAAGTGTTTTTCTAAGTTTTTTTAACTGCAAATTATCTACATCGACTCATCGCACCTCCTCATTGGGAGCTTGGTTCCACTAAGGTTAGACAGTCGTTCATTATAACAAGGCCCACACTGGCACAGAGAGTGACACGACGTTCAACTGGAGAAAACCTCCCAAAAACCACCAAGCCAATTAAGTGCCCCCACCCAAAGTGCAATGGGTGAGACTTAAACCTGGGCTTTGGGAAAGACCAGGATGCCTCTACCATGTTACCATGGCATCATTGGCATGTGTTGTTCTAAGTTACTAGATGTTTTTTTAATGTTGTTTATATTAATGCATTAATCTTTAATAGAATAACATATCACTCGACCAATTAACATGTTTTTGTCGCTTGATTGGTAAATTTAATTAAATGTTGAATAGATCGATCCTACAAAGAGTACATATGAAATGTGTCTTCATTTGACTAACAATTGTCCATAATTAGCTACTTAAAATCAAGATTTCACACCATTCTTCTCGATGAACTGTCTAGTGCATCGTAAAGAATGTGCAAGGGTCAAATTGGTCATTTTCATAAAGTCAATTCATTAATTTAGAAGTACAAAGAATACTATGTCATTCTATCAAAGTTTCAGGGTGTAATAAGGTAATTATTTTGCAAGTTTTGTTAAGAGGTTAATTAGTTGTTTAAAGGAGTATAGACGTTAACTTCAGGTCATTCTTCTTCATTTGTAATGTTTGATTCATAGTTGTAATCATTCAAGTTTAATAAGAGTTTCAATCATTTGAGTTTCGTCTTTGATTTGTTCATTATCTTGTGTTAGTGTTATTCAATTATTAGTCACACATTAAGAATTGGTATTAGAGCCTCATTTTTTGCTCGAATTTGTGAGAAAGAGAGTTGATTGCTCGATTTCAATTCAAATTTAAGATCAAGATGGCAGGTGTCAACTAAGTTTGAATTGGAGAAATTCGATGGGAAAAATGATTTTGGGCTATGAAGGCTGAAAATGAAAGCGATGCTGGTGCATCAGAGAGTGTTTATGATGCATTAGTCAGAGGAGCTAGATTACAGACAAAGTTAACCTTCAAGGAGAAGAAAGATTTCCTTGAAAAGCCCATGGGTTGATAATTTGAAGTCTAGGAGATTGTGTTCTCAAGGAGGTGTGAAAAGAAACTATGGCGGCCGGATTTTAGTCAAATTGGAGGGTTATACATGCCAAAGTCTCTGGGAATAAAATCTATTTAAAGAAGAGATTGTACACTTTTCAAATGTATTCTAGTAAGACTCTTGACGATCATACATATGACTTCAACAATCTGGTTCTTGATCTTGAGAACATTGATGTGAATTTAGATGATGAAGATCAAACCATTTTTTTTTTACTTCTTTACCTAGTTCATATGAACATTATGTTAATACCCTGTTTTTTAGAAGGGAAACTCTTCAATAGAGGAGGTTTTAGCAGTTGTTAATTTAATGGTGTTAAAAAAAAAGCCAAATGTAGTGGAAGAATCAAGGAATGGTCTCTGTGTGAAAGGAAGAATTGAAAAAAAGCTTAAAGCCTAAGCAAAATGGTAGATCAAAATTTAAATGAAAGTGTTATGTTTGCAATTCTGAAAACACTTGAAAAAAGATTGTCTGGAAAGAAAAAAAAAAAGAAAAAGGGGGACAATGTTCACATAGAAACCAAGCTGGCTCACTAGAAGGGTCATTTGATGGCTATTAAAGTGAAGAAGTTATAATGGTATCAAATGGAGTCATTAAAGGTAAATAGATCATGGATTTTGGATATTCTTATGACACCCAATAAAGCTACTTTCAAAAGTTAAACTGGGAAGATCTTGGTGTGGTTCAGTTAGAAGATGATAGACCATGCAAGATTGTTGGTAACGAATCAGTGACATTGAAGGTTGATTATGGAGCTGAGCTCACTTTGAGTAATGCGGGGGATATTCCCGATTTTAACCAGAAACTTGATATCCTCAGGTACGTTTGAAAGTGAGGCTACCATGTTAGTTTGAAAAATGGGAAGTCCAGGGTAGTTAAGGGATCTATGATTGTGTTAACTGGTATAAGAAGAAATAACAACATCTATGCATTAGATGGGTCTGTTGTACAAGTATTAGTGAAAATTCTTGATAACAAAAACAACAATTTGGTTATCTTATGGCACAACAGGATGTGACACATTAATAAGGTTTATATGAGTTAAATAAGAGAAAGATATTGTAACATCTGACCCCTCGCACCACCAATATTGTCTGCTTTGCCTCCGATGGGTTGCCCATCCAAGAACCACGGATTTGTTTTTGGCTGCCCCGGTGGAGACTTCCCAGGAGGTCACCCATCCTACTACTACTACTCCCATATGAGCACGCTTAACTGTGGAGTTTTAATGTGCTCCACAGCCAACTAAACCCAGCACGTTGGTGATTTAAGAGGCAGGGAATGTCTTATGAACCAAGAATCTCTCTTGGCCACGGTCGATGTGGGATTTACTTAGGGTGTCACAATAGTCCATGTTAATCTTCTCAGTCTCGGTATCGATATTGTTACAGATATTTAAATATTTGCAAGAAGTTGAAACTGAAATTTGTGAACATTGTGTAATGGGCAAAGCTAATAGGGTTAGTTTCAAGAAAGGCTATCATAATATCAAGGGTATATTAGACTATGCGCATGTTAATTAATGGGCCCTGCAAAAGTGTATTCTTTGGGTGGTGCTAGGTATTTCTTGAGTTTAGTAGATGATTTTTCAGAAAAAGAGTGGGCTTATCTAATGAAGCACAAAGGTGACACTTTTGAAAAGTTTAAAGATGGAAACGACTAGTTGAGAATTAAATTGATAAAAGGTTAAGGAAAATGAGGACTAATAATGGGCTGGAATTTTATCGTGGATGGTTTTATAAATATTGCAGAGACAGGGCTTGCTATGAAACGTTTCGTACTTTTCGATACGTTTTCAATTATTTGTAATCCGTACTTTTATTTCAATCTTAGTAATTCGAGACTTCATCATAATGGAAATCATATTTTTATATCATACTTGTTTAATCATACATGCACAATACATAAACAATCACGAAATACGTGCTTTTATACAAAACCGAGCCGTACATTGAGTTTATATTTCTTCGGAATAGTAATCATACATGTCCATACATTACACATGCTAAATTAAACCTTAAAATGTCCAAAATATGCTTAACTATGTGTTTATGACCCCAAATAACAGCCAAACCTAACCATAAGGGCCAAAATGGAATTTTGGCATTTTTGAAAGGCCTTACGGACTGCAAGACCAAACCCCTTACGGTCCGCAAGGCACTCACCCAATAGTAGAAACTTACGAACTGTGGTTTACAACACCTTTCCCTCATCTCCAACTCCCAACCACCTTCATTTAACACCAAACCCTAATACCCACTTATTGATACAGCCTTTCCCCACCCTCTAAACACTTTCAACACTTCTTAATCACTTCTAAACTCTCCCAAATCATCAATAATCTCAACTTGGACATATTGTTCAAAGTTCCAAAATAGTGAGTTTTAAGCTTGTTTCTTCAACTTTTTTTTTGTTTTCTTCTTCTCTCTTCCTTGGATAACCTCTAGGAGCAATATCACATATTTACCAAGGTAAACAAAGTTGGTATGTCACTATTTTTAGGTCCAAGTGAGGATTTTGTTAAACTTTTTAGACTTGTTTTTACTTTACCTTGTTTTCTTGGAACTTTTTTACACCAAATCGAGTCACCAGCTAATCTCTATGTTGAGGGACTTGTGTTAAGGTTTATTCTAGAAAACATGAGGTTCATAGCCTCCTCATACTAGACTCTAAGTAATCCTCAAGCCATGAAAGTGATGAAACCACACCAAGTCTCTAATGATATAATATTGGAAGCACCCATCTTGGTTAACACTCACTTGGTTACTTAGCATATTAGATAGTTGTTTATGTAGTCATACTTATATTCATGCCCATCTGAATCATCCATGGGATGATTTGTGCATTGGTGAAATTTTGAGGTTAATGGATTTATCCAACCTATGCTTGACAATACATGGCTAGACTAATATATGATTTATACATAATAATACATATATAATATAAATCTCCAAAATCGAACCATGATATCAAACGAACTCATGGTTGAATGTTATGTGTTAAGGTGGAAAATATCTTAATTTTCGGATTCTTTAGGTTTGACTAATGAGTGACTTAGTACCCGAAACACAATTAATAATAGTGTCCAAAACAAGGTATGTTTTTATGTACTTTCATACGCATATAATTTCCCGTTTACTTACCAACCTCCAACTCATCAAATTCATACACCTTTGTTTATCCTTTTAAGGATAACTTGGTGATTCTATCCTCCCAAACCGCTCACTCACATTTGTGGGACTTATATTCGCAAACCGTGAATATACTTAACTCATTTTCCATTTTAATCACTACTTGGGTTGTAACATGTAAACAAACTAAATTCACATACATACACGTACAAACAATCTTAACAATCTTATGCAACCACTCAATCTGTATGCATGCTTAAATAGATATGCTTATTGTGATTCCATGCTTGACATTTTATGCTTACTATTACATCATTAACCTTGCAAGCCTCTTTTAACATAGTGCTATAGGATTAGCACACACCGATCGTTTGTGGTCATTGTTAAGTTATACTTTACGGTCTTGTTTACTTCGAGACAAGATTACGCTCATGGTCTTATTCACTTCAGTGATAAGATTACGCTAGTGGAAATGTTGATTGATATTTATTATGCATGCTAGTATGTAGCATGATTAGTATACTTTAACATGTGGATTTGAGAACCAATCTTTTATATGCTATGTGACAAAACTAGTTTGCTCACCGACATTATTTGTGTTGGCGGATACTTATTACATGTTGTAGGAAATGTATGATGATGCCACAAGAAAAATACTTAGGGTGGAATTAGAAACTCACCCAAATTTTATTTATGTATTTCGATGTTTAGTTATGTTTACTTTCAAGATGTTATATTTCCTTTTGAAACAATGTATCGTTGAATTGATGAAATGAAATAGAAATTTTGAATATTTAATATTGTCTCAATCTAGTGTTTTGATGCTTTTGAACAATCTATTATATCTCGCCTCGATGTTTCTGACATTGGTTGGAGTGTGAAAGATGCGTATCAGAGCCATAATATAGAGATTAGAAAAAATTGTCATGATTTGACCTAGTCTATAGTTAAGAGACTCGCACGGTGTGCTTATTTGACCTTTCCTTTATTATGCTTAAAATACTTGATTCTTACTACTTTGCTTTTATCTTATTCTTTTGTCCTAATATACGCCTTTTCTAAGGCGAAGTACTCTATGACACGAAGATACTCATATTTCACAAACGAAACGACCTCACCAAAATAGGAGTAAAACCCTTACTTTGGTGACAACTTTCAATCCGCGATTCTTGTTCTTATGAAATTATACCATCGAGTTAGAAGTGATTCTTACATCAATGACACTTATCTCATTCTTGTGGACCCTTATCAACAAGTAGGATGAATTTCCTTACCTCGATGAATAAGTACCAACCACGTCTCGGAACGACATCATCAAGTTAGGAGTGACATCCACATCTTAGTGACGAATTCCATTCCTTGATTTTCAATCTCTCCAAAGTCTCAAACTTCCTTTTTGACGAGGGACATGTAGTAACCGGAAGGGTGAATGTCGTTAACCGAAATTTGGCGAGAGTATTCTACCTATTAGGCCAAAGCATAAATTCCTAAACTCGAAAGAAGTTGTGACCACTTTGGATTAGTCTTAGTTACATTCTGGAACATTCCAAATATTTTTTTTAAACAAACCTCATTTATACTTATCAATTTTATGTATTTTATGTTTCAACATTTCTCCTTTCAACTTCGAATTTGTTACATCATGTTACTCTCGCAACCTAAAATCATGTGTCGTTTCCCATCTTCCATAAGTCTTGAACCCAATCACTTTATAACTTACTCAAATCTTGTCCATTTAACCTCATTCTTGTTCCTAATGTTTTGGTTTTAATATAGGAACTTATTGCAATACTCAATCATTCCTAAAAACCTTTTTATTTTCCGAGTTTTATGTAAAATCAAATCTCCACTTAAACTTATAAAACTAGTGGGATCCCCCGTACTTCGCGACAAACTTTCGATCAATATCAGTTTGGTTTGTTACATTAGTTACATCCCTTCAATAAAATAATAATTGATATATTTTTAATTTCAATGATAAATAGTTATAACTCTTATACAAGTTCTCTTTAAAATTATACTGAGTCAATGTACAAACTTTAATTTACAGATATCAATAACTTAAATATTTGAATTTAGTTAATTTCATAACGAACTAAAGTTTGCTATAGTTTTAAAAAGACATATAAGAACACAAAATATTAAGAGACAAAATAAGCACTATTCATTCAAATATTAGAAATTAATACATATAGACAATTTTATAAACTTTATAATTAAAATTCGTCTACCATAACAACCCTAGCTTCTATCAAAAGATATCTCAACTCTTTACAAGCGAAACCCCTCTCTCAAAACCTATAAAAATCTTCCACAATTCACGAATCTAAGAAAAAACCATTCTTGTACCTTCAAGTCTTGATTTCTCTCTCGATTCTTAAGAAATCGGGTAACTACAAAGCCTAACTTACTTTATTTTTTGGGCTCTACGAAACCATTCAATCAATATCTGCGATAGAGGGCATCCACGATCCGAATTGGATTTCTTGTATTTTTAGTGTTCTTGAATATTAAAGTTTTAGGGCTTTTGATTTCTAATTAATGATTTGATGAAATTGATGATAGTTCACTATTCATAATTATGTCTAGATAGATCTTAGAATTTTTGGTAATTTTTAATCAAGTTAAGGATTTATCTTATATTTAATCATGTTTTATTCATTAAAATTTAATATAAGAAAATATAAAAATCAGTAATTTTAAAAATACTAATCTGATTTTTTTTTTTCAAAAATATAAGTTATGGAATTATATAACTCTTGACTCATTATTATTTTTGTAATAAAAAGATAAAAACTAAACACGGGAATTAATAATTATTTGAGTGAATTACAAGTTTTGTCCTTTATCTTTATACCACATTTCAAGCGGTATCCTTTATCTTTAAAATTAACAAGTTTTGTTCTTTATATTTCAAAATGTTTGATTTGTCCTTTACTCTTAACCTAGTTAATTTTTTCAGTTAAATCAGATTACACCTGGGCAATTTAGTCTTTTTACTCACCACCAACCACTCTCTCTCCCTACCTTTCTCCACTACCACCACTACCACCAGTCACCATACTCTTACCAAACCACCACCATCAACCACCACTATCTAATAACCACCAAACCTCCACCACCACCACACCGCCACTATTACCAAAGCTTCACCGCTACCACCACTCTCAACATCACCACCGCTACCACCACTCTCAACATTGCCACCAAACCGAACCTACAAACCCTCCAAGTAAAACCGTCCAAACATGGGTCCAAATAAAACCGATCACCAAACCGAATCTGTAAATCGACCACCATGACAAATAGCCTACAAACCTGCCACATCTTACACCTTTTAATTCTCACTATACTTACTTAGGATCTAATTTCGCCAAATTCATACACCACCATAACAGACGCACCGGAACAACAACCACCATCAAAACCGTCGTAACCACCACACATCAACCGCTGTCGTGAACCATTTGAATTCGAAAACAGCCTCATTCGAACACCTGAACAACAACAATAACCACCAACTACGTCGTTGTGTCCGAACACCTCTAGATCTCGCCGGAACAAGTTGGAGTATCTCCGTCGTTCACCCGCCTTCTCACCACCACTAGCCAATACCGCTCCCCTTTAAACCAAATCTGAACAAGATGACTCATAACAGGTGATTGGGTGGACGATCGGTTAAGGTTTGTAATTGCCGGCCAAGTTGCAGGTCTCAATGGAGGGTGGTGACTTTAGAGGGAGAAATGTGTAAAATCAGAGTTTCAGAGTGGATTACCGAACAAGACTTATTCATTCATAATTGTGTGTTGTAGTTTTTGATTACAAATGCAGGTTATTTAAATGCTTTACAAGAGGAACATAAAGAAGGAAAGAATTGCATTGCATAAGGTCCGGCTGCTGATTAGCTGGGATGTCTAGCTGTTGATTAGCTGCCACTCTCGGTTGCTGTTGATTAGCTGGGATTAGCTCTGAGGTTTGACTTTCCTTTCTAACACTCCCCCTCAAGTTGAGTAGTGGGGTTTCCAATACACAACTTGTCTAAGCATTCGCCTAAGACTCTCCCACTGACAGCCTTTGTTAGTATGTCTGCTAACTGATTTTTTGATCGAACAAACGGTAGTTCAATTGTACCATCTTTTAATTTTTCTTTGATGAAGTTCCTATCAACTTCTACGTGTTTAGTTCGATCATGTTGTACTGGATTTTCTGAAATCTGAATTGCAGCTTTATTATCACACATAATCTTGCTCGTTTCTCTTGAAGGAAAGCCAATCTCAGCTAAGAGTCTTCGCATCCACATGGCTTCTGTTAGACCTCGAGCTATACCTCTGAATTCAGCCTCTGCACTTGAGAGAGCAACCACCTTTTGTTTTTTACTTCTCCAAGTGACAAGATTCCCACCAACTAGAGCGAAGTAGCCTGCTGTTGACCTCCGGCTTCCCTTATCTCCTGCCCAGTCTGCATCAGTATAGATTTGAACATTTAGGTGTCCATGTGATTGAAACAGGACTCCATGACCCACTGTTCCTTTGAGATATCTAATAATTCTCCAAACTGCTTCCATATGGGACTCTTGAGGTTGGTGCATGAACTGACTTACCACCCCTACAGCATATGCAATGTCTGGGCGAGTATGTGAGAGATATATTAGTTTTCCCACCAGCCGTTGATACCTCTCTTTATTTGCTAATTTTGCTCCTTCCTCCATATAGAGCTTTTGGTTTACACTCATAGGAGTGTCTGCTGGTTTGCAATCTATCATTCCAATCTCTGCCAACAAGTCTAAGACATACTTCTTCTGACTAATGAAAATTCCTTGTTTTGACCTTAGCACTTCAATTCCGAGGAAATACTTCAGCCTGCCTAAATCTTTCATTTCAAATTCGGCAAACAAGTTTTCTTTTAGTTTTCCCATTTCTTCTTTATCGTTCCCTGTAATGATCATATCATCTACATAGATAATTAGGCAGGTTACGAATTTTCCTCTTTTTTTGAGAAACAAAGTATGATCGGCATTACTTTGTTTATATCCAAATTTTTTCATAGCTACAGTAAATCTGCCAAACCAAGCTCGGGGAGATTGCTTCAAACCATACAGAGATTTATTCAGACGGCAAACTTCCCCGGATTTGAAATCTTTTGTGAATCCTGGAGGAGCATCCATAAATACCTCTTCCTCTAGATCCCCGTGTAGGAATGCATTTTTTACATCAAACTGTTGAAGTGGCCACCCTTCATTTGCGGCTATCGAAAAAAGAACCCTAATTGTGTTCATTTTTGCAACTGGGGAGAACGTTTCAGCGTAATCAATCCCATGTGTCTGGGTATACCCTTTTGCTACCAGTCGGCTTTATATCTCTCAATTGTACCGTCTGGTTTATACTTAACCGTATAGACCCAACGACACCCCACGGATTTCTTTCCCAACGGAAGAGTACACTTTTCCCAAGTATTGTTCTTGATTAAGGCTTCCATTTCTGTTTTCATTGCTTCCTTCCAATGTTTAGACTTTAAAGCTTGATCTACGTTTGTAGGAGTTTCTTCAGAATAAACGGATGAGATAAACGCTTTGGCTTCCTTAGTGAGATTTCCATTAGCTACATTAGCTATAGGATAACTAGACCTTCTTGGCTCTTTTCCAGGAGAATACCGTTTCGGAGGAACTCCTCTGTTTGTTCTAGGGGTAACACATATCTTGATGGTGATTCTTCTTGTATGGGTTCATCTGCCTGTAAATTCTCAGCTTGTTCTGTGGCAGTTGCATGGTTAGAAGTATTGGTATCTTCGGAGTCATTAGAGACTCCAAAAGTATCACCAGACTGAATAGGGTGAGTATTACTTACCTCGGATACCAGGTTAGGAGGAACATTAGGGCCTTCAGTGGCACTGAAATTGAACTCTGGTGACTCTGTAGTTGGTACATAGGGAACATATTTCAACCAACTTAGTGTGTCTAAACATTCCTTCTCCCCCTGACCACTGAGTTGGGAATTGTAGTAATACTCGGTTTCAAGAAAGTCACAGTTTATTGTGGTGAACATATGACGTGTCTTTGGGTTATAACATCTGTATCCTTTTTGATTCATTCCATACCCAACAAAGACACATTTTTCAGCACAAGGGTCAAGTTTGGTTCGATCTGATTTAGGTATGTGAACAAAAGCGGTACATCCAAAGATTCGTGGTTGAAGAGTAAGGACTGAGGGTAGTTTGAAAAATTTTGAAAGGGTGTGTAATGGGGTGTTAAGTTTGAGGATTTTTGTTGGGAGTCGGTTGAGAAGATAGGTAGCGGTAGCAAGGGCTTCAGGCCAAAAATGTTTCGGGACTTGGGATTCAATTAGGAGGGCTCGTGTCATCTCCAGCAAAATGCGATTTTTCCTTTCGGCGACACCGTTTTGTTCTGGAGTGTTTGGACATGTAGGGTTTGGTGGATTATTCCCTTGTTTTGGAAAAACGATTTAAAGGAGGTATTAACAAATTCACCTCCATTATCTGATCGGAAAATTTGGATGTTTGTTTGGAATTGGGTTTGGATCATGGCGTAAAACATAGTGAATTTTTCAAAGACTTCGGATTTGTTTTTTAAAAAATAAACCCAGGTCATTCGGGTACAATCATCAACGAACATCACAAAGTAACGAAGGTTTTGCCCCCCAAGAACAGGGGCAGGACCCCATACATCAGAATGGATTAATGAAAATGGCAAAGCAACCTTAGTATTATTGGGTTTAAAAGTTTTCCTGTGGCTTTTTGCTAAAGTGTATGTTTCACAATGTGACATAGAATTAACTGAAAATAGTTTTGGAAATAAAATATGTAAATAACTTGTAGAGGGATGACGTAATCTCCGGTGCCATAGCCATGCTTCTCGTTCTGATGTACCATGGGTTAACATCACAGCACCATTTTGAGTTACTTCGTCCACATAATATAACCCTTGACTTTCAGTGCCACGCCCAATGATCGCTCCCGTCCTGATATCCTGGAAAATACAAAACGTAGGGTACATTAGGACAATACAGTTGAGTTCTTTAGTGACGTGGCTAATGGAAAGCAGTTTATGTGACAATGAGGGAACATAAAGACAATTAGAGATTTTTATTGTGGGTGAAATCTCAATAGTCCCTCCCGATTTTACATCCATTATCCCTCCATTCGCCGTTTGAATATGTGTTTTTTCTGGTTTAGTTGTTGAAATAATATCCGATGACTCATAAGTCATTGTGTCGGTTGCGCCACAATCGAATATCCATCGTTTTTGTTTTCCATGATGTTTTTGGGCCATATTAGCATTCCCATTATTTTCAGGGACCAAATGTGACATATTCACATTTTGGTTATATATCCACGGTTTATCCGCCCCAAACCTATCCGCCCCAAACCCGTTCCCTTTTTATTCTTCTTCTTCACCTTTACCTAACCATTCGTCTCCTTCACCTGTTGCGTCGGCCATTCCGCCGAAACCCACCCTACTCCGGCTTCCATCTCCTGGAACCTCTCGGTTGCCGGTGCTGGGTGATTTTCCTTTCTCGTGAGCAGTGGCCTTTGTGCCCTTCTTGTCAGACCACCAATCGGGATATCCGACGAGTCTGAAACATTGTTCCTTGGTATGCTTAGTCATGCCACAATGGTCACATTTGAGATGAGTTTTGTCATCTCTGCTTACAGATCCAGTTCTTCTTCCGTCGACCCGTCAGAGCCCTTTCGATGCAAGTCCTGCCCCTTCTATTTCTGTGGCAATAAGACCTGCTGCGATGCCCTGTGCGTCATTGAGAGGTGTCCGAGAATGTTTCGGTGAGCGGCCTCCTTGCGGACAGTGGCATATGCGGCTTCTGCAGTCGGAAGTGGTTCCGACCGGAGTATTTCCCTTTTTATAGGGTCATACTTCCGGTCAAGGGCATTTAAGAACTGGAAGAGTTTTTGCTCAGTTCGGATTTTGGAGTATGTTTGAATATCCGTTGAACAAGTCATCGGATTCGGATCAATTCGGTCGATTTCTCCCCATACGCCTTGGAGGGTGATCCACAATTCTTCGAGAGAAGTATTGTTCTGTTTGATGTCATTCGCTTTGACATGAAGATTAAAGGTTTGGAGCTTGTCCCGTCCACTGCTATATGTAACTACCAAGGCATCCCACAACGATTTCGCTGTGGGAAATTCGGTAAGGTTACCCGCAAGAACAGGTTCAATATTCTGAATTAACCATGAAAAGACGATTAGGTCATCTTGCTCCCACTGTTCGTAGGTTTCATGATTTGGGTCTGGGGGATTTGTGGTTAAATGTTGCAGCAAGATTTTTGATTTTCCGCCTATGGCGACTCGAATCATTCGGGTCCATAGGGGATAATTCTGGCCGTTTAGTTTCAGATTTATCTGTAAACTATCGGACATTTTGGGGCTTTTTGATTGGGAATTTCTGAGAAGGTTGGCTAGTTGTAAGGTGAGATCACTACTCGAGTTACCGTCTCCGGACATGGTGACTCGGTTGTGGCTCGGTTGTGTTTTGGGTAGATGATGAGCAGTCTAAATAACCCGCTCTGATACCATGTGTAAAATCAGAGTTTCAGAGTGGATTACCGAACAAGACTTATTCATTCATAATTGTGTGTTGTAGTTTTTTATTACAAATGCAGGTTATTTAAATGCTTTACAAGAGGAACATAAAGAAGGAAAGAATTGCATTGCATAAGGTCCGGCTGTTGATTCGGCTGCTGATTAGCTGGGATGTCCAGCTGTTGATTAGCTGCCACTCTCGGTTGCTGTTGATTAGCTGGGATTAGCTCTGAGGTTTGACTTTCCTTTCTAACAAGAAAAGGTGAGGTTAGGAATAAGGATGGACGTAGGTTGGTGGATCTTCCTGGAAGAGATGAGTGAGAGAGAGTTTCCTGGAAAGTGAGAGAAAGGGTTTTGAGAGAGAGAGTGTGTGTGTTATGGGTTTTTTATATATTTTATTATTCTTTTGTTTTTTTAATTACATATATTTTTAATTAAACAAGTAAATTACAAAAGTACCCTCATCTGACATGCACATGATCTGATTTAACTAAAAGAATAAACTGGGTTAAGGCTAAAGGACAAATCGTGCAACATTTTGAAACATAAAAAACAAAACTCGTCAATTTTAAAGATAAAAAATACCTTTGAAATGTGGTACAACGATAAAGAACAAAATTTGCAATTCACTCACTCTAATTATTTTCACTTAAATTCTTTTAAAAGTATTTGCAAAGGTATATATAGTCGGGAAATCTCCTAATCTTCCAAGTGATGATGTATCTCTGATCTCATCCGGATCATTCAAAATCTAGGAAACCATGATGACACAACACGTACCTTTCAAATAATAAAAATTAATTAATTATTTGTATCAAAATGTATATATTTTTGGATTAGACAAAAGTTCCCCAAAATCATAAGATGTGAATTATGTATTTTATTTAAGTGTATTGTTTGGTATTTTGGATATCATATATCTTAGGGTAATTGTGTCTCTTGACGTCTCTCACTCTCACGCGACATTTTATTCACGGATCACATAAAGCAAATAATGAATAGATCTATCCCTTTCCCCTTGTTATAATTAGTTTTTTTTCTGAGGTGTATCATCTGTCACAATGTTTCTTCAAGGTTCATTTATTTTAATTATCAACATGCAAAGTGAATATGTAGTTATGTGCTATACACTTGCCACATATTTGTTTATTCACTTTATGTCTGAGTGTCGCAGTGTTTGTTTAATCGCTTTATGTCGTAGTTTCTCATGTGGATCCATTAGCTGACTAAGTTCTCCATGGCCATAGGTTGTAGCCTAGTATCGCCACCATCATTTAGATTCCTCTTCGGGGCTTAAATCTCGCAGTGCCGTAGTTGTCGAAGTTGGTTGGTATTTTATTTTATTGATGTGGTATTTATTGAATCTGTTATGATCATTGTTTGGATTGTCTCATTAACATATTATTTGCATGTTAACCATTTTTATAAAATAATAAAGACAAATTATTTTATTCAAATAAATGTTTTACTCACCAAGTTATGTTGACCCAAAAACTATTTTACATATAATACAGGAAATCAGGTTTGACGAACATGGATGAAGATCACGTAGGAAATGCCTTAGTCAAATGAACCTGGATATTTATTTTATGTTTTACATCTTGAATATTGTTTGTATTATTTGGATATGTCACATTTAATTTGGTTATGAATAATACTTACACTTTTAATAGTTGCCATAATCTATGGACAATTATTATGTCCTGGTCACCTAATCCACTGCGGGTCGTGATGTGACAGATTGAGAACGTATTATATTTGACTATCGAATAAGAAACGTAGATTAACTCGAATTTATACCATCGAATGAGAACGTATAATAATTAACCCCATTGGATTCAGAACTACATTTCAGTGAAATGTACACCAACCGGAAACGTACATAAAATAAGCATAAAAATGTATTATATTTGATTTGACTTGTTTTCAAAGAAAAATTACGTCAAAGCGTAAACAAAATTTGAAATGGTTATAAAATAGAGCAATAGTGTAGAGATTAAAACTATTTTTATTTTCAAGACCATTTGTGTAAAAGTTGGGAAAAATAAGGGACTTCTGTAAAAGATATTTTCAATCATTTGAGTGAGTTTATGTTTGATTTATTCATTCTTTTGTGTTAGTGTGATTCGATTGTTATTTCCATATGAACATGCATTATATTTAATATATTACAATTAGTACATACACAAAGCTATACACCACATATTGGCCTCAATTCACACTTCTGTTTGACCACTTCTCACTAAACCAGTGATTTCCACTTTACATTAAATTTAGCCTATAAAAAGTTGAACTCTGTCTTTATTCTTCATTATCAAAATGATTAGTTGGTATTACGTCCTAAACTAGTTAAGGTTCATTTTAATGGTCTTTCTGTCCTTATAGTTTAACCACTTTTGTTCAGTTTTATCCAAAAAAAAAATTTCACATCGGGTCCCCGAGGTTTCCAAATCTTGTCATTTACATCCAACTAGTTAACTCCAGCTGTTTCTTAAAGTTAAAATAGGGGCATTTTTGCCCTTTTACCTATTTTTTATTTTATTCATTTTAAATAATAGAATTCCATTTTTTTTCTCGCAACATTAATCTCCCCAAGCCCTAGACCACTTACGCCATCTCCTACCGTCAAACACCACCTCTCGTGTAACACCCCAAAAAAAATTAGATACAAGTATAAACGTGTATATAATATATAATATATGCATATGTATATACATGTGTGTATTTTGTGATAAATTACATAAGTGTGGTTGCTAGAGACATTTAACCTAGTTGACTACATGTAAGTTTGTTTAATAAAAGAGTTAATGGTGTCCTAATCAAAATAAAACCAAACCATAGTGGCTAAAATGAGTATAAGATGTGGGTATTAAAACAAGGAAAACACAAAACACACATGTATGTGTGTCGTGATTTATAGAGGGAAAGGGGAGAAACCCCACAAAAAGTTTAAACACAAATACTGGGAAATTTAAGAGTGAAATTGAAAGAGTTTTGATTGTATGTTTGAAGATCTAAAGCTCCTAACATCATCACAACATAGGGTATGTTACAATTTCATCTTTGGTGAAATTCTTTGGTTATGAGAAATCTATGAAATAAGATGGTCTAGTGACCTAATCACCATGAAATTGTGTTTTGATGATGGTATAAGTGTTTGTGATTACTAGGATTGTTGAATATGTGAAGCTCTTGATTTCTGACATGTTTAGATTATTACCCTTTAATGAAATGAAATGGGTTTTAACCTAAGTATGAACCCTATGGATGGTTGTTAGCAAGAATTAATAAAATGGCATTACATGACGGTGTCCTAATGATCAATTAGGTTGTAAATGATAGGCAACTAAACTGATTCACCGGGAGACCAAACGGGGAAAGATACTCGTCTTAAAGGAAAGCTATAAGGTACAACCTTGTTGTTACGTTGTTTTGTTAATTAATGTATTGTTGTTGTTAAAAGAATCGTTAAAGAAATATAATTGAGGAGTTGTAGAAAATATAACGAGAAAGAAAAGAAAAATGAGTTTTATGAGAATCATGTCAAGGGCATGTAAAACCAACGCATAAATGACCTATGTGGTTATGACCGCCAAGGTAATGTCCAAAAAAACGGACATGGTAAATGCCCATGGCGAAAATGATGAGAATTGATAGTTGTCGCTCTTAAATGATGGTAATCATGTGAGAAAACCAAACGGGTCGTTTAGGGTCTATAGGGCCATAAATTAAATAACATACAAGTAAAATCAAGGTATAAACGACATGCGGGGTCGTAGAGGCCGAGGTGTTGTCTAAAGTTATTAACCATGATCCTTGATTGTGGTTGGAAGAATATGAGAAACCCGATTGAAGGAACATGGGTGTTTTAAGTAAAGAGCTTAAATCTCATAACAGGTTGGTTTGGGTAATAATCACCAAGTCAAAGGAATGAAGGGAACACTTGATAAATCCAGTTCTGGGCGAAGGGTTGCGGGTTTATAAATGCTACGAAACAAATTGTAAGTAATAAAAACGGGTTAGGACCGATCTACACATGTTTTTGACAAAAATGGCAAAATTGGGTCAAGGGTTCAAAGGTTGCCAGTACTAGCAACCTTCTGGAAAAGTGTCTTCGTTGTGCCATGCGAGAGACACACGTAGCTCCTCCGCGACGCACGGGGGAGCCCGATCAACGTTCTGGTTAAACTGCTTCTCCCCGCGCTACGAGATGGAGACAAGGAATCCCCCTACGACGCGTGGGGGCCTTTAGAAACAAACATGTTCCTTTTGTTGTCACACCCCGACCCGCAGCGGAATAAAAGTCGGGGCATAATTGGGTTATCACCAAAGCTCATGATATTTACTAAGACGTGTCATATTTATTAAATTCAAATTACAAACTTAAATATCCAAAAACAAAATCCATACAATTACAAAGGAAATTGAAACTATATATCTATTCCAAAACATTAACTTGTTTATTCTTCTAGGCCATCCTAAGTGTTTCCTGTCTCAGCTGGATCACCTGTATCATGTGTAAAACAGGGGAGATTTTGGGTCAACAAAAGTTGGCGAGTGAACCTTGATAAAACATTTTAACTAATTTCTTGTTTTATTTATTAAAGAAAATTCGTGCATTAATCACATGTGAGCAAACATATATATATATAAACAATCACAAACCACTTTCGATGAGTATATGACATGAATGATGATGTATTTGAGATCAAGGCTCAATCAAACGGAGCCGATCTAATGAGGCTCCTGATGCTCAACCCATATCCCACGGGGAACTGATGGGCCTAATGAAATGCGTGCACTGAAATGATAAATTTAATCTACATATAATTCACACAACAATCAATACACATTTGATCACGGATATGATGTATGCACAAGTGTTTAAATAAAATGAAATAATAGTACGACACATGATACACCCCAAAACATGATTAAAACGGGGAATTGGTAGAGATTCACTCACAGTGGATGCGTTTCTTGATGACGATGGATGCGCACGAATTTATGATTCAACCGACGAGGGAAAACTAACCTAAATAAGAAATGATTCGATAAATAAATACATTTTATTTGAGATTATTTATTTTTAATTAGTGCTCTTTAATGAAATTTTTAGATTTATTTTTGTGAGTTTAATGCAAATTTTTAACCTTTAAAATCTTTATTTTTAAGTATTTTTAAATAATTCTTCAATTTAATAAAAGAAAATAAGAAAACAAAAATTAAAAAAAGGGTTGACTTTGTCAGGTCTGACCGGGTCTAACCGGTCGGACAGCATGAATTTCAGACGGCGAGTGAGGTTCGAACTCGGGACCTCTCGTATCCGTGCACGCAGCTCTACCAACTGAGCTACGTGTCTAACCCGAAATATTCTCTGTTTTAATTATATATATATACTAACTAGCTTTAACCTTATTTAGTTTTTATTAAAAATGATTTAATATGGCCGAAACCGGTTACAGAACCCGGAATCGATCTCGGGACCTTCGGGTTCGAGTGCACACAGCCCAACCCAACCAGTTGGGCTATGTGTCTAATTTGTATAAACACTGGATTATATTAATTTTATATATATGCTGTGAATTAATCTGAATAAGTTAAAAATGTTGGTTTTATTTCGGAAAGTCGGAAACATGTGTGATTCGAACCCGGGACGTGTGTTTTGTATTTGCACACAGTCCACCGCTGGACTGTGTGTCTAACCCGGTTAATATCCGGATATTTTTATATTTAACCTCTTAAATGATTCGTCTTCTTCAACAGTTTGAGCACAGAATGATACCCAAATCAAGAACTTTTCATACATGAATTATAACAGTTATACTTTTCTGATATGATTTAGTACAGTAAATGAATGAGGTATAAACAAAGAATTTAGAGAAAATTACCCACTACGGTTGCTTTCGGTTTTCCGGTGGAATTTTCCGGCGACTGAATATCCGAGGTTCTTTATTTACCAACGTTAAAAGTTTTGAGAAATGTTCAAACAGATGAAGTGTCTGGTGTTCAGTCTGTTTATATAGCCACGATAGGAGTATTGTTTCGGTTTCAACGGAATTGATTGAAATCGGTTTTCAAAACAATGATTGAATTCGGTTTTGATTTATCGAATTAAACATCATCGGTTACTAGTCGGTTACAACGTTTTTATTTGAACGAATAAAGAGTCTGATTCTGAGATTTTAGCTTCGCCGGCGGTTTCATATGTGCGACTTGATTTTGCAGGTTTGGTGTTTGACCTTTTTAAATGTTATTAGTTTTGGTTTTAATACACTAAAGTGGGTGTGGAGTAGTGGTGTTATGAGTGTGTGTGAGTCCGGGAGACCCGGGTTCGAGACCCGGCGACTCTATTTATTATTTTTGAGTTTATTTTCCTTATTATTATTATTTATTAATTATGGTTTTTAAATTCTATAATATTTATTAGTTATGAGATGTTTTAAAATAGTCGGCACAATTAATACGCAACGAAATTTTAACCGAATATTTGATTATTAAACGAAGCGGGTTTTGAACCCGTTTTTCATAAATGTTACGGTATCCCTCACTTTTAGGAATTTCGTCCCGAAATTTAAGTAGTAGTGGTAACCGGAAAAAGATGCGGGTATTTTTCGCGCATTGAGTCTTCACGTTCCCAAGTAAACTCGGGTCCTCGTTTTGACTCCCAACGTACCCTGACAATTGGAATACGACTTCGCCTTAAACGCTTCTCTCCGAAATCCATGATTTCCGCCGGTCTTTCAACGAAGTGCATCGATTCATCGACTTGAATGTCTTCTAGAGGAATATGGAGGTTTTCATCGGCGAGGCACTTTTTCAAGTTTGATACGTGGAATGTGGGATGAATTCTGTTGAGCTCTTTTGGTAGGTCAAGCTTGTATGCTACAGGACCTACTCTCTCGAGTATCTTGAAAGGTCCTACGTAGCGTGGTACTATCTTGCCCTTCTGGCCAAAACGAACCACTCCCTTCCACGGTGATACTTTTAAAAGTACTTGATCACCAATGTCGAACTCCAAGGGCTTGCGTCGTTTGTCAGCATAACTCTTTTGACGACTTTGAGCCGCTAGAAGATTGTTTCGAATTTGAAGGATCATGTCGGTTGTTTCTTGAATTAATTCTGGTCCGGTGATTTGCGCTTCCCCAATTTCATGCCAACATACTGGAGATCGGCACTTACGACCATATAAAGCTTCGAAAGGAGCCATGCCGATACTTGAATGATAGCTATTGTTGTACGAAAATTCAACTAATGGTAGGTGAGCGTCCCAGTTCCCTTTGAAGTCTATGACACATGCTCGCAGCATGTCTTCAAGGGTTTGGATGGTGCGTTCAGATTGACCATCAGTTTGAGGATGAAAAGCTGTACTGAGGTCTAATCGTGTACCCAAAGCGGTTTGTACGGCTCGCAATGTTCGTGAAGTGAAACGACCATCACGGTCTGAAATGATGCTTAATGGTACACCATGACGGCTTACGATCTCGCTGATGTAGATACGAGCTAACTTCTCGTTCTTGAAGTCCTCGCGAATCGGAATGAAATGAGATGACTTTGTAAGACGATCGATTATTACCCATATGGTGTCATACCCACTGGAGGTGCGAGGTAACCCGGTAATGAAATCCATGGTTATGTTTTACCACTTCCATACAGGTATTTCGGGTTGGACTAGAAGTCCTGAAGGTCTTTGATGTTCAGCTTTTACTTTGGAACATGTAAGGCACTTGGAAACAAAAACAGCGATATCCTTTTTCATGCCAGGCCACCAGTAGGTGTATCGTAGGTCTTGATACATCTTGTCGGCTCCTGGGTGTACAGAGTATCGTGTTTTGTGCGCCTAATTCATGAGGAAATCACGAAGGTTATCGCGATCAGGAATCCATATGCGGTTTAAATAGTATAGAATACCGTCGGATTTGGTTTCGATTTTGAGTTCAGCTCCACATGACAGCTCATCGCGTACGTCATTTTCTGTTACAGAAACATGTTGAGCTGCCCGGATTCGATCTTTGATGTCGGTTATGATTTGCGAACATAGAAGACGAATAGAGTTCGCATAACCTTTTCGACTGAGCGCATCGGCCACCACATTTGCCTTGCCAGGATGATACCGAATTACACAGTCGTAGTCGTTGAGAAGTTCGACCCATCTTTGTTGCCTCATATTCAACTCCTTCTGGTTGAAGATATGTTGGAGACTCTTATGGTCAGTGTATATTTCACACTTGGTACCGTAGAGGTAATGTCTCCATATCTTGAGAGCGAACACAACGGCTCCAAGTTCCAGGTCGTGGGTGGTGTAATTCTTCTCGTGAACCTTGAGTTGCCTAGAGGCATAGGCTATCGCTTTTCCTCTTTGCATCAATACACAGCCTAGCCCTTGCCCTGATGCGTCGCAATATACCACAAAGTCATCGCAACCCTCAAGGAGTGTGAGGATAGGTGCGTCACAAAGTTTTTTCTTTAGAATTTGGAAGGCCTCCTCTTGCTTAGGTCCCCATATGAAGGGTTTTCCTTTATGATTCAATGCCGTGAGTGGTACAGCAATACGGGAAAAATTGGCAATGAAGCGTCGATAGTAACCAGCCAAACCAAGAAATGACCTAACTTCGGTAGGGGTACGTGGCGCTTGCCATTCCTGTACTGCCTTAATTTTTGAAGGATTGACATGAATTCCCTTGTCATTGACGACATGTCCAAGGAATTGTACTTCTCCTAACCAGAATTCGCATTTTGAGAACTTAGCGTAAAGCTTTTCTGTCCTTAAGAGTGTAAGGATGAGTCGAAGGTGTCGCTCATGATCGGATTTAGACTTGGAGTAAATAAGGATGTCATCGATGAAGACTATGACGAAACGGTCGAGGTAGGGTTTGCATACCCTATTCATTAAATCCATGAAGACAGCGGGGGCGTTGGTTAAACCGAAAGGCATGACCATGAACTTGTAATGACCATAACGAGTCCGGAAGGCGGTTTTTGGGATATCTTCTTCGTTCACTCTGAGCTGATGATAACCAGAACGAAGGTCGATTTTTGAAAAGCAGGTGGCGCCTTGAAGTTGGTCTAAGAGGTCATCAATGCGAGGCAGTGGATAGCGATTTTTTAACCGTTAACTTGTTGAGTTCTCTATAATCGATGCACATCCGAAACGTTCCATCTTTCTTCTTCACAAAAAGAACAGGTGCACCCCAAGGCGATGAGCTAGGACGTATGAATCCTTTGTCAGTCAGCTCTTGCAGTTGACTGGCCAGCTCTTGCATTTCGGATGGGGCTAACCTATAAGGAGATTTTGCGACTGGTGTAGCGCCAGGTACAAGATCGATGCGAAATTCGACTTCTCTCACAGGAGGAGGTCCTGAAATGTCGTCGGGAAGACTTGTGGAATTCCTTCACAATTGGGATATCTTCGAGTTTCCTTTCCTTGTTTCCCTTTTTGACGACGTGAGTTAGGAATGCGACATAGTTCTTGCGGAGATATCTTCGGCTTGAAGGCAGGACATTAATTTGAGTCCTTTCGAAGGGGTTTCCCCAAAAATACGTAGTGTCTGTCCGTCTGCAAGAGGAATGCGAATGAATTTTTTGTGGCACACCACTTCAGCGTGATGCTGGCTGAGCCAGTCCATACCGATTATAACATCGAAACTTCCCAACTTCATAGGAATAAGGTCAATTGGAAAATCGTGATCGTTTAGGGAGAGAGTATAATTGCGTATAATAGAATTTAATGAAACAGGTTTTTCGTCAACAACTTCCACCGTTAGAGATTCGATGAGATTAACACGAGGTTGGTCGAGGATAGGTTCAAATTCTAAGGACATAAAGCTCTTATCCGCACCAGTATCGAATAATATGGATGCATAACTACCATTGATGAGAAACGTACCGTTGACCACGTTGTTGTCAGCCCTGGCTTGGTTGGCATTGATATTGAAAGCTCTCCCTCTGGCAGGTGGGGGAGCTTGGTTAGATTGGTTTACCGGGTTTGCGTGAGCTTGGGCATGGATGATGTTCACTAGGCGTGGACATGTGTTCCTGAAGTGGTTTGGGTCCCCACAGTTGAAACAAGCTCGCATGGGTTGCATCATGGGGTATTGGGTTGGTAGTAAGGTTGGGCTGCGTGTTGTGAAGGTGGTAGAAGTAAGGGTTGTTGGGTTTAGCCCACTATCTGATTTTGGGTTTGGGTTGGAGGTTGATTGCGGTTCATTCGTTGAAGGGTACGGCAGGTTTGGATTGTGTGACCTGCACGTGTAACATCCGTCAAAAATGGATTTACCAAACCCGCTCCGTTTATCAACCGAACAGTCAGTTAAAATTTTCGTTGCGAATTAAATGCCCAAAATAATTTTAAACGATACATAATCATTTATTATACGGGGATATATAATTAGTTTTTGAAAAACTGTTAAAAATCGCAAAATAAAAATGTTTTGGTTCTGCCGGGTTTCGAACCCGGATTTGTACCGTTCAACAACAACTTAACACCCAACATTTAAACCGCTCCGCCACTTTGATTTTCTGATAATAAAAGGAATCAATTAATTCAAATAATAAAGTGCGGAAGTCAAAATTCAGTCAATTTGCGCCCAAATAGCAGCCGTCGGAAATCCCGACGACTTCGCCGATAATTTACGTTTCCGCTCAAGTTAACCGAAGAATTAACTCCCACGACGGTTATAACCGAGTCTGAACCCGTGACATCAGTCGTAACCGCCGGAGAACGGCTGACTTCGAATTGAGACCAAATTCAGACCCCATACATCTCGATACTACCCTATAAATTCACCCACAACTCACCAGAAACCTTTCACTCTCAAATCGCACCCTTTCTCGGCGAAAACTCACTCGCCGGAAATATTCTGTATGTCGCCGGAAAACCGAGTCCTTAATCTCTGAGCTTTACTGAACCCCCTAAACTTATACCGAAGTCACCCACACCCTTTGTAAGCTTTCTGAAGATTCTCTGCTGCAAGACACTCGTCGCCGGAAGAGATTGCTGTCGCCGGAGTTCTGCCGGAAAACAGAGGAAAGCCAGTCGGTACTTTTCACGCCTAATTTCCTTTCTTTTTACTGTTATCTCACCTGTAATTAATCATAAAACGCTAAAGAAACCTGAATCAACACTTCGAACCAGTCAGTCGTCACTTCTGGTTATAACACAACGAAGAAGATGAAGTTCGGTAAATACATAAGTATAATTAAAATCAAGTTATTTACTGGGTTAGACACACAGTCCAGCGGTGGACTGTGTGCACATTAAACGCAAAGGTCTAGAGTTCGAATATTGTTCCCACACACGCTGCCTTATAAAAATTCTTTTTTTGTTAACTGAACCGGATTGATTTTATGTATATGTTAAGTATATTAATAACCGGGATAATAACCAAGTTAGACACACAGTCCAGCGGTGGACTGTGTGTATGTTTAATCAAAGCATACGAGTTCGAGTCCGTCTTCTGCATCGACCCGGACAATTATTCTACTTTTTTTAAATAAGTCAGAAATGAAAACAAATAGTTTGTATTTAAGTATAATAAAAATTGGATTATATAACATGTTAAACACACAGTCCAGCGGTGGACTGTGTGTTACACAACCCACAGGTCCCGGGTTCGAGACCTGTGGAGCGCACCGGTTCCCTGGATTAAAAATCTTTTTTAAAATAAAGGATTTCTGTTTAAATCTAATTAATATATATATATAATTAAAATCAGATATATGACGGGTTAGACACGTAGCTCAGTTGGTAGAGCTGCGTGCACGCGTACGGGAGGTCTCGGGTTCGAGCCTCACTCAGCGCACAACAATATGCATTCGAACCGGTCAACAGTCAGTCAAAGTCAACGTCAATGGTCAAAAAAAGTCAATTTTTTTTATAATTTTTATTTATTTATTTTAATTAAAAATCAATTAAAATACTTAAAAATGACATTTTTAAGGTTAGAAAATAGCCTTAAACTCACAAAAATACACCCAACAAACCTACTAAAATAGATTAATAAAATCCGTTTACTTACCAAACCATAATGCGATTTATCTAGGTTAATCTCACTCGTGGTTAAAATCACTTCGCGTGCATTCAACATCATCAACCGAACGCACCCACTGTGAGTGAATTCTTACAAATTCCTCTTTTTATTCATGTTTTGGGGTGTATCATGTGTCGCTTAAACTAATTCTCTTATGCAAACTCGTGCTATACCATTATATGATTTAAACTAGAATGTAAATATTGTTGGTTGTGATGTATTACATATTGTCAAGTTGTATGCAAATTATTTAGGCCCATCAGTTCCTCGTGGGAGACGAGTTGAACAACGCGTGCCTTAAAACTCATTCATTAGGCCCATCAGTTCGTAGAACAACGCGTGCCTCAAAACTCATTCATTAGGCCCATCAGTTCGTAGAACAACGCGTGCCTCAAAACTCATTCATTAGGCCCATCAGTTCGTAGAACAAACGCGTGCCTCAAAACTCATTCATTAGGCCCATCAGTTCGTAGAACAACGCGTGTCTCAAAACTCATTCATTAGGCCCATCAGTTCCTCGTGGGAGACGAGTCGAACAACGCGTGCCTCAAAACAATCATTTGATGTATGTGTGTGCAATATTTAATATTATGTGTTGTGTGAATAAATTTACATCTACATTTACTCATATGTGGTTATGCACATTATTTATAATCAATTGGATAAACTTGTTCAAATGTTTTCCATAGGATTCACTCGCCAACTTTATGTTGATCCAAAAACCTTTTTACACATGATACAGGTGAACAGGATGAAGCAAGGAAAACATAGGAAAAGCCTTAGAAGAAAACAAAGAAGCTTAGATTGATGTTAGGTCATGACGTATTTATGATTGTAAATTTCCCATTAAAATTGTATTAATGAATATGAAACGTTATAATAAATGTCATGAGCTTTGATGATAACCCAATCATGCCCCGGTCACCTTTTCCGCTGCGGGTCGGGGTGTGACAGATTGGTATCAGAGCCATGACTATAGGGATATAGGATAGGTTATTAGACCCTTAGAGCCTATACTATAGTCTGCCTAAATTTTAATTGATTAGATGGTTACATACAAACTTGTGATATTTATCTGTTTCATATTTGTTTATATTTACAGTCAAACATACATGCTTATATACATATTCATTATACATATATCAATGTTCATATATTCAATTCATTTTCATACTTTCATTATTCAAGGATTTTGTTGCAATTTTCAAATCTCATCAAAGTAAGTTCTGCGACGGGCATGTAGTAACCGGAAGGGTACAAGTACCGGTAGTCGGAACGTCCTGTCTAGGTTGGCATTCGTATAAATCCAAAATAACGGACCAGTTTGCCTACCTGGGGACTAACGATGAGAGTACGACGGACCTATTAGGCCAAAGCATGCCAAACCAAACGTCGTTCGAACTAACCCCACTTTGAGATGTCACTGTGTCCATGCCTGGGCACATTCCGAATATCATACGTTACATATTTCTCGATTTTCTCCGGGTTTTAGTGTACGTAACCAGGCTAACACATGCGAACCATATGAAAAACCCGGTAATCATGGGGGCCCACGTGATTACGAAGGTGAAGTATGGCGGCATGCAAGGCCCAATTACGAGCAAAGCCCAAGACATCCTATGGATGTAGTTTTTTCTATATTTATTTTATGAATGTTCATTCCCAAACACGACCCTCGATCCCAAAAGCAACCAACTCATACTCTTGGCATGTATTCCTTGTAGATGTCTTCTAACCTCGCCCGTAGGAAGATGAGAGCAGGAAAAGCCCGTGAACGCATGGCTGCCCAAATCGCTCAACAAATGGCAACCGTAATACCCAACATCGTAGTTCAAGTTCAACAAGCCCTTACCGCTAATTCCGTTAACCCAACCCAACAAGAAGATCAAAACACTGTCAATCTTTCCCCAAAAGTCACTAAATGCACCTACAAACATTTCAAATCCTGCGATCCTCCAAAATACGAAGGTACTGAGGGTGTCACCGCTCTCCTCCATTGGTTCGAAGAAATGGAGAACACTTTTCTAAATTGCGATTGCCCCGATGATCGCAAAGTGCGTTATGCTACCGGTCGTTTACTTGGAACAGCACTCACATGGTGGAATACAGAGAAGACCAAACGAGGTGTTGAAGATACTATGACTTTGACTTGGGAAGAGTTGAAGGGAATCATGACAAGACGGTTTTGCCCAAGAAGCGAAATCAAGAAATTGGAGGATGAGTTCCATTCTTTGAAACAAAAGGAAGGCGACCACACCACATACAACAAGAGATTCCTTGAGGTAAATCAAATGGTTCCCAACTTGTTCACTCCCCTCTACCGTTTGATCGAGCACTACATTCGTGGTCTTCCATCAAAGATTCAAGACTCTGTAATAAGTACCTCGCCTGCAACTTTGGAAGCAGCAATGGAGCTAGCAACAGCGCTCACCGAGAACCGAATCCGGAACAAAGATTTCAAGGAGGAGAAGAAGAAGGATAAAGCATCAACCGAAACCACAAACTCCACCCGAACCGAATCCTCTACACCACCTATTTCTAAGAGGAAACGAGATGGGCAAATTTTCGCCGTCACCCAACACAACCAACCAGCTTCACAAGTTGTACCTCCCCAAACTATCCCAATCACTCAAGTAGCACCCAACTGAACTTACCCAAATAAGAAGCCTTACATTGGACCTCACCCTCAATGCAACACCTGTTTCTATCACCATCCATCTACTTTACCCTGTCGACTATGTGCGAATTGTGGACGCTACGGTCATTTGAGCAAGGTTTGCCGCACCTCACAAAACCAAACCCCACCCCCTACTCAAAACATGGTCCAAACATATCAACAACCTCAATACCCCATGTTCCCATATGTTCGAGCTTGTTTCAATTGTGGCGACCCTACCCATTTTAGAAACACGTGCCCTCGTTTGGTTAACATCATAAACGCCCAAGCTCAAGCAAACCCAGTTAACCAAGCAAATCAAACAAACCCAGCTCCACCGCCAGCAAGAGGAAGAGTTTATAACATCAACGCAAATCCTGTTGAAGATATTAACGGTCCAAACAAACCACTTAACTAGCCTTCTCTCACCAAGGATCAAGATTCAACACCAACCACTTAGTTTTTATGTTTTTCTTTATGTTATCTCAATTTTCACGTATCTCAATTGGAAATTTATCCAAGAATTTTAATACAAATTACTAGTTCAGTTTGTTTTATACTCATTGATTTAATATTCATATCATCATACCTCACGACGTATCTCAGTTTCATCATTTAAAGAAGTTGAGTTGTGTCTCACTTCTACATAGACTAACCTCTCCATCATAATAAACGAGAGAGGTATTGTCATCATTCAAACATATATACTATCAGAATTAAGACTCAAGCGCTGGTTGTTGTGTTTGTTTATGTTGTAGAGTCGCATAGAACTAATCATAACTTGCGGATAAAGTCAATGAGAATTTGACAAGAATATGGTGGATACGCCGCTGGTACTTCCTATATATAAGTATTCTTGTCAAATGATCGGAGGCATTATCAGGCGGTTATGAGAGGTTTCATGCATAGGCTGTTTGTGTGATTGATGTTTAGATTAAGTTATTCATTTTCAGTACATGCAATACGTTCGGCTCCGTTTGATTGAGCCTTGAGCACACAGACAATTTCATTTTCAGTACATGCAATACGTTCGATTGAGCCTTGAGCACACAGACAATTTCATTTCAGTACATGCAATACGTTCGGCTCCGTTTGATTGAGCCTTGAGCACACTGACAATTTCATTTTCAGTACATGCAATACGATCGGCTCCGTTTGATTGAGCCTTGATCGCACAGATATATTTCATTTCAGTATTTTATGTTTGTTGTATTGGTTGTAGAGTTATATAGGACTAATCATAATTCACTGATAAAACCAATGAAAATTTGACAAGAATATGGTGGATACGCCGCTGGTACTTCCTATATATAAGTATTCTTGCCAAAGGATCAGAGGCGTTATCAGACGGATATGAGAAGTTCCATGTAGGATTTAGTATTGCCTAGGTTGAAATTTGTGTTACATTTATATCATCTCGCTATTTAAGAAAATGGATTGTGTTCCATTTCTATATAAACTAACCTCTCCATCATAACAAACGAGAGAGGAACTGTCACCATACAAACATATATGCTATCAGAATGTGGATTCAATTATTAGTTGTTGTGTTTATTTGTGTAGATTGTAGTATTAGAAGTTTTGTCTTAGGATATAACCCTAACCTTCTAAGCATATTCAAACTTTTATGCATGAAATCAAAGTTAGCAAATCAATTCTGCTTATCAATTCTTTTACAGTAGGCAACAAAAAGCGATTCCTGTAATAGGGTACTTAACCCTTACAAGGAACGTTACCGCCTCGAATAAAAACTTAAACCCTTATTTCTTCTAAGCATGTAACTGTCAAACTAAACACCATCATTCTTTTAGTCAAATACATCACTATTTAAATTTCGGGACGAAATTCTAAAAAGCAGGGGATACTGTAACATCCGTCAAAAACGGATTTACCAAACCCGCTCCGTTTATCAACCGAACAGTCAGTTAAAATTTTCGTTGCGAATTAAATGCCCAAAATAATTTTAAACGATACATAATCACTTATTATACGGGGATATATAATTAGTTTTTGAAAAACTGTTAAAAATCGCAAAATAAAAATGTTTTGGTTCTGCCGGGTTTCGAACCCGGGTCTGTACCGGTTCAACAACAACTTAACACCCAACATTTAAACCGCTCCGCCACTTTGATTTTCTGATAATAAAAGGAATCAATTAATTCAAATAATAAAGTGCGGAAGTCAAAATTCAGTCAATTTGCGCCCAAATAGCAGCCGTCGGAAATCCAGACGACTTCGCCAATAATTTACGTTTCCGCTCAAGTTAACCGAAGAATTAACTCCCACGACGGTTATAACCGACGTCTGAACCCGCGACATCAGTCTTAACCGCCGAGAACGGCTGACTTCGAATTGAGACCAAATTCAGACCCCATACATCTCGATACTACCCTATAAATTCACCCACAACTCACCAGAAACCTTTCACTCTCAAATCGCACCCTTTCTCGGTGAAAACTCACTCGCCGGAAATATTATGTACGTCGCCGGAAAACCGAGTCCTTAATCTCTGAGCTTTACTGAACCCCCTAAACTTATACCGACACCCTTTGTAAGCTTTCTGAAGATTCTCTGCTGCAAGACACTCGTCGCCGGAAGAGATTGCTGTCGCCGGAGTTCTGCGGAAAACAGAGGAAAGCCAGTCGGTACTTTTCACGCCTAATTTCCTTTCTTTTTACTGTTATCTCACCTGTAATTAATCATAAAACGCTAAAGAAACCTGAATCAACACTTCGAACCAGTCAGTCGTCACTTCTGGTTATAACACAACGAAGAAGATGAAGTTCGGTAAACACATAAGTATAATTAAAATCAAGTTATTTACCGGGTTAGACACACATCCAGCGTGGACTGTGTGCACATTAAACGCAAAGGTCTCGAGTTCGAATATTGTTCCCACACACGCTGCCTTAATAAAAATTCTTTTTTTTGTTAACTGAACCGGATTGATTTTGTGTATATGTTAAGTATATTAATAACCGGGATAATAACCAAGTTAGACACACAGTCCAGCGGTGGACTGTGTGTATGTTTAATCAAAGCACACGAGTTCGAGTCCGGTCTTCTGCATCGACCCGGACAATTATTCTACTTTTTTTAAATAAGTCAGAAATGAAAACAAATAGTTTGTATTTAAGTATAATAAAAATTGGATTATATAACATGTTAAACACACAGTCCAGCGGTGGACTGTGTGTTACACAACCCACAGGTCCCGGGTTCGAGACCTGTGGAGCGCACCGGTTCCCTGGATTAAAAATCGTTTTTAAAATAAAGGATTTCTGTTTAAATCTAATTAATATATATATATATAATTAAAATCAGATATATGACGGGTTAGACACGTAGCTCAGTTGGTAGAGTTGCGTGCACGCGTACGGGAGGTCTCGGGTTCGTGCCTCACTCAGCGCACAACAATATGCATTCGAACCGGTCAACAGTCAGTCAAAGTCAACGGTCAATGGTCAAAAAAAGTCAATTTTTTTATAATTTTTTTTATTTATTTTAATTAAAAATCAATTAAAATACTTAAAAATGACATTTTTAAGGTTAGAAAATAGCCTTAAACTCACAAAAATACACCCAACAAACCTACTAAAATAGATTAATAAAATCCGTTTACTTACCAAACCATAATGTGATTTATCTAGGTTAATCTCACTCGTGGTTAAAACCACTTCGCGTGCATTCAACATCATCAACCGAACGCACCCACTGTGAGTGAATTCTTACAAATTCCCCTTTTTATTCATGTTTTGGGGTGTATCATGTGTCGCTTAAACTAATTCTCTTATGCAAACTCGTGCTATACCATTATATGATTTAAACTAGAATGTAAATATTGTTGGTTGTGATGTATTACATATTGTCAAGTTGTATGCAAATTATTTAGGCCCATCAGTTCCTCGTGGGAGACGAGTTGAACAACGCGTGCCTTAAAACTCATTCATTAGGCCCATCAGTTCGTAGAACAACGCGTGCCTCAAAACTCATTCATTAGGCCCATCAGTTCGTAGAACAACGCGTGCCTCAAAACTCATTCATTAGGCCCATCAGTTCGTAGAACAACGCGTGCCTCAAAACTCATTCATTAGGCCCATTAGTTCCTCGTGGGAGACGAGTCGAACAACGCGTGCCTCAAAACAATCATTTGATGTATGTGTATGCAATATTTAATATTATGTGTTGTGTGAATAAATTTACATCTACATTTACTCATATGTGGTTATTCACATTATTTATAATCAATTGGATAAACTTGTTCAAATGTTTTCCATAGGATTCACTCGCCAACTTTATGTTGATCCAAAAACCTTTTACACATGATACATGTGAACAGGATGAAGCAAGGAAAACATAGGAAAAGCCTTAGAAGAAAACAAAGAAGCTTAGATTGATGTTAGGTCATGACGTATTTATGATTGTAAATTTCCCATTAAATTGTATTAATGAATATGAAACGTTATAATAAATGTCATGAGCTTTGATGATAACCCAATCATGCCCCGTTCACCTTTTCCGCTGCGGGTCGGGGTGTGACAGCACGCTACAACTTGTGCAATGTTGGCAGGGGTTTTCGGGAGGACGATGGTATGGACAGCGGTTGCACTTTGGGTGTGTGCAGCTGGAGGAGCAATTTGGGTGATTGGTGCAGCAGTGATAGGAGGGTTGGTTTAAGTGACAGCAAAATTCTTGCCATTTCGCTTCCTCTTACCAGCAAACTTTAAGGAGGAGACTGGGTGGTTTGGAGTTGGGGTCTCAATGGGTGCTTTCTTCTTCTCATCGTTGAACTTGTCGTTTCGAATGCGATTTTCATTGAGTTCTGTGGCTAACTCCATTGCGGCTTCAAGTGTTGCAGGTGAAGTGCTTAAAACCGAATCTTGAATTTTCGAGGGAGGCCTCGAATGTAGTGTTCAACTAAGCGGTACAAGGGGTGAACAAATTTGGGATCATCTGGTTCAACTCGAGAAATCTCTTATTATATGAAGTGTGGTCTCCTTCCTTTTGTTTCAGTGCGTGGAATTCGTCTTCCAGCTTTTTGATTTCGCTTCTTGGACAGAAGCGTCTTGTCATGAGTTCCCTTAACTCTTCCCATGTTAAGGCCATGGAATCTTCAACTCCTCGCTTACCCTTTTCCGTGTTCCACCAGGTAAGGGCTACCCCAAACAGTCTTCCAGTCGCGTAACGTACCTTACGGTCCTCGGGACAATCGCAATTGAGGAAAGTGTTTTCCATTTCTTCAAACCAGTGAAGGAGGGCGGTAACACCTTCGGTCCCTTCATATTTTGGGGGATCGCAGATTTGAAGTGTTTGTAGGTGCATTTGGGGTTTTTGGAAGGAGGGTTGGCGACGCTCTGGTCTTCTTGGTTGGGAGGGTTGATGGGATTAGCGGTGAGAGCTTGTTGAACTTGAAGCACGATGTCAGAAGCACTGCGGCCATTTGTTTAGCAATTTGTGTGGCCAAGCGTTCGCTTGACTTTCCTGACTTTCTACCTCCACGTAGTTGCCTAGCCGACATCTACAGGAACATATATAGGAAGATTGTGAGTTTAAGAATTTTCTAGGTGTCATGTGTCGTAAAAAAGAATGAAAAACAACATAACTGACAAAAATTTAACTACATCCATAGGATGTATTGGGTTTGCTCATGTTTGGGCCTCCAAATGTCCCCCATACCATTGCCTGTGTAGTCATGTGTGGCCCCCATGACTATTGGGCTTGGTAGGATTCACATTGGTGTCGGCGGGTTAACACTCGCACCACCCGAATGAAAATCGTAAAATATGATTGCGAGATGTATGGTAGGAGGGTGTCCAGGTGTAGACACAATGACAACTCAAAGTGGGGTTAGCTCACACGACGTTTGGTATAGCATGCTTTGCCCTAATAGGTCCTTCGTACTCTCGTCGTTAGTCCCCAGGTAGGCAAACTGGTCCTTTATTTTGGATTTATACGAATGCCAAGCCTAGACAGGACATTCCGACTACCGGTACTCGTACCCTTCCAGTTACTACATGCCCGTCATGAGAACTCACTTTGATGTGATTTGAAAAACACAAAAATCATTGCAAAAATCATGGAAATCGTGAGGTGTGTGCTCTCATAGATATGATATGTTATGAGGATATGATTTATGGTAAACATTGCATAAAAACATGTATTCGTGAGCGTGCTTGCATAACATTGGGTGTGAAAATAAACATGAAACATATAAACATCATGAATTTTGCACGTAACGCATAAACAATTAAAATTTAATCAACTATAGTATAGGCTCTAAGGGTCTAATAACCTATCCTATATCCCTATAGTCACAAGCTCTGATACCAATCTGTCACACCCCGACCCGCAGCGGAATAAAAGTCGGGGCATAATTGGGTTATCACCAAAGCTCATGATATTTACTAAGATGTTTCATATTTATTAAATTCAAATTACAAACTTAAATATCCAAAAACAAAATCCATACAATTACAAAGGAAATTGAAACTATATATCTATTCCAAAAATTAACTTGTTTATTCTTCTAGGCCATCCTAAGTGTTTCCTGTCTCAGCTGGATCACCTGTATCATGTGTAAAACAGGGGAGATTTTGGGTCAACAAAAGTTGGCGAGTGAACCTTGATAAAACATTTTAACTAATTCTTTGTTTTATTTATTAAAGAAAATTCGTGTATTAATCACATGTGAGCAAACATATATATATATAAACAATCACAAACCACTTTGGATAAGTATATGACATGAATGATGATGTATTTGAGATCAAGGCTCAATCAAACAGAGCCGATCTAATGAGGCTCCTGATGCTCAACCCGTATCCCACGGGGAACTGATGGGCTAATGAAATGCGTGCACTGAAATGATAAATTCAATCTACATATAATTCACACAACAATCAATACACATTTGATCACGGATATGATGTATGCACAAGTGTTTAAATAAAATGAAAGAATAGTACGACACATGATACACCCCAAAACATGATTAAAACGGGAATTGGTAAGATTCACTCACAGTGGATGCGTTTCTTGATGACGATGGATGCGCACGAATTTATGATTCAACCGACGAGGGAAAATTAACCTAAATAATAACGAAATGATTGTAACATCCGCCAAAAACCAGATTTACCAAACCCCTCCGTTTATCAACCGAACAATCAGATAAAAATTTCGTTGCGTATTTAATGCCCAAATTAATTTTAAACGATACATAACTAATAAGTATATTAGAATATAAAATTTATTTTTGAAAATGTATCAAAATAGTGAGTTAAAAATAAATGGCAGAAGCCGGGTTTCGAACCCGGGTCAACCAGATACAAGCAACGATTTAACACACACACTTCCAACCACTCTGCCACTTGTGATGTTTGTTAATATATTGAATCAATTAATACATAAATCAGTCTGAAATCAAAACCCAGTGCACAGCGCGCTTAAATCCGCTCTCGCCGGAAATTCCGACGAATTCGTCAATTATTGACGTTTTTCTTTTGTCATAACGGACGCATTTACTGTCATATCGGTTATAACCGAAACAAAACCATCAATTCCATTCATTTGCCTTAAATTTTTATTGAAACCGAAAATACAATTCAATTCCGGGATTTGTACCTTGTTCATCAGTTAGGCTCGCGAATTCTATCAAACACACTCAACATTTCGCTCAGAAAGCTTCGCCGGAAGTCGCCGGAATTCTCTGTGAATTGACCGGAAAGTTTCGCCGGAAAACCGAATTCAACCTATCTTTTCTTCTTACCCAAAAATAAGATCATAGAACTCGTACTGACATTCACTCCCACTCACTTAAACCTCTGAAGAACCTCTGTCGCAAGAAATTGCACTTGCCGAAATTCTCTGCAAGTCGCCGGAAAACCGGGACTTTCATCTACACGGTAATTACCTCAATGTTTCTGTTTCATTCCATTAGAAGACAATTCTAACACCATTTCATCGATCAGAATCCATCCCAAGCGACATAGCCGGAATATTCAACCTTCGCCGGAAAATCTCTGAAAGTTCTGATATCGCACTGTGAATCGGTATAACCTTCAAACTCCTGTCAATCTTTGTTTAAGTACCTCAATTTCTTAATTAATCGAGCAGAACTAATAATTAATCCTAACAGCCGAAGTTCACTATCGGAGCCGACGGACCTCTGCCGGAGTTCTGTGAAAGACACGGATCGGAACCTCCTTTCCCCCAAACTCTCTCCATACATTTCCTTTCAATTACTATGGATGTTTGAAATCAAATTAGACATAAATCAGTCGAAACATTCAGACTTTGTTTTTCTGGGTAAAGTTAACGAAGAAGACGAAGGCAGGTTATAATATAACTAATTAAAATCAGATTATAAACGGTTAGACACACAGTCCAGCGGTGGACTGTGTGCAAATAAACACATACACGTCGCGAGTTCGATTCCTGTCCCAACCTCATTCGCTGTAATAAAATGCCTTTTTTTAAAAACTGAATCGGGTTAATTCAGTATTATGTTAAGTATAATAAAAACTAAATATTTACCAAGTTAGACACACAGTCCAGTGGTGGACTGTGTGCCAAACTAAACCACAGGTCCCGGGTTCGAGACCTGTGGAGTGCACCGAGTCGTCACATTGAAATCTTTTTAAAATAAATGATTTTCGGATTAATTTATTTAGTATATAAATATATTAAAAACAGAAATATTTCGGTTAGACACGTAGCTCAGTTGGTAGAGCTGCGTGCACGAGTACGGGAGGTCTCGGTTCGAGCCTCACCCGGCGAATACACTTACACAATAAAACCGGTCAACAAGTCAACGGTCAACGGTCAAGTCAACGGTCAAAAGTCAACTTTTTTTATTATTTTTATTTTTATTTATTTATTTTATTTAAAAATTAATTAAAAATACTTAAAAATAACATTTTTAAGGTTAGAAAATAGCCTAAAACTCACAAAAAATATCCAAAAATTCTATTAAAGTTGTTAATAAAATCCATTTATTTACCTTACTTTTCATTATTAATTAGGTTAGTTATTCCTTGTCGAGCAATCCCTAAACTCGTGCGCATTCATCATCATTCACCGAACGCACCCACTGTGAGTGAATCTCTACAAATTCCCCGTTTAAATCACGTTTTTGGGGTGTATATGTGTCTTACTATTTATTATATTTAAATCATTGTGCATACATCATATCATGAATAAATGTGTATCCAGCCTGTGTAAACTGTTTGTGTGATTATTATATAGATTTAATTTATTATTTTCAGTACATGCAATTTCATAGGCCGCCGCTCCCCATTACATTATGAGCGTTGAGCATGTTCCCCATTACATTATGAGCGTGAACCTGGCGTGCCAACATAGGGTCGGCTCCGTTTGATTGAGCCTTGATCGCACAGACATTTTTCATTTTCAGTACATGCAATACGATCGGCTCCGTTTGATTGAGCCTTGATCGCACAGTTTCATTTATGTTATATATTTATGCAAGTTGATATGTTATTGTATGTTGTTGGTTTGTTAATGTATGTTATTGTTTGTTGTTGTTTGATATCGTATGCTATTTGTTGTTATTGTATGTTTATTTATGTTTGTTCATATATGAATTTGCATAATTTTTCCATATTAAATACAACCAGAAATAAATTAATAAATGCTTTCTAACAAGGTTCACTCGCCAACTTTTTGTTGATCCAAAAACCATTTTTACATATGATCCAGGTGAACAGGATGAAGCAAGGAAAACATAGGAAATTGCCTTAGAAGAAAAATAATGAAGTTTAGAAGGATGAATAGAACATGTTGTATTTGTTTGATATGATTGTATGATCCCATTTAAATTGAAATAATGAATATGAAACATTATAATAAATGTCATGAGCTTTGATGATAACCCAATCATGCCCCGATCACCTTTTCCGCTGCGGGTCGGGGTGTGACAGATTGGTATCAGAGCTTTTGACTATAGGGATATAGGATAGGTTATTAGACCCTTAGAGCCTATACTATAGTTGACTAGATTTTAATTGTTTATGTGGTTACATGCAAACTTATGATATTTATTTGTTTCATATTTATTACATACACAAATGCTGCAAACATTTCCAATATTACAATTTGTGATACATAGTGAATTATACTTGCAGTCAAACATACATACTTACATACATATTCATCATACATGTTACAATATTCACATATTCAAATCATATTCATACTTCCTGTATTCAAGATTTTGTCGCATTTTTCATTTTTCAAATCTCATCAAAGTGAGTTCTGCGACGGGCATGTAGTAACTGTAAGGGTACAAGTACCGGTAGTCGGAACGTCCTGTCTAGGTTGGCATTCGTCTAAATCCAATATAACGGACCATTTTGCCTACTTGGGGACTAACGATGAGAGTACGAAAGACCTATTAGGCCAAAGCATGCCACACCAAACGTCGTTCGAACTAACCCCACTTTGAGGTGTCACGTGTCCACACCTGGACACATTCCGAATATCATACGTTACATATTTCTCGATTTTCTCCGGGTTTTAGTGTACGTAACCAGGCAAACACATGCGAACCATATGAAAAACCCGGTAATCATGGGGGCCCACGTGATTACGAAGGTGAAGTATGGCGGCATGCAAGGCCCAATTACGAGCAAAGCCCAAGACATCCTATGGATGTAGTAGATTTATTTTGCTATGTTTATTTTATGAATGTTCATTCCTAAATACGACACATGATCCCAAAAGCATCCAACTCATACTCTTGATATGGATTCCTTGTAGATGTCTTCTAGCCTCGCTCGTAGGAAGATGAAATCAAGAAAAGCCCGCGAGCGCATGGCTGCCCTAATCACTCAACAAATGGCTGCCGTAATACCCAACATTATAGTCCAAGTCCAACAAGCCCTTACCGCTAATCCCGTCAATCAAGAAGTTTAAAATGTTGTTAACCCTCCCCCAAATACCACTAAATGCACTTACAAGCATTTCAAACCTGCGACCCTACAAAATACGAAGGAACTGAAGGTGTCACCGCTCTTCTCTATTGGTTTGAAGAAATGGAAAACATTTTTCTAACTTGCGATTGCCCCAATGATCGCAAAGTGCGATATGCTACTGGTCGTTTATTTGGAATAGCACTTACTTGGTGGAATAAGAGAAGGCCAAACGAGGTGTTGAAGATGCTATGACTTTGACTTGGAAAGAGTTGAAAGAAATCATGATAAGACGGTTTTGCCCAAGGAGCGAAATCAAGAAATTAGAGGATGAGTTCTATTCGTTGAAACAAAAGGAAGGCGACCACACCACGTACAACAAGAGATTCCTCGATTTGAATCAAATGGTTCCCAACTTGTTCACTCCCCACTACCGTTTGATCAAGCACTACATTCAAGGTCTTCCTTCAAAGATTCAAGACTCTGTAATAAGTGCCACACCTGCAACCTTGGAAGCAGCAATGGAGTTAGCTACAGAGCTCACCGAGAACCGAATCCGGAATAAAGACTTCAAGGAGGAGAAAAAGAAGGATAAAGCATCGACTGAAACCTCCAACTACACCCAAACCGAATCCCCTTCTCAACCCATTTCTAAAAGAAAACGAGCCGAGCAACTTTTCACTGTCACCCAACGCAACCAACCAGTCTTACAAGCCGTACCCCTCCAAGCTATCCCAATAACTCAAGTGTCACCCAACTCAACCTACCCAAATAAGAAACCTTACCTTGGACCTCACCCTCGATGTAACACCTGTTTTTATCACCATCCATCTACCGTGCTTTGTCGACTATGTGCGAGTTGTGGACGCTATGGTCATTTGAGCAAGGTTTGCCGCACCCCTCAAAACCAAACCTCACCCCCTACTCAAAGCATGAACCAAACATATCAACAACCCCAATACCCCATGTTCCCATATGTTCGAGCTTGTTTCAATTGTGGCGACCCTACCCACTTTAGAAACACGTGCCCTCAATTGGTTAACATCATAAACGCCCAAGCTCAAGCAAACCCAGTTAACCAAGCAAATCAAGAAAACCCAATCACTAGGCCACCAGCAAGAGGAAGAGTTTTCAACATCAACGCCAATCCGATTGAAGATAATGACGGCCCAAACGAAAACACTCAACTAGTCCCCTTCACCAACAATCAAGATTCAACTCCCACTGCTTAGTTTTATGCTTTCTTTATGTTATCTCAATTCTCACGTGTCTCAATTTTAAATTGGAAGTTTATCCAAGGATCTTAATGCGAATTATTATTTCAGTTATGTTTTATACTCATTGATTCAACATTCATACCATCATACATCTCAACGTATTTCAATCTCATTATTTAAAGAAGTTGGGCTGTGTCTCACTTCTGCATAATCTAACCTCTCCATCACAACAAACGAGAGAGGGACGGTCATCATTCAAACATGTGTACTATCAGAATTATGACTCAGGCATTGTTTGTTGTGTTATTTATGTTTTAGAGTCACATAGAACAAATCATAACTTACGGATAAAGCCAATGAAAATTTGACAAGAATATGGTGGATACGCCGCTGGTACTTCCTATATATAAGTATTCTTGTCAAAGGATCAGAGGCATTATCAGGCGGTTATGCGAAGTTCCATGTAGGATTTGGTATTGTCTTGATTGAAGTTTGTGTTATACTCACTGATTTAGCATTCATATCATCTCATCATTTAAAGGAATTGGATTGTGTTATCAATCAAACATGTATGCTATCAGAATTAGGACTCAGATATTGGTTGTTGTGTTCATTTATGTTCTAGAGTCACATCATAGAACCAATCATAACTAACTGATAAAACCAATGAAAATTTGACAAGAATATGGTGGATACGCCGCTGGTACTTCCTATATATAAGTATTCTTGCCAGAGGATCAGAGGCATTGTCAGGCGGTTATGAGAAGTTCCATGTAGGTTTTAGTATTAGAAGTTTATATTAGGATATAATCTAATCTTTCAAACGTACCCAAACTCATATGCATAACATCATACTTAGTCGATCAACTCTGTGTATCCATGTTCCGTATTCATACACTTTAGGCAACAAAAAGCGATTCCTGTAGCAGGGTATTCAACCCTTACAAGGAACGTTACCGCCTCAAACAAAATTTAAACTCTTACTCTCTTCTAAGTATGTAATTGTCAAATTAAAACACCATCCTTTTTAAACAAATATGCCACTACTTAAATTTCGGGACAAAATTTCTAAAAGTAGGGGATACTGTAACATCCGCCAAAAACCGGATTTACTAAACCCGCTCCGTTTATCAACCGAACAATCAGATAAAAATTTCGTTGCGTATTTAATGCCCAAATTAATTTTAAACGATACATAACTAATAAGTATATTAGAATATAAAATTTATTTTTGAAAATGTATTAAAAATAGTGAGTTAAAAATAAATGGCAGAAGCCGGGTTTCGAACCCGGGTCAACCAGATACAAGCAACGATTTAACACACACACTTCCAACCACTCCGCCACTTGTGATGTTTGTTAATATATTGATTCAATTAATACATAAATCAGTCTGGAAATCAAAACCCAGTGCACAGCGCGCTTAAATCCGCTCTCGCCGGAAATTCCGACGAATTCGTCAATTATTGACGTTTTTCTTTTGTCATAACGGACACATTTACTGTCATATCGGTTATAACCTAAACAAAACCATCAATTCCATTCATTTGCCTTAAATTTTTATTGAAACCGAAAATACAATTCAATTCCGGGATTTGTACCTTGTTCATCAGTTAGGCTCGCGAATTCTATCAAACACACTCAACATTTCGCTCAGAAAGCTTCGCCGGAAGTCGCCGGAATTCTCTGTGAATTGACCGGAAAGTTTCGCCGGAAAACCGAATTCAACCTATCTTTTCTTCTTACCCAAAAATAAGATCATAGAACTCGTATTGACATTCACTCCCACTCACCTTAAACCTCTCAAGAACCTCTGTCGCAAGAAATTGCACTCGCCGGAATTCTCTGCAAGTCGCCGGAAAACCGGGACTTTCATCTACACGGTAATTACCTCAATGTTTCTGTTTCATTCCATTATAAGACGAATTCTAACACCATTTCATCGATCAGAATCCATCCCAGGCGACATAGCCGGAATATTCAACCTTCGCCGGAAAATCTCTGAAAGTTCTGATATCGCGCTGTGAATCGGTATAACCCTTCAAACTCCTGTCAAACTTTGTTTAAGTACCTCAATTTCATAATTAATCGAGCAGAACTAATAATTAATCCTAACAGCCGAAGTTCACTATCGGAGCCGACGGACCTCTGCCGGAGTTCTGTGAAAGACACGGATCGGTACCTCCTTTCCCCCAAACTCTCTCCATACATTTCCTTTCAATTACTATGGATGTTTGAAAATCAAATTAGACATAAATCAGTCGAAACATTCGGACTTTGTTTTTCTGGGTAAAGTTAACGAAGAAGACGAAGGAAGGTTACAATATAACTAATTAAAATCACATTATAAATGGGTTAGACACACAGTCCAACGGTGGACTGTGTGCAAATAAACACATACACGTCGCGAGTTCGATTCCTGTCCCAACCTCATTCGCTGTAATAAAATGCCTTTTTTTAAAACTGAACCGGGTTAATTCAGTATTATGTTAAGTATAATAAAAACTAGAATATTTACCAAGTTAGACACACAGTCCAGCGGTGGACTGTGTGCCAAACTAAACCACAGGTCCCGGGTTCGAGACCTGTGGAGTGCACCGAGTCGTCACATTGAAATCTTTTTAAAATAAATGATTTTCGGATTAACTTAGTTAGTATATAAATATAATTAAAAACAGAAATATTTCGGGTTAGACACGTAGCTCAGTTGGTAGAGCTGCGTGCACGCGTACGGGAGGTCTCGGGTTCGAGCCTCACCCGGCGCATACACTTACACAATAAAACCGGTCAACAAGTCAACGGTCAACGGTCAAGTCAACGGTCAAAAAAGTCAACATTTTTTTATTATTTTTATTTTTATTTATTTATTTTATTTAAAAATCAATTAAAAATACTTAAAAATAACATTTTTAAGGTTAGAAAATAGCCTACAACTCACAAAAATATATCCAAAAATTCTATTAAAGTTGTTAATAAAATCCATTTATTTACCTTACTTTTCATTATTAATTAGGTTAGTTATTCCTTGTCGAGCAATCCTCTAAACTCGTGCGCATTCATCATCATTCACCGAACGCACCCACTGTGAGTGAATCTCTACAAATTCCCCGTTTAAATCACGTTTTTGGGGTGTATCATGTGTCTTACTATTTATTATATTTAAATCATTGTGCATACATCATATCATGAATAAATGTGTATCCAACCTATGTAAACTGTTTGTGTGATTATTGTATAGATTTAATTTATTATTTCAGTACATGCAATTTCATAGGCCGCCGCTCCCCATTACATTATGAGCGTTGAGCATGTTCCCCATTACATTATGAGCGTGAACCTGGCGTGCCAACATACGATCGGCTCCGTTTGATTGAGCCATGATCGCACAGACATTTTTCATTTTCAGTACATGCAATACGATCGGCTCCGTTTGATTGAGCCTTGATCGCACAGACATTTTTCATTTTCAGTACATGCAATACGATCGGCTCCGTTTGATTGAGCCTTGATCGCACAGTTTCATTTATGTTATATATTTATGCAAGTTGATATGTTATTGTATGTTGTTGGTTTGTTAATGTATGTTATTGTTTGTTGTTGTTTGATATCGTATGCTATTTGTTGTTATTGTATGTTTATTTATGTTTGTTCATATATGAATTTTGCACAATTTTTCCATATTAAATACAACCAGAAATAAATTAATAAATGCTTTCTAACAAGGTTCACTCGCCAAATTTTTGTTGATCCAAAAACCATTTTTACATATGATACAGGTGAACAGGATGATGGAAGGAAAACATAGGAAATTGCCTTAGAAGAAAAATAAAGAAGTTTAGAAGGATGAATAGAACATGTTGTATTTGTTTGATATGATTGTATGATCTCTTTTAAATTGAAATAATGAATATGAAACATTATAATAAATGTCATGAGCTTTGATGATAACCCAATCATGCCCCGATCACCTTTTCCGCTGCGGGTCGGGGTGTGACAATGATTCGATAAATAAATAAATTTTATTTGAGATTATTTATTTTTAATTAGTGCTCTTTAATGAGATTTTTAGATTTATTTTTGTGAGTTTAACGCAAATTTTTAACCTTCAAAATCTTTATTTTTAAGTATTTTTAAATAATTCTTCAATTTAAAAAAAGAAAATAAGAAAACAAAAATTAAAAAAAGGGTTGACTTTGTCAGGTCTGACCGGGTCTGATCGGTTGGACAGCATGAATTTCAGACGGCGAGTGAGGTTCGAACTCGGGACCTCTCGTATCCGTGCACGCAGCTCTACCAACTGAGCTACGTGTCTAACCCGAAATATTCTTTGTTTTAATTATATATATATATATACTAACTAGCTTTAACCTTATTTAGTTTTTATTAAAAATGATTTAATATGGCCGAAACCGGTTACAGAACCCGGAATCGAACTCGGGACCTTCGGGTTCGAGTGCACACAGCCCAACCAGTTGGGCTATGTGTCTAATTTGTATAAACACTGGATTATATTAATTTTATATATATGCTGTGAATTGATCTGAATAAGTTAAAATGTTGGTTTTATTTCGGAAAGTCGGAAACATGTGTGATTCGAACCCGGGACGTGTGTTTTGTATTTGCACACAGTCCACCGCTGGACTGTGTGTCTAACCCGGTTAATATCCGGATTTTTTTATATTTAACCTCTTAAATGATTCGTCTTCTTCAACAGTTTGAGCACAGAATGATACCCAAATCAAGAACTTTTCATACATGAATTATAACAGTTATACTTTTCTGATATGATTTAGTACCGTAAATGAATGAGGTATAAACAAAGAATTTAGAGAAAATTACCAACTACGGTTGCTTTCGGTTTTCCGGTGGAATTTTCCGGCTACTGAATATCCGAGGTTCTTTATTTACCAACGTTAAAAGTTTCGAGAAATGTTCAAACAGATGAAGTGTCTGGTGTTCAGTCTGTTTATATAGCCACGATAGGAGTATTGTTTCGGTTTCAACGGAATTGATTAAAATCGGTTTTCAAAACAATGATTGAATTCGGTTTTGATTTATCGAATTAAACATCACGGTTATTAGTCGGTTACAACGTTTTTATTTGAACGAATAAAGAGACTGATTCCGAGATTTTAGCTTCGTCGGCGGTTTCACAGGTGCGACTTGATTTTGCAGGTTTGGTGTTTGACCTTTTTAAATGTTATTAGTTTTGGTTTTAATACACTAAAGTGGGTGTGGAGTAGTGGTTTTATGAGTGTGTGTGAGTCCGGGAGACCCGGGTTTGAGACCCGGCGACTCTATTTATTATTTTTGAGTTTATTTTCCTTATTATTATTATTTATTAATTATGGTTTTTAAATTCTATAATATTTATTAATTATGAGATGTTTTAAAATAGTCGGCACAATCAATACGCAACGAACTTTTAACCGAATACTTGATTATTAAACGAAGCGGGTTTTGAACCCGTTTTTCATAAATGTTACATTTGTTTTCTGAAATTTGTAAAATTTGTTGGGGTTAGTACGTTTAAAAGTTTTATGCATTTGTTTAGTCGGGACTTACATCCCGCCAGCCGGCGCCTATTGTCGCCACCTCTCCCACAGGTAAACCACCCAAGGTTAATCAAACGCAACCTTGCCTATCTCTCTCTATCTATCTATCTCTTTCCACACAGGTAACACCCTTCTCTCTCTCTCTCTATATATATATATACACACACAAACACACACAATTTGTAGATCCTTCGCCGCCTACTAACGGCCGGTACTGAAGCTACCACAACTTTATCGACACAAACACTTCATCCCCCTAATTCACTCACTCCAATCTCTTTTTTTTTTCTCAATTTGTATCCCCAAGTTCTTATCCACTTTAACCTTCACATCCTTCTTCAATCTTAGAACTATAATCGTTAACAATGACGTTGAAAACAAATCGAAACCCTCTTCCAATTTCTCCGTTTCTAATGAGTAACCCATCTTCGTCGTTAGTCATGAAAACGTCCCTCTTGAAGGTGTCATTCAATTCGAAAACCATATTATTGGGGTAATTCCCTTTGCTTATACGTGTTATATTTTTTTTTGTCATTTATATTTTGATTAACATTGTTGTTTCACTCATGTGGCTCTACTTTCCGGTGGTGATGTATTGGCCATACTCTTGATCTCTGTAATGGGGATTTAATATGGGTGTTTATGAGTGCTTGTTTCCTTGGTGGATACGAAAACGATGGATGAGGGTTGAATGGCAAGACCAACGCCATACTGATGTTGTCAATACATGGGCTAAGGGTATTCATGTAAGTTGCTTGTTCTTTTCTTTCAAGAAAGCCTAGTGTTTTGCATATAGTTTTCTTTGCTTCTTTTTGCATGCTAGTGAGAGATACTTGTGAGATAGGCGACCGACAGTAGGAGATGGCCGGGGTGGTTTAGGGTTTGGGGAGATGAATGTTGCAAAAGAATCGGAGTTTTGTTATATAAAATGACTAAAATAAACAAATAGGTAAAAAAACAAAAATACGCTTAATTTAACGTTCAAAATAGATGGAGTTAACTCGTTGGATGGAAATGACAAGATTTGAAAACCTCAGGGACGTTAGATACGAAAAAAATCGGATGAGATTGACAAAAGTGATTAAACACATAGACGAAAATAATAGTTTACTCTTCATTTTATATGATTTTTAGCACACTAATTTAAAAAATAAGCATTCTTTTCACATATACTCAATTGACCCCAACTTATTCCAAATTCATACTAAATCATACCTAATACTTGATATTCTTGTAATGATTTAGCACCATTTTTAACACCAAAACAACTAGTCATTTCATAGATCAATGATCTATGTGACCCAAACTCATATTTAAGTTCATATCTTCAACATGCAAGTAGACCTAACAAAAACACACAACAAAAGCAAGATTTAATTATTATAGAACTTATACACCATTTTCACTTGATTAAAACAATTATTTTTAGGAAAGCCGTAATTTGGGTGCAGGCCTCAACTAGAACCCATGATATTGAATTCTTTGAAAATTTCCCTCTCTGGTAGACATTAATTTGCAAGAACACGCTGTGAATGTTTTGAGTGATTTCTCATCCACCGTCCTCTTTTTAGGTGTAAAAGTCTATGATGCCATTCCAAATTAAAGTGATTTTCTCTCATTATCTCCTTTACCTAAGTTGGCTCTTGCAACTTTAACTTATTTTTGACCTTGTTACTATTTTTATTTACTAAAGTTTCACACTATTATATTATAACCACATAAGAATAGAACATTAATATGACCTTGTTACTATTTTTATTTACCAAGGTTTCACACTTTTTTAAACTACTTAAATTACATGAAATTCGTCTTTAACAGAGGTTTCACACTATTATAACCAGATGAAGAACATTAATTTAGTTCATAAAATTAAACACATTATTGAAAATTTAGGGTTTTGGATCAACCTTAGCTATCCCATTGTCAACATACCCGACACCCTTTCTTATTGCCATCCTCAAAACATTAGTTTTTTTACTAGATTTATAAGGTTTAAGTTGATAGGTTTACAGGGTTATTTATGTTGATTAGCGATAGTAGAATTCTTTTGTTTCATTCCAAATTGATCAATAACATTGTCGTTCTTATAAGTTCGGCAAATGCAAGAGGCTCAAACACTCAACTAATTATAATTTGATTTATACAGATTCGCTTGTAAATACAAATCCAATATATATATATATATATATATATATATATAATATATATATATATATATGGTTAGGATCGTATCAGAATCACTAGGCTAATTAAGAAACTTAAGAAATAATTCTTAAATAGGGTAGACTTCTCTTAGGATTCCTACCCTATATACATATAGGGGAAGGTTCATTTGAGAAGAAATTTAATGTGAGAAGAAAAAGAAGAAAGGGCATAATGGTAAAATATTAAATAGTTTATAACTTCTCTCATTAATTATGTTATCTCTCGTTAATAAAGCAAAAACATTTTATCCTACACATTTCAAAATTTATCCTACATATGTTTTACATTTACCGGAATTTACCCTACACACATGTAAATTTACCCTACACATTTCAAAATTTATCCTACACATACTAAAATTTATCCTACACATGTCGAAAATTGTCTTAACACCATAAATTATTTTATCTTGAAAGAGTATATGAAAAAAATGAGTTACAAATTTAATTAATTAGCTAATTAATGACAATTATAGATATAGCTATATGCCCTTTTTCATAATATTAAATACACAAATTAAATAAGTAAATGGAGACTTTCTATTGGTTTAAAAGTTATTCTTTTTATTCTTACAAATTTTTTCTTCTCATTTGGACTCTCCAATATATATATATATATCGGAGAGGATCATGAGAAAATTACATATATATGAGAAAACTAAAAATCCTAAAAAAACATGCCAAATTTTTTATACTTTTTTTATAAAAAATCACTACTTATTATGTATAAAAAATAATATTTTAAAAAAAATTGTATGCATTTGTGTACTGCAAATGTGCATTATATGTATATGCCACACATGTGCATTATTTGCTTAAAGTTAACATTTGAGTTTAGTTGAAAATTAGGTTTTTAGGTGTGTGGGGAAGGGGTTTAGGTTTTTGGGGAGGGTGCTGGTGGGTGAGGGAGGTTAGCTTTTTTTAGGGGTGCGGGTGGGGATTTAAGTTTTTTTGGGGTTTATGTTTACGGTTTAGTTTTAATTTTTTAGGGGGGTCGAGTGGGGGGTTTAGGCTTTTGGTGGGAGGGTGGATTTAGGTTTTTGGAGGTGGGGGGGTTTAAGTTTTTGGGGGTTGGTTAGGTGATTTAGGCTTTTCCGTATTATCACACATGTGTAGTACAATTTTTTTTGAAATTTTTTTATATATTATTTATAACAATTTTTAATAAAAAATTCAAAAAAAATGGTATGTTTTTTAGGCTTTTTTAGTTAGTTTTTTGGTTTTCTCATTTAAAGTACTTTTCTCATGATCCATCCCCTATATATATATGGATGAGTTAAATTGATAATTATCTTGAGTTGTGAGAACTAGGCCATCCAAAAGGTTTTCCGAATTTTTTTACTCAAAAGTCATAAAAATCACTTGTTGCAGCAAAAAAAATTAAAAAAATGTCGCATACCCACATTCACATGATGCATAAAAAATTTATCTTCGTAGAAAATTTAAATCAGTGCGTAAAAAAATTGCATCAATCAAAACTAATGACTTGACAATTTTTTTACATATGTGTTTATAATATTTTCTATCTACGTTTGTGCAAAAAAATTTGCCCCAACTCGCGCGACAAGAAAAGGTTCTCACGGTTCTAACAATTCGAGGTGGTTCTTATTTGAACCGAGCCCTGTATATATATATATATATATATATAGGGGTGTGTTATCTTGAGAACGCTAAATATTACTAAAACCGTTAGAACAAATGAAAAAAACAAATCAAAACCAATTTCTTTAATACAAACCTCATTATAATCAAAATACAACAAAAAAAAAGAATTTACAATGTCAAATAGTTCATTTATTTTCTCAAAATCACTCTTATTAGACTTTTTTACACACGTGTAATTTTTTTATTTATGAATTCAAGTAAATTTAAACGTGTAAATATAATTTCTAACATTGTATTCGAATAATAATGATAAGTGTAAAAAGAAATTTTGAATTTGAATTGTTTTTTGACCAAGTTCTCATGGTTTTTTCATTCTTTCTCACGGTTCTCACAATATTTAAAGTTCTTATTTAACCTTCCCCAATAATATAATATAATATATATATATATATATAATATATATATATAATATATGGGGCAGGATTCAGGGAAAACACCTATAAGTGTGTAAACAGTGAGAACGCCCATCGTCCGTTGGATCAAAACAATTTATGGAATAGATTGGCCCGGTGGCGTTTTCATAAATAACATCAACTTTATTATGTGGGCGCGCTTCATTAACGGTAAAGGGGTCTTTTTACTGTTCTAATACAAAACACCAAGCTCATAAAGTTCCCGCTTTAAACCACAAGCGATACAGTCCCTTACCATATGAAACGCCATATTTATTACTGAAATTTCATTACTAACATTTATTATAAAAAATTTCCCTATTAAAGTACGCGCCAAAAATTCATTATATAAACGACCTTACCATAATTTCCATTGATCATACTAAAAAATGTCATATTTACCCAAAACGCCAAACTTAAAAAAAACCCTCTGAAAAAAGCACAAATGACAAACATCGTTTCATGGAGATTCAACACTAGAATCAATATATTCGTAATCCTCTTTAACAACAGAAGAAGAGTGTTTGTGAAAACCATCAAAGCCATAATGAATTTGGCCGATTAAGTACAGAGGGGGGTCCTAGCACATGGCGTTACTCTTGATAATCTCATAAAAAAAACACAGACGGTTATACGAAGATTAACTAGAAAATTTGGATCGAACAATGCAAATCGAATTGTGGACCAGTAATCCAATCATGGTGTTATGATGAAGACACTGACATAGTGACTGTTGTATGTGACTGTCACACCCCGACCCGCAGCGGAATAAGAGTCGGGGCATAATTGGGTTATCACCAAAGCTCATGATATTTACTAATATGTTTTGTATTTATTAAAGTCAAAATTACATTCCAAATAATCCAAACATGTCCATACAATACAAAGAAAATAACCAAACAAAATAATTCCAAGCTCTAAATCATTTTATTCTTCTAGTCCAATCCTATGTGTTTCTGGCTGCAGCTGGTTCACCTGTTATCATGTGTAAAAATGGGGGTTTTTGGGTCAACATAAGTTGGCGAGTGAACCTTGTTAGATAAACATTTATTATTGATTTTCTTGTTAGTTTATCAATGAAAAATTGTGCATAATCATAAATGAGCAAATGTAAATAATCAAGCAGTAGCAATTGCAATCATAACTATAACATACAATAACATATGGTAGCATACATTAACATACCAACATCATACGATAAATAACATGAATGAAACTGTGCGATCAAGGCTCAATCAAACGGAGCCGATCGTATTGCATGTACTGAAAATGATAAATGTCTGTGCGATCAAGGCTCAATCAAACGGAGCCGATCGTATGTTGGCACGCCAGGTTCACGCTCATAATGTAATGGGGAACTTGCTCAACGCTCATAATGTAATGGGGAGCGGCGGCCTATGAAATTGCATGTACTGAAAATAATAAATTGAATCTAACGATAACCACACAAACAGTTGAAACAAACTGAATACACATGTTCATGATATGATGTATGCACAATGATTTAAATATAATATATAGCAAGACACATGATACACCCCAAAACGTGATTAAAACGGGGAATTTGTAAAGATTCACTCACATTGGGTGCGTTTGATTGGAGATGGTGAGATGCGCACGAGTTGTAAGAGCGGAACAACGAGAATTAACTAACCTAAATAATAACAGAAAATATAGTAAATGAATGGATTTTATTAAGGATTTTAATAGAATTTTTAGATATATTTTTACGAGTTTAAGGCTATTTTCTATCTTTAAAACATTATTTTTAAGTATTTTTAATTGATTTTTAAATTAAATTAAATAAATAAAAAATATAAAAATATGTTGACTTTTTGGGTTGACCGTTGACTTTTTAACTTTGACTTGTTTGACCGGTTTATTGTGTGACTGAAATGCGCTGGGTGAGGCTCGAACTCGTGACCTCCCGTACGCGTGCACGCAGCTCTACCAACTGAGCTACGTGTCTAACCCGAAATAATTCTGTTTTTAATTATACTTATATATTAACTCGACTTATCCAAAATCCTTTTATTTTCAAAAACATTTTAATTCGTCGAACCGGTGCCACTAACAGGTCTCGAACCCGGGACCTGTGCTTTAACGTTACATACAGTCCACCGCTGGACTGTGTGTCTAACTTGGTTAATATACAAATTTTATTATACTTAACAACTACGGTTCAGTTTTAAACAAAAAGGCATTTTATTACTGCGAAGGTGCGTGTGTCAAGAATCGAACTCGGGACGTATGCGTGTTTTTGTTCGCACACAGTCGACCGTTGGACTGTGTGTCTAACCCGTTCAAAATACCAGTTTTAATTATTCTTATAATGTTATCGCAGTTCATCTTCTTCGTTAGATTTTACAGGCAGAAGATTACACTGTTATATCTTGTTTAGTTCGATAGATAAACATTGTACAAACTAATATGAAATGGCAGAAACGATAATTAGAAGTAAACATACCGATGAACGGTTTATTTCAGAATTCCGGCAAGGTGTCGGTCTCTGTTTTTGTGCACTTCAACTGAACAAGACAATTAACCGTTTTGATTAGCTAATCGTGGAATTGAAGTGATAAACAAACGTTAACAGAGTGTTTGAATGTCCTTACCGATTCACAGATGAAAATAAAGATTTCCAGAACTTTTCCGGCGAACTGGTATTATCCGATAGTAGCGTCTGAATTCGATTTCAAGTGAAAGGTTTGAGTTAGAAATAGCTTAATAATTGTTAGACTACGACGGTATTGAAGGACTTACCGTTTTGAGGAAGAATACGGTTTTCCGGCGAACTTGCAGAATTTTCCGGCGAGTAAAATAAACTTCTCCGGTGGACTGTAAAGTGTGCGGAAATGAAATTGGAGGTTTGTGGAATGTTTCTGAGTCGCGAGAAGGATGTTTAATTGCAGTAATTCGGATTATTGGATAACTTCGGTTATAAAACCCATCATCATCAGAATTCAAGTCAATTCAAGTCTGAATTGATTAGAATTGTCGGTGCATCGGTTATAAATCTGAATTCGCGATTATTCAAACGTTTTAGACGGTTGAATAGCCGATTTCGGTTTTCAGTTGGCGCAACTGGTTCATCTAGGTTTGTATATAAGACTTATTTGTTTCCTAGAGTTGACAGAAAACAAACAAGTGGCGGAGTGGTTATGCGTGTGAGTGTTAAATCTTTGATGTTACGACCCGGCTGACCCGGGTTCGAGTCCCGGCAGCCCCAATTTATTTTTAATCACTTTATTTATACTTTTTATCAATTCTAACTTTTATGGTTTAGTTTGTTTATTAATTATGTATCATTAAAAATTAAAAGAAGCATAAATAGGCAACGAACATTTATAACTTGATATTTGATTACAAATGGAGCGGGTTTGGTAAAACCCGTTTTCGACAAATGTTACAGTGACAACGGGGAGCAGGATCACTAAACGGTTGAAAACATCATGACCAAATAGAGTCTTGGGTTCCTAGAGGAGTTAAACAATGCAACATGTTTGAACACCTACATGACCCTAAAATTGGCGTTGTTGCATGACAAGTTCATAGTCGTTTCTTGGAGACTTAGTTTTGTTTTCAATAAAGTTTCACTGAATGGGTTTGACAACATTCTTAAAGTGAGGATTAGCCCAATAACATTTTGCTAAATGAGATGGACAAACTTTCAAGAAGAAGAGACTGATGATAGTGGAGATTTAGATGAGAAGAAGATACCGATAACAGTGAAGAGAGGAATGAAGAAGGGACTGATGCCCAAAAAACAAACGCCAAACTTAAATGATGGAACACCTTACAACTTTAACAGTAACTACAAACAGTAACTACAAACAGTAACTGAAACGACGGAAACTTTATTATTATGATAATAAATTCCTGCCTAAACTACGCGCAAAAACATCTAAATAAACAAAACCATCATTTACTAAATACCATTCAATCTAAAATGCAGAAAGTTCAAAACCACACATGGCAACGTCAATTCTGCTAAACTACGCGCAAAACATCTTAAATAAACAAAAACCATCATTTACTAAATACCATTCAATCTAAAATGCCAGAAAGTTCAAAAACCACACATGGCAAACGTCATTTTTTAGAGATCCAGTTTTGTTCTCAATAAAGTTTCACTCAATGTGTTGGACAAAATTTTTAAATGAGGATTTTGTCCATCTCATTAAGCAAAATCTTATTGAGTTTATTCTCACCTAATTTATTTACTAAAAACTGTTCTATTGCTTTGGCTTTTAAAACGCAATTTTCAAAAAATACTTTGAAAAATGCCATTAAAACAAGCATAAAGAACAAAACACCATATCTATTGCATATAACGCGACTTATCTAGGGGAACGTGAACAATGGCAATCCTACCCATGCATATTATTTAGCGCCCCTGCCACGTGTTCGACTAGGATCTGTCCTCACCGTTTTCACATTTTGAATCGTTTTCTCCTGATCTCGTTTCTCTCTCTCTCTCTCTCTCTATATATATATATATATAGGGATGAGTTAAAATGAGAACCACCTTGAGTTGTGAGAACCGTCAGAACTAGGTCATCCAAAAGGATTTTCTGAAAAAAAAATTTCTCAAAAGTTATAAGAAAAATCACTTGTTTCAACAAAAAAAAGAAAATTTTAAAAAAATGCCGCATACCCACATTTACATGAGACGTAAAAAAAAATATTTATCTTCGTACAAAATTTACACCAGCGCGTAAAAAATCCTTGAATCAGTCAAAACTATCGACTCGACTATTTTTTACCCTTTTTACATGTGTTTTTATAATATTTTTATCTACGTTCGTGTAAAAAAAAATTTGACCCAACTGGCATGGGAAGAAAAAATTCTCAAAGTTCTCACAACTCGTGATGGTTCTTATTTGAGAAAATATAAGAAATATAGGTAGAGGTTCATGTAAGAAAATATAAAAGTGTGAGAAGGATAAGAAAGATTTTGGAGGTGACACGTGTCCCTTTTTATTTTGGTAGTTTAAGGGTACAAGTGCAATTAACTAATAACATCTAATTATAGAAGAATATATGCAACTGTTTTTTGGCAGTTGTTGTAGGGATTTTCGAATTTGAAGGCATACATCTTATAAAGAAATAACGCCCTAACTCATAAAAACACTACAGCATGTATATTGAAGGCACGCATCTTATAAAGAACAGAAATATAACAGAAAAAACACCCTAACTCATAAAAACACCACAACATGTATATTGAAGGCACACATCTTATAAAGAACACCCTAACATTGAATATAACAGAAATAACACCCTAATAAATCAATTTCAAAACACAATACTTTAATCAGAATCAAAACATGAATAACACCCTAAATATAACACCAGTCAACACTTTAATCAGAATCAAAACAGAAATAACACCCTAAATATATAAAAACAGAAATAACACCCTAACTCTTGAAGGCAACAGAAATCTACTGAAGACACCAGAAACTACATCAATACAAGGACCTTTGTCCTCACATTAAATATAACAGAAATAACACACTAACTCATAAAAACACCGCACCATGTATATTGAAGGCATATATCTTACGAAGAACAGAAATATAACAGAAATAACACCCTACAATTAAAACACTATTGTATGAACATAGAAAAAACACCATGGACTAAAACATCTAAGCGAGACGTAATTTTTTTTCTCTACATAAGTATATCAATATGGTACCCATATTAAAGATAAAAAAACACTCGTTATTATGGTGTATTTTTTTTTTTGAAAAAAAGAGTTACGTATAAAAAGTTATTAACGTTTAAAAAAGAGGGGGGGGGGGGGGGAACTTGCAGGTGCATTAGTGTTAGTTTCTTAATTTAAAAATGTTAAATTTACCTTTATACACTTAATCTAGAAAATTAATTAGTTTAATAGTCAACACTATTTACAAGATTGTCATCAATATCTCAACCATTAGATTAAATATCTAATGGTTTAGATTCTTTCTTGTACTTCTTACACTTTTATATTTTCTTACAATAATCTCACCCTATCTATCTATCTATATATATATATATATATATATATATGTTAGGTTTGTTATTGGCTTAAATAGTCAAACAAATAGGTTTGACGCCTCTAATGACAACTAGTTCAGAAGACTTGCAACTTATATTGATCTAATAAACCCCCTATCTTGTAACCTAAATACTGCTTACCACCAAGATGAAGGGATCTTAGCTTTTTCAAGGTTTATTACTGACTATAATTTTTTACGTTCTAATAAGTTGGTCTAGTGGTTAGTCATTTGGTTTCTCTTTTTAATGTCCCAAGTTCAACTCCCACTAGCATCACTTTAAAAGACATTATTGGTGACAATGAAGTTTAGAACTAGAATTCTGGAGGTCGCCAGTTCAAAACCGAGCCGAACCGGATTTTACTATAGTGGATCTCGGCGGGCGAGTTTTCCCAGGAACTGGTGGCTTGATGGCTCAGTATGCATCCAACTCTAACTGTTATGGAGGAGATGATGCATTTGCTCGATTGAGGGTATCCATCCCGGAATGCTTATCCGGTGATTAAGTTGGCTATTAAAAAAACTATAAATTTTTACAGGTGTCATCAAACCAAACCTTAATAACTAATTAGTTGTGTATCTATAGTCTTTTTGTTGTAACAATTTAATTAATTTTAGTCATTTATAAATTGAAGATTAGTTACAACAACAAACATATACTTTGTATGTTACATAAAATGTAAAACCGGTTAAATTTTGCCATTCTGTTTGTCCAATTTGGCTTGCTACCAACAAAAAGTCAATTCATATTCAAAGGTAATTATAACTCACAAAAAAATCAAAGTCATACCACAATATTTTCACAAGGCCAATTCAACCGGCCTTCAAATTCAACTTTTGTTATAACACACACACACATATTATATATATAAAGCTTTTAAGTTCAACCACTCTCACAATTGGAGACACACACATAAGAAGAGGCATACCGCATAAGCTCTCAAATCAACTACCACATGTATAATGTTTCTATATAATACACACACAAGAAGAGAGAGAGAGGGGGGTCATACGGGCATGATATAATCAAGATCCTCAATCGATCCATATCACGTGGAGAAGAAGAAGGATGGTTTATAGGCATCTAAAGCCTTTTCTAATCGTTATGGTGATCATAATATCAATTTTGGCTTCATCATCAACGTCGGATGCCACTAGGATTCTCAAACAAGATAATTGGTATGACAAGTACGAACGCTTAATGAACAGTAGACTCCCACGAGGACCGGTGCCACCTTCGGGTCCATCTCTATGTCATAACGCTCTTGGTCTCTACAGACAATCAGAGTTTGCATCTACTCAAGATCAAAGCTATTGTCCATAAGAATATTGGCATTTAGGGTTTGTGCAACTTCTTTTCTTACTATTTTTCATGTGAAAATTTTGTTTTTTTTTCTTCTCTAAGTCAAGACTCATAATTTCGAGTTAATTTTGTTTTGATATTCAGGTACAACTAGCTTCAAACACGTACTATTAATTTTGTAAATAAACTGATTTTTTTCTAGTTTTATCATTTTTTTAATTGTTCATGTACTATTAATTAGGACTAAAATCAAAATTGGCCTCCAGGCGACGTTAAATGTTTTTTTTTCTTTCTAAATAGTTGTTCTAATTTTGCGGGTAAGATATAAAAGCTATTTAAAATTCGAATGTGTTGAGCATGGTTGAATAAATGATAATATTTTTTTAATATAATAAAATGGAAAAAGTAGTGATGTTTTGTTGAATAAATATAAGAGGAGTTAAGTAGTGAGAAGGGTCATTTTCTGAAATGACTTGGCAGAAAAATATATGATGGTGGCAATTGGTATGTATTACCGAGTTTAAAACATAATATTTTCAAATTATGTATAATTAGATACATATAGTAATAAACTGTTAATGCCTTTAATATTTTTACATAAAATTTTCCTCAACCAAGTTTTTTTAAAGGTCCAAATATGATAATGTAGACATTCAATTTTAGTTGAATATGCTTACGCGCATTTATTATAAGGATATTAAAAAAAAAGAATAACCCATGTAGGCATCATCTTTCAATTAACTGTAAATTTACACATAAATAAACGTATGACGTCACACTCTCTAAGAAAATATATTAGCTTTTTATAGTACTAATCTTAATTTATATACAAGTGTGGGTAATTTACTTTTGATAATGTTAGATACTTCTATAGTTCATTACATATTATCATTTTGTGAAATATCTGTTGGGGAGGTTATTAAGAGAATGTTTATAGACATATAAACTTGCATTTTATATTAAGGAATGCCAAATAGTTTTTAAATTCTATCTTAGATATCTTAACTCACAATTGGTCAAATATCGGGTGCCATTTTGTTGTGGGATTAGGTCCAACAGTGTGCCGTGGTACGTGTCGTCCTTTCAAACACTCACTAGTTCTATAATTGTTTTTTTAGTTAAATGTATTTTAGTCCCTGTAGTTTGGACCATTTTGCTAGTTTAGTACAAATGTTTCATTTTTCGCTTGTGGGTCCAAAAAGGTTTCACCATTGCCATTTTAGACTACTAGGTTAACTTCATCCATTATTTATGTTAACTCAGTGGACTAAAATGGCAACGGTGAAACCTTTTTGGATCAACAGGCAAAAAATGAAATCTTTGGACTAAACTGGCAAACTGACCCAAACCACAAGGACTAGATTGGCATTTAACTCTTTTTTTTTAACGATGACTTTTTTTGTGTTTGGCTATCAAACTCTCTAAATTGGAGAGCTCTGTTGTCCTACTCCGGCCAGAGTGTTGTCTTAACTGGGGTTACACTGGGTTCAGAGTTTAGCTTTGACGTTCCCCTAAGAAACCATACCGTTGGTTGCCACTTGACAATTGTTGTGTCACTACAAAAGCAGAACTCTATAGCGTAGTAACACACTGTGGCAAGGCCTAGCTCAAGTCTTTTGTCACCTTAATCTACCAAAAGTAATACAAGTGAGGATTGAACTTAGATCTTCATCACAAGTAGTGGATACTTATAGTTGTATACACTATACAATTGATGTTCTAAAACAAGGTTCAGGTGGGGCTCAGGAGCTATATTCTAGCCTGTAGCCAGTTATCCAAGTAGAACATGGACCAGCCCAAACTATACACACTCATTGTGGTTAAGTCTGGTATTTACGTCATACCCGGTTCACAGTATGGTCAAGAAGATTAAATATTGGGTATGACAATAACATGTTTAGTCTTGAATCAGGTTTCTGGAGAGAAACTGGTCGTTTTTTTTCGGTTTCAGTTTTGGGATTTTTTTTCGGCTTTTGACTTGTTTGGATCAGATAAACCGAGTTGAACTAGTTTCAAAACATAGAATGTGAAAAAGGTATATAACTGGCAACCTGTAGGTAGGGCTGGTCAAATCGCTCGATACTCGTCCGATGCTCGATAAAAAATGCTTGGAATTTGCTCATTCGATTTGGCTCGATTGAAAAAGACGCTCGGTTTGGATCGGTTCAGTTTGTTAATGAACGAGCATGAGCAAAGGTCCGCTCGATTCGGTTCGCTCGGCTTATATTTTATTATATATATAATTTTTATAAAATGACTAGAAGCCCACATTAATAATGTTTGTTCCAAGATTCAAATATGCCCATTTAAGTAAAATTAGAAATGAAGTCCAATACCAATAGTCCATTGTCCAATACCCCAATGTCCATTGAGTAACTGAGTCACAATGTCAAACACTGGAATGTGAACCGTTGCCTGATACACAAGTCTCTACCCGTCATTCGATTCAGAAGTACATAATCCTAATAAAAAACCCATCATCAGCCATCATTATTCGATTTCTCCATCGCCAACTCGCCATGGTTTTGCTTCAATTTGTTCATTAGTTTTCAAACTTCCGATAGAACAAGGGTCTGCTTCAATCGATCAATGATTCATCTTCCCACTCAGTTAATCTCTCGATAGAGTTTTGTGTTTTTTATTCTTTGTTATTTGTTAAATTTACAATTGTTATTTATTAAATTTATACTTGTTTTCTAATTGGACGAAACCTCAAGGACGAAACTCCACCTTACTTTGAAAACTAACACTCCTATCGCCACTTTCATCTTTTGTTATACGACTCTTGGTACTCGCTTAACTTTCGGTCGAAAAATGATCGGATCGAAAGACGCTATTCGACTTTGGCTCGGTTGAATAAATGCTTGGTTCAGTTCGGTTCGGCTCGCTTTGTAAACAAACCGAGCACAAGCAAAGGTTCGATCAGTTTAGTTCGGCTCATGAACAGCCGAATCGATAGGTAGGGTTAGGTATGGAATCAGGTACGCCATACGGCTTTTTCGATTACCGGTTTTGGGTTTTTTTTTAAGTTGGGTACCATACTTGGTTTTTTATAGTACATCTTTATGCTTTGATGAGTAATAATAATTACTAATAGATTTTCCTTCACCAAAAAAAGACGTTAATTAAGTAGTAATTTGGTTGTTCATGGGAACAAGTTCCCAACGGAAGATCCTTCTTGAAATATTAGTAAAAATAAATATAAGATTTCAGATAAAATTTTCACTTCAGTCTTAAAACGTCTGTACGTGGGAATCTTTCCATGACTAGGGCCTAAGGGTGCTAATGAGCCGAGCCTGAGATCGGTTTGATTCGATTTGATTCGATTCAAGCTTTGTTTCTAAAGCTCGAGCTCGAACTCGTAGGTAGTCTTTTAAGCTCGGGCTTGACTCGTTTTTTATTTCTTAATTATTTTATATTAGTTATACTTATCATTTTATATTTTTTATAATTTTATAAATAATAACCATTATTATATAAATATGTATCTAATATATTAATGAAAAGTTATATACATAGTGGGCTCGTTTAGGCTTGCAAGCTGACTCGAGCTTGATAAGCGAAGCTCGGGCATGGGCTCGTTTACTAAACGAACTTGTTTTTAGGCTCGAGCTCATTAAAGCTCGGCTTGTTCGAGCTTTTTCTCAAGCTTAGCTCGAGTAGCTCGCCTCGTTTGCACCCCCTATCCATGACAGACGTCCCATCTAACATCGTTCAATTATAAACAAGTTAAGATTTCATATAAGATTTTCTCACGGATTTATAGTTGTTTTCCATTGGGAATCATTTTCAAAAGATCTTCCGTCCGGTGTTTGTAAAAAAGTTACTAAAAATGGAAATCAAATTCCAGTTGTATTTATAATGAATATTTTGTAAAATGCACTGAGTACCAACAATAGGGTTTAACCCTCACCACTTAGTCAAGAGGAATTCACTAATACTACTGGGCTGAACTCTAGATTGCCTCTTGGCATATGATGCAACATGTGTGTTTGAAAATCAAGAATTGAAGATAAAATGCCACTTGTATGAATTGTTTTCAATTGCTTTTAGACCTTTAACTTGTATCGGACACGGAGATAAAAGAAAAATGAATATGGAAAAGGATAGAAACGACGAAAGAAAAGGACCAAAAATCGTAATCAGGTGAGGGCCATCGCAGCTTAAAGGACTTTTAACATTGGCACAATCCATATATTTAGTCAAAAGGGAGTAAAAAGTTTGCAAAAGATTATTATAAGAACACGATCATGAATAATGCCACCACATATGTGAAGCAGGCTAATTTCGTGATTTCAACAAAAGATAAAACTTCAGAGATTCCTGCCCAAGCTTTTCAGACGTTTGTAATCAGTCATTGATAATATTTCATATCAAATTTTAAGTTGTTTGTTGGTGGGAATCATTTGTGGACCTGGAAGGCGTAGTAAAAAGCTACTAGAAATGGAAACCGAATATCAGTTTTTCATTGGATAACCCCATGTCAATTTTTTTCTGATGAGTACCCCATTACAAAGGGAACTCTGATGGACGAGTCCGTCACTAAAAGCATTATGTTTTGGAGTGTATACCTACGTCTAAATATATATATATATATATATATATATATATATATATATATATATTATGCAACGTGAAGGTGTTATAGTTTCTGATAATCATCAAATAAAGATAAAATGCAAGTTGTGTGAATGAATATGGGAAAAGAATGAAAGAACGAAAGAAAAAGAACAAAATGGTAATCAGGTGAGGGCCTTCAAGTGGGCCATAGCTTACTGAAGTATTGGACTTCCAAGTCTTCAACAATGACACAATATCTTTAGTCAAATAAAGGTAAACATAGTTTATTAAAAAGGTTAGTTCGGGAACAAGATCATGACTGGTCATATTAATGCCAGGACATGTGTGAAGCTTTTGGGTGGGGGTGGGTGTATAGTTTTTTTTTACGGGTAGTGGAGTTGGATGTTTAGGTTTTTGAGTGATGGTTAGATGAAGAGTGGAGGATTTATTGATTGTTTTAAGTTAATTTTGGTTGTGTTCACATTATCAGATTGATTCTCATGATTCTCGCAGGAAATACTATATATACATATATATATATTATATATATATATTCAATATGTATTATTTTCAATGTTTTATACTACCATTAATTTGTTAAAAGTATCCATATCTTGATGACTTGATATGAAATTAAGCAACCCATATATATATCCTCCACAGTTCACATGTTTCATATGCTTCTTGCTCACATTGGGCCTCGTGTAGATCTCCCCTTGGGCCTCGTATTATGATTGATAGATGTATTTTAATTGAAAATTGGTAAGATATAGTTTAATATACACTATTATTAATTTCTTTAATCAACTTCATATATCTTTTGTAACGAACATACATTTCTATCCTACTCATAAATAATGTGCATCATTATTCAATATGAGACTTGAACCATCAATATCCTAAGAAATGACACTTCTTTTCAACAACTTTCTATTCTTAGGCTACAAAACATTTTGTATTCTGATTGAGTAAAGTGCAATTTTCGTCCATATGTTTTAGAAGCAGAGTTATGTTGAGTCCCTGCAGGAAAGTTTTGGAAGCCCGAGTCCCAACATTATGAAAAGCGCGACATTCTGTGTCCGTCCTTCCAACTTTGTTTGTTAGATTAGCTCAATTGACCATATTACCCTTTTTCTCATATCAACTAGCGTTCCAATGGTTTAAAAAATTTATTCTTTGAGCCCATGAGCATAACATTTTTTACCCGTCAAATTCAAATACAGTACTTTTATTTTAGCCCATGAGCATAACATTTTTTACCCGCCAAATTCAAATACAATACTTTCATTTTACGTCCCTATGGTATTTAATACGTATTCATCCATGTGGTTTTATAAACTATATAAATCCTATTTAAAATGCGCAGTTTGAGAATATGAAATATATATATTAACATTTCTAAAGTCATGTCACATAAACATTTTATAATATTAACATTAATCAACAAAAACACATACCAAAAGTCATAACATTAACATTAACATTAACATTAAATAAAGGTTGTATTGTCTAATTGGAGATGGGATGGGATTGTACATGCAACATTAAAAGTTGTTCCAAAACCTCGAAACCACTGGAATTTGCATAGGTGGGTCAGGGTACCTAACACCCTGATCCTAACTACAAATCAACCAAAATAAGTAAACTAATCAATATGTATTAACCAAAATAGCTCCAATAATCAAAATAATTACACTACTTATTAAACATAACACTAATCAATGGGTATTTACGAAGACAACAAATTCCCTACCTGCTAGATGGTTGTTATCCATTGTTGCTTGAGCTTGGAAAGGCGTGGTTGCGACGGGTTGTGGTGGTGTCGTAGGCGCTCAACGTTGGAGGAACGATGGAGGTAGTGTTGTAAGATGGTGGAGGTGGATCAGGTAGTTGCTGTTGTACGACAGGGAGGTGGATCAGTGGTGGGTTGTACATCGGTGGAGGTGGAATGGGTTTGGGGTGTACGGTGGTGCGATCAGGTTGGGTTTGTGTTTGTTTAGGTTTGACCAATGATCGACAGTGGTTTGTTGGGAGTTGCGATGGTGGTGGTCGATGGAGGAGATGAGAGACGGGTTGGGTTTGTGTGCGACAGGTTAGGATTTGGGTTTGTGTGGGGGTTTGGTTTTTATATAAGGGTGTAAGGATGTTGGGGGAGGTGCGGTGGTGGTGGTCGTTGAAGACTTGGCGGTGGTAATAGGAGAAGGAGGAGGTGGAGATGGTCGAGTTAGGCGGGACACAAATGAAGATGGAGAGGAATGGTTGAGGTGTGTTATAAAAGAAGGGGTCAACTTTTAATGAAATGACCATTTTAACCCCCCCTGTAAGACCCTATCCTTATTTTACTGAATTTCTATTAAAGGTTTCGTATTTAAACATGTAATTGCGAATATACGTCACTCAAATTTTCAAGTTTATTAGAACTTTTTCAACATATTTAGACAATTTAACATATTATCATTGATTAGTTTTGTTATAATCAAAACCAAGTGCGAAAGCTTCGTCTTTAATCGTGTTCGGTTGTTCATATAGCCCGGTCCTCCTCCGGTGCTCCCAAACATCATCTATATTTCATAATTTATGAAATACGTTAGTTATAATAATAAAAACAAAACTAGTTTCAGTCTCCACCGTAAGCTACGGTGGCCGCCGTAGCTTATGGTCAAGCTTTACGGTCCTAGCTCACTGTCTTACGGTTAAGACTTCCAGTTTCAACACAGCAGCTGCCTATCGTAAGCTACGGTAGGCCACCGTTGCTTACAATGGGCTGCTGCAGCCTTTTTCAAATTTTGTCATTTAGTTACGGAAACTTCCGTAACTCATTCAATATTAATCCGTTTTACTCGAAACTTGTTTCTAATTGTCCGTAAATTGTTTTTCTTACATATTTAACCTGAAATCCTTGACCCGGATACTTATTTCATATGAATTATGCATTCACTCTTGGTTTATGCGTATATTCATTTTGACCCATTAAGAGATTTAAGCGTATAAACTTAAATCTCACTTCCTCTTTCTTTGTTTCTCTTTTTCATACTAAAATATCAATTTACATTCCACCACAACTATACATTGTGGTGGATTTGATATAGAAATGTTATAATTTCAAATTCTACCATTCGATTTGACATTTTTACGAAAAAGATCTAATATGAGGCATTAAGCCAAAACGGCTTATGCTTTCCGCTTTTACATTACTAAAGGGGTCTATCGTATTATAAAACTCATTTTAAACTAATATTAGAGCCGTTTACTTATTTCATCATTCGAGTGCATTTTGGTCAACTTAGACCCTTCTTTACGACGAAGGACTTACAATATCATGTTTTGACCAAAATGAACATTAAACCATAATCTACGTAAAAATCATTATGTCTCTTAAGAACATAATGTTTATGGAATAAATTATTGGATTTACCTTACCTTAGGTAATTCCATTATTCATTTATGACTCATTTAATTCTCACCGGACCTTTAAGTCCTTGTTGAGAGTTTGACCCGTTACACGTACCTGGCTCGGCTCATAGCATTGATCCGTTCTAATATCATGCTCTATTCTTTCTATGAACGCAAAAATTCAACAAGAGATATTAGTCATCATTGTCAAATGGCGATAATATCACCATTTGACCCGTTCGATCTAAATGACAATTTTTCATTATGAGATGGCACTTATTTGCCATCTCACCTATTTAACCCATTTCGTTTTACATTGTATGATTATATTAAACATCGTTTCTTAATTCGCCTGATCCATTGTGACTTACGTCATATGGTATCTTTTTCCAAAACTCCTTATTTATTCGTCATCACATGACTAATTTACTGTTTTACCCTTTTTACCATAAATCATGGTTTAATACCATATCACTTGTTCCAACCCGTATCTATCCGTGTTGGAACTTTATATTTCGAAATATCGTCCCGAATACCCAAAATGCTTGTTCAACTACATAAGTAAATCTACTATTTTAAATATGTAAGCTTTACTTACATTGAAGTCCGATTATCCCTTTTTCCGCGTATTCGATCCGTTTAACCCGCTTCTCTCCAAGCTTCATCCTAGCTTGTCAAGCGTTAAACTACCTTTTATCATTTCGCTGGTTAGATTGTCATTATTTATCAAGACCATTCCACCTAACGGACTTTATATCAAAATCACCATTTGATCTTATTATAGGTCGGCTTGACTTTTCAAAGTCAACTACCTATTAACATACACGAATGCGCAATTAAGTTTAACAACTCATATAAGCAACTTATCAAATTTCCGGTAGTCATTATTCTTAAGCTACCATTTTAACTACTTTTCTCAACTAAGTTATATTATTTCTTTCACTTAAACAAGTTCGAGCAATTGTTAACATAAGGTTAACTTAGCTTTCGATTATCAAAACTAATTTATTCATTGTACTAGGACTAAGAGTTTTCATCTTTATGTATAAACCCATTCCACCATATTACTTAGATATTCATCCGAATACTTAATATAATCAAGTTTTATGCACAACTAGTATTCAACTTGATATTAAACACTCATTAACATCGACATAACATAATTTCATTATGTCATACAAAAACCCATTTCAACATCTACTTGTAATTCACTAACAAGTAACCTTACATCAAGTAGTGCATAATTTCTTTAAGTCTAACAAAATCAAGCATACATCTACACTTAATGTCATCTTTGGATCATAATCCAACTATCTAATCACAAGTATTCAACATGTCTCAAGTTATGATTTTCACCAATCTAAGTTTTGAGACATTCCTTATCATCCCCTTATCAAGGTGATCAATAATTCATATTCATGCACCGATTTGGGTCTCGAATTGATCTTCAATTTTGGTGGATTAGGCTTGAACAAGGGTTTGCCCTTGTTCTTTCTCCTGATGTTCGACCAACACACACACACTAAGTGTGTGTTGTGTTTAAATCTTTTTGTTTTTTTTAAACACAAGTATCCTTTTTACGCAGCTTTGGCCCTCAAGTTTAGTTTCGATTAAATATCAGGTTACAACTCATTGTGTTGCCACTTATATACATGTTATTAACTAGGTTAATTTGTTCATAGTTATTTTGTTTACGGGTTCACTTTTACCACTAACGGTCTTTTACCCGCCCTTTAATATTAACGTGTTTTGATTACCAAACCCGTTTTTGGGGTGTTACACCCCCCCCCAGCTATTTGGTATTTAACGACAAATACTAACCTTGATAGCACCATGGACACATTGTGTAGCGCTTTTCATAATGTGGGGACCCAGATTCCAAAAGCATAAGGACGCAAATTGCACTTTACTTTTTATTTTTTTTTATGTTAGATTTCTCAATCATTAACAAGGTAATCTTTTCAATTGGTTACCAATAGGGTTGTAAATGAACCTAACGAACACAAACAAGGCATTGTTCGTTTTTGTTCATTAAGGAATTAACATGTTCATAAATGGTTCACCAACGCTTACCAAATGCGCTTTCTTGTTCGTGTTCATTCATTAAGGAAATAAACATGTCCTTAAACTGATTATTAACACTTATTGAACGTAAACGAGTGCAAACAAGCACAAACAAATGTTAATGAACATAAATGAAGACAAAAGAATGTTAGATATACATTTAAAAACAAAAATTTGCATTTTTCATCATCAAGATGACGAAAATCCACCAAAAATAAATAAGTATTTAACATGACTATCCAAATATAGTTGACATAACATAGTTGATGCAAAAGAAAACTAAGAAGTTTGTCTAGTTTTAACAGAAAATGAAATTTAACTAGTCAAATGCGGGATGTAGGCGGAGACGTATAGTATAACTACGGTTTCAGATTTTTTGAAAACTAAAACCAAGAAATTAAAAATGTAACATAAAAAACTTTTAAATGAACGAACACAAATGAGCAAAAACGAGCGAACATAAATGAATACATTACGAACACAACTTCTATTCATGTTCGTTTGTTTAACTTATCAAACGGGTTTTCTTATTCGTGTTTGTTCATTTAGTAAACGACTAAACATAAATCGAACTTCCCGCTGAACGTTGGTTCGTTTACGGCCCTAGTTACTATTTTTTAAAAACTTTGTTAAATATTTACCTGAATAGGAAAAAAAATAACATGAAACCCTAAGTTACTATAAATATTTTTAATTGTTAAATTTTAGGTTAATTTTACTATATTAGTTATATAAAAAGCTCTTAACATTTTATCATCTCTATTTTAAACCAAGGACCTAGTTACTAGATCTTTTGGTTTTTTAAACTTTAATAAATATTTACCTCAATTTGAAAAGAATAACATGACACCCTAAGTTACTATAAATATTTTTTTAATTGTTTAATTTTAAAGCTCCAACACTTTAATCATCTGTATTTTAAATCAAGGAACCTATCTTAGTTAATCAATACGAATTTAAAAAAAGGCTACTTGTTAAAGACCCATGGTTAAAATGATCGTGTTATGTTCAAGTTCACGAATCTAACATAATTTTCAAGTTCATATTAGCAGGTAGAAGCGTTCTCGGGTAGGGTACTCGAGTCGGTAACACCACCATCACCTATTCAAGTACCCCAAATCAGGTAGCGGTTGGGGGTGTTTTTCATGATTTAAGGTAGTGTTGTCACAAAATAAAGTGTTTTAGACTATGTGATGTGGAGGGACATAAAAATGAGACATCATGCGACATGTGAACGACACGTCAGCAAGCGTCAGAAAAGTGGTGTGGTGTAAAAACGGGGGTGTGGGATGGGGCGTGGAAGATTGACGTTATTCAACACGTGGCACTCACCTTTTATTATTATTTTATATTCAAAACTATAAAAATATGTATTTAATTTTTGAAAAAATAATTAACAATAATAAAAAAATATAACATAATTTAAATAAAAAAGATTACATAAATAAAAAAAAGTTGATAGGTTTTATAAAAATAGTAGTTGTTCGGATCGAAGTTACGGTTGTATGGATGTATTATTTTTTGAATAAAAAGTTGAGAGATTTTATAAAAATCAAGGTTGATATGGAGTTAGGTAGAAGAGAATGAGTTGAAAAATAGTGAAAAGGTTGAGTTTTTTATATAGGTGGGTTAAAATATTTTTTTTAATTGAAAAATCTTTTTTTTGTGAATTGTGTCGTTGGGGTCCAACGCATGCCACACCAATGAGCCAATGCCACGTCGACCCACTCTTTACCTCAAAGCCGGTGGAAATCACCTCGCCCCAACCTCAACGCCGCCTTCCACGTCGTTGCTGGGTGGTGTGTCAACATGGAAAGGTCTAAACGCCACTAAACAACGCCTGCACCGTATGGTATTAGAGTAGTAGATGAAGTGAGTGATGTGACACTTCAGAATTGGAGGTTCTAGGGTAGCTTTGACAAACACCTCTTAGGTTTAACTAGCCAACCCACAAACACTACGGGTTGTTCTAAATGTTTTGAAAATCAGACCGTCATAACTTGTTACATTAACAACAACAAAGTTGTTAAAGAAGAAGCATAAGTTGAAAAGGACCATCTACATCAAAAGATGAAGCTAAAAGGTCCTAGTAGCAAAATAGAACTAGTTTAGTTTAGTTTAGTTTAGCTCTCTCTACCTACCACCAACTTTTGCTTTCGATCCGACTTTCCGAATCCCAACTCAAATCACTCTTACTCACTTCAACTCCACCCGCAGTCAGTCAAACCACCCAATCATAACTTCATAACTACAGCTTTCATCTCCGGCAACGAAAATGACTTCCTTCACCGCTAAAATGATGGCCGGATCTCCACCTCCGGTCACGGAATCCATCGGATCTAATGCCAAACACCCAGTTGCTACTTCTGTCAAACTATCCAAACTTCCTCTTCAGGTTCATTCAATCATAATATCTAAATGATCTACACGTTAATATATGTGCACTAGTTTCTTTTATTTTATTTGGTTTACTATATTTAATTTTTATTCACTTATTCATTCATTTATGTTTAATCAGTTTTGTATTTTCTTTGTTCTTACTGGTATATATCTTGATTCCTATTGCTCTACGTGTTATTTTGATTCGATATGTTTGTCATAAGTTGATCATGAATATTGTGTATAATGTTTTGTATAGTTATGTATGTCATACAAATGACAGTGCTGAATAAATAGAGATGAAACTCTAACGGACCCATTTGGATAGGGGCTGCTCTTATACAAAAAATGTGTGTCATGTGTGGATCCTAAGCAAAAGAAAAATTGTATGAAAGGGTCCTGATTTTGGAATTCGCTTTAGGCCCCTAAAAAGGTTGAGCTGACCCTGACTTGGATGTTGATGATAAACTATCAGTTTTTCGGTCAAACATAAGCGGGTCAATATAATTTATGTTTATTGACATATAGTTTTAAAAATGATCATTTAAAGATAGGTTGCAGGCTTTTTAATTCAAAATTCAACCACCATTGTGTTTGATAATGATATGAGATAACTAATACTTATAAACATACTTCCGGTATGATAAAAACAGATATTTACTGGTGATTCCAAACATGTATTTTTTTTATATGATAATGCAGGTGAGAATGAACGAGCTTCAAAAGTTAGAAATATCTGAAAAGAAATCTACGAACATCACGCGAAGAGATCTAGTATTGTTTTTAACCGCTACATCATTCATCGCTGTCACTCTATCAACACCCAAACCCGCTGCAGCACGCATCACTAAAGCTGAAATGAAGAAAATGATATTGGAAAAACTCAAGTTACTGAGGGAAAAGGTTGGGTTATCAAAGCCAGAAGCAGAGGAAAATGAAAAAATTGAATCACCATCTCCACTAATAGAAGATAAAGAAGTTTCTCCTCCTGCCACATCAGCTCCGGAGGAGAAAACCCCGGTTGCACCACAACCGCAACTTCCCAGTTTACAGAATGATAAGAAACTTGCAGTGGAAGCCGCCACACTCCCGTGATGATCGTCTCCTAAAGCTCATGTTATATGCAATTGTTTTAGTTCGAAGGTGTTATTCATGTACTCTATTGCTGACTGGACTAGAGGGGATTTGAACATTATTTGTAGCATTAAAGCATCTACTATAAATTGTTATTATGCAGGCCAACTTTTAACTTGTGCTTCTGGTGAAAATTTGGTTTTCCTTTCAAAACATGCACTACTCCAGGTATCAAATGCCTTTTTGGGAAAAGTTAGTTACACAGATTTATAATTGCAACATTTGTGTGTCTTGAAGTTGATACATTGAAGCCACGGGTCTGTTCGCTTTGTTTCTCATGAAGTTTTTTCACCAAAATGGAGTCGGGTACTTTGTACATTGTAGAAGTGGCAAAACGGACGGGTTAGAGGGTTGTGTTAAACACGTTTTCTCTAAAAGCATGTGTTGGGCTAAAGTGAGAGTATTGTTTTTTTTTTGGGAACTCTACACATCGATGATTAGAAAATTTATATTAGAGTTAATTACTGTTTTCGTCCCCTGTGGTTTGTCAAAAATCACTATTTCAGTCCATTAGTTTAAAAATTGCGATTTCAGTCCCTGTGGTTTCACTTTCGTAACCATTTCAGTCCACCTTGCAACCATTTCAGTCCTTGTACTTACAAAATAAATGGATTGAAGTGGTTACAAAAGTGAAACCACAGGGACTGCAATGGTTACAAAAGTGAAACCACAGGGACTGAAAACGCAATTTTTAAACTAGTGGACTGAAATAATGATTTTTGACAAACCACAGGGACGAAAATAGTAATTAACTCTTTATATTATTACAGTAACAAACAACAAATGTACCCGGTAATATCACATTACATTACATTTGTCTCATATTCTCATGAGATAAGAGGTTGTTGCCAATGAGGCTCCTAGCTCAACACAATAATATCTTTTAGCGTATAAAAGGCAAAAAGAGATAATGTATCCGGGCAGTAGAAAAGAAAAGAAAAAGAAGTCATGAGAAAAGATCCGCAACACCTAAAAAGAGTACCTAGCCGTGACACCTAGGAAGAAACGTAAGCAAAGATAAAACATAAAAGTAAGACAAAACAGGTCATCAAGACAAGCTAATACAAATCAGTAGGTCTCCGTAAAAGTCACTAACCTTTATCATACGTTTCATAAACGCCTGTCACCGATCATCTTAGAAGATAATAATGTGTATGTTTAAGCTAGTTTTCGAATTAATTTGGATTTGATTTCTAAAGTCATCAACAATGGCGGATATAGAAAATCCATACAGGGGTAACGTTTCATATAAAAGGGGTAACGAAATCGAAAAAACGTTAATTTTTTCTAAATTTACGCTATCACCGGAGCGTTAAGGGGTAGCGGAGGCTACCCCTAGTAACATGCTAGGTCCGCCCTGGTCATCAATCAGGATTCATGACTATCCAGAGAAAGAATTGGTCAGAGAACTATGACAATGACTTGTGTCATTTGAGCCCATCAGCCCATGGAGAAAGACAAGTGAGACCCAAGATCAAAGGATTGGGCTGGATATTGAACGTAGTCAACTCAGATTGATATAGGGTTTTATTATTACCCGGAACCGGTTCCAACCCGGACCCGGTTCTGCTTGGATGTCATTGGAACCGGGTATGGTGTGGAACCGGGTCCAGTTCCTACCCGGGTTCATACCCAACAATATGGAACCGTGTAGAACCTGGTACGGGTATTATGGAACCGGGTATGGTGTGGAACCGGGTATGGTGCGGAACCGGTTCCTGACAGTAAACCCTGACTTTTTTACTGTTCAGAACCGGTTCCTGACAGTCGAAAACCTGACTTTTACTGTTCAGAACCGGTTCCTGACAGTAAACCTGACTTTTTTACTGTTCAGAACCGGTTCCTGACAGTCGAAAACCTGACTTTTTACTGTTCAGAACCGGTTCCTGACAGTAAAACCTGACTTTTTTAGTAAAACCTGACTTTTTTACTGTTCAGAACCGGTTCCTGATAAATGTTACCGTTGGGAACCGGTTCCTGACAATCGAAATCGGTTTTTTTATATAAACCCCTCCCTACTTACCATTTCAAAACTTAACACTCACCATCATCAACTTACAAAATCAATCATCTTCTAAATTCTTGCAAAATACCTATGGCATGCAACGACGAAGTTGTTACGGTCTTAGAGACGAAAAGAAACCCAGCTATATGGAAGAATTTTGATCTCTGTTTAATGTCCGACAGCCACGAGATGGCTAGATGCAAAGCTTGCGGAAAATTTATGAAGGCCGCAGCCAACTCAACCCTTGAGAAACACACTGAGCGGCATTGCCCAGTGACGAAGGCAAAGAAAAATGAGACGGGAGAAGGTTCTGGCACCGGTTCTTCAAATGTTTGATGTAACCCGTTTGGTTTGGTGTTTTAATAAAGTTTGTGTAATGTTTCTTTCTATTGTGTTTGTTACTTTTTATTTTTATTATTAGTTACATTGATAAATAAAAATAGTAACAATAATCGGTTAAAATTAAAAAACAAAAAATTAACCGGTTACAAAAAAAAAAAATTACTCAGAACCGGTTCCAGTAAGATTTTATTTCTTTGATCGTTTACTAGTGGCAGGTGCAACACTTTCCGATGAGTTTCTCTTAGGTGCGGGTACCTCGGTACAATCGTCGTCCGAATCGTTAGTCTCCACTTCTTCGGCTATAACCGGTTCCAACGGTAACATTTTAACGGGTATAACCGGTTCCTTCTAGAACTGCATTTCCGGGTACTGATGGAACCGGGTACTAGTGAAACCGGGTACGGGTAGGAACCGGTTACTACCCGATTCAAATGGTAAAATTGTGGAACCGGGTTGGAACCAACGGGTATTTTGAACCCGGAACCGGTTCTACTTAATGTCGGGTAGGAACTGGAACCGGTTCCAGTTCGGTTCTACCGGTTCGGGTTCGGAACCGGTTTTTTATGCCCATCTCTAGATTGATATATATTGTTGGAAATTCGATTATGCTTTTTTTTTTTCAAAGGCGCTTACGGGTCGAAATGGTCTTGAATTAAATTCCTTAAATTTATCAAGCTAGTCGTGACAACAACAAAATAAGCAAAGTGTTCAAGAATGTGAAAAAGTTTAGAATAGCTGTATATGAGATATGCCTATTTTTTCATAATTTTGCCTAAAGACTTATTGTTTGCAATAAACAAATCAATGGTTAATGGTTTGGCCTAATCATTGGGGTAGTTTTTTTTTTAATCTTCCAATAACGTAGATATAAAAGAATATAAATTCCGTTCAGTGGTCACATATTTATTTTTATGTTAACAAATATGCAATCATCTTTTTCTTTAAATACTATTTTTTTATATACTTTAAAAGTACATCTTAAGGAAAGATAGGGATTAAACGTGTCCAATTATGTGATAGACAAGAGACGATGACCAACAACTTTAACTTTTCGTTGGTGCATTCAGTGGTGATGTTGATGTATATAATTCCACTTACATATATGATAATTATTGGTTTAATTTTTTATTTAATTGATTATCAATATTTATTGTTAGTATCTGGTCCATATCGTTTTGTAGATTACTAGTAATGACCTCACAGGAATTCCCATTTCTACAACATACACTCTCAATTCTATAAACGCGTATAATCATCTTGAGCCTGATTATTTATTATTAGTATTTCTTAGCTAAAATCAAACATTTAATTATTTAGAACTAACTTAACAATATACACATGAATTCAGAGTTGTAAGTATTCTTAATCTTTTCATTATGTACATTTGTTTAAGAAAACATTCCATAGTGAAAATATAAATCAACTCAAGACGTGTCCAACACGTAAAACAAGTCACATTATTAAACAAAATATGATTACATAAAGTGTACGGGCCTATAAAATTTCCAGAATGTTTCAGTTCTTCATGAAGTAATTGATTATTGACGTTACATCTAGAGGTGTCCAATTGGTTGTTTGTTTGTTTTTTTTTTTTTTCTGGTTTCAAACCGATTTGGGGCCAAATCTGTTTGGGGTCTGTTTGGTTTCATACAGTTTGGTCGGTTTGAGAGTCGGTTTTTATATACATATGACACTATAGTCGTACCATATAATTATCGTAGTTATAAAAAAATTAACCGAATCATCGTTTTCTGAAATGCTTCCTTTATTAAATTAGAATTTAATTTTCTATGACACGAACATGTCAAGAATTTGTATTGTAACATAGTGTTATGAATGCTATGATTTTTAAATAAATTATTATTGATGGATTTGTAAACAATTAAACATAATAATATTGATTTAACTTTTCCTCTCCAACGGAACTTTTTCTTCTTTACGTAATCCATGGAATACGAATAACTTCGGTGACGTTAATGTCACATCAGTGTTTCGTTTTATTCTGATATAAATTAACGACACGTAAACATCTTTCTCTTATCATGATATATATTTTCCAAATCAACGTCAACTAATAAATGAATTTTTTTTTGTTGCTCAATTATTTGAGGCCATTGAACATGGTCCAATCCCCTACAATAATGCCATCAAGCCTACCTTTAAGGTTGGGATGCCCTTATTCATATTATCATATATTCACATCACATGCCCTTCTTTAGGTACACTCTATCAATACGAATAAAATATTGTATTAGACGTGTTCCAGTCAAATAAAATCGACGGTGACAATATTTTTTCAAATGTTAATGTCCAAGGTGATATGCAAGTTATATAAATCACTTTGTTTATTATCTATCTTCGACCGGTTCGATAGCCAAAGTAATCTCAATTCTTTAATGTCATCCAAGATCCGAGAGACTGAATTGTCAATGCCGTTAAAAACCTTGTCGTTTCGGTTGAGCCAAAGACGCCACATGGTAGCATAAATAGCAGTTCCAATAAGTTTTCGTTTATTTTTACCCTTACTCCATTTGATGCCAAAGTTAATCATGGACTTGCCATCCTAAAAAATATGACTTGTTTGGAATTTAAACGCACCTTCGAATCTCAGCCCAAACAATTGCAGCCGTTTAACACCCAAACAGAAGGTGATCTACGTTAGCCTCATTAAAACACAATAGCATCATGCAGTTGCATCCCCCTTCGATTCAGAGCCACTTTAGTGGGGATTTTGCCACCTAACACCCGCCACACGAATAGGTTTTCCTTGGGTGGTACCCAAGACGAAGGATCCATTCGAGAATCGGATACCTTTAGACTGCTCCAACTGTTCCCGAACCGTCTTACAAAATCCCATCATTCGACCAATTCTTCCAAACCCATATGTCACCTTCATCATCTGAAAGAAAGTGTGTTGGTTTAAAATTCCGATTAGACTATGCCACTGGTCCTTTACTTCAGTTGTAACCGCATCACGAGCCCACCTCCAATGCCATGATCTATTTCCTTCTGTATCCACGTAGCATTCACTCACCGCGACTTTCTTTTGGACGGCTAGTTTGAAAACCAGGGAAACCACTAAACAACAGCCTGAGCCCGTGCAATTGTTAGCCCTGAAAAGTGCACGTTCACCCTTACCCAACTTACATACAAGACTATCATGAATATCAAGACCATATCTTATGAATTCTGAATTTAAATCGGCTATAGTCTTCCACGTCGCCAAAGCCCTTTTTTTCACCAGAACTACTTTGAACCTCCTAGCGATACCGTGGAGCGCCATCACCACCTAGGCCCATGTTTGATTAGGAAAATACTTGATTTTCCACCACCATTTACTCAATAATGGGACATTCATATCTTTAGACAACAAACCCATACCTCATGTTATGGGTTGAATCTTGGTCTAGAATCCTAAAGTTTTGTCTGGAATCCTAGATCTCGGGCAAGTTCGGTATCCTGAATTTACTTGCGATATAAACTAACATATTGGAGGGGTATAGTCCCAAAAACCACACGCCGCGTAAGGAACCATACCCTCATAACAACATATTACAAGAATAACCTCGAGCGCAGTGCGCAATGGTGCGCCTTTTCTTGACACAGGTTGCACAACGAGCCTTGCGTACTTGGCGCAACGGCAAGTTAAACCTAGAAGCACAGGTCCCTTGACCCTGTGTTGATAAACATACCTTGCACGCAACGCGCAACGGTATTACCTTACTAACAGGTCGCACAACGAACCTTGTGTACTTGGCGCAACGGCAAGTTAGACCTAGTAGCACAGGTCCCTTGACCCTATGTTGTTAAACAAACCTTGCGCGCAACAGTATTACATTACTAACAGGTCGCACAACGAGCCTTGCGTACTCGGCGCAACGGCAAGTTAGAAACAAACCTTGCAAAGTGCAACGCGCAACGGTACTACATCACTGACCAACCCATAGTAGGTACAACACAACGAGCCTTGCGCACTCAGCGCAACGACAAGTTAGACCTGGAAATACAAGTTGCACAACGAACCTTGCATACTTGGCGCAACGAACAAGTTAGACCTAGAAGCGCAGGCCTCTTGACCCTGCGCGGATCAAACAACCCTCTAGCAGCGAAGTCTTAAAACCTTTCACAAGGCCAAGACAAACATGAGGGCAACTCATAGTCTTGAGAACAAAAGGCCTTAATCCCCACAACTCTGCGCTGGCCAGAAAGCACTAACAGCTCACGAACGGAAAAGCGCAAAGAGGCGTTGACTACATACAAGGGTACAATGTGGCAGAGCTGTGACCCAATAGCCGCTCGGCAGGTTGTGTCAGACTGCGTCCTATGAATAGTAATGCAGAGGACAGACTGTACACCAACTACACTCATGCCAGCGATTGTCACACGTTCTCCACTTTCGGCTGATTACAGGTCTGACACAAGGGACAGCTGTCACGGCACGTGGCACCATTCAACATCCGACAAAGCACACCTCCTGCCAGAGATCATTAATGATCGCTGCAGAGGACATTAATGGTCGATGCAGAGGGACAGAACGGATATCCCTGGTCGTCTGGGCTGGGCCCAAGGCCCATTAGCCATCTCCTAAAGCACCTATCTTCGGCTATAAAATAAGGGTTACACCACAAGGTAAAGCACATGTATTCTAGCTCACTCACTAATTACTACTACTTATTATTACATTGCAAGCACCCAATACTTATTCTCATGCTGGAGTGTGGTCACAGAGAAAACCCTCCCCCTTTCTCCTGTCACGAGGCTAAGACGCTGCTAATTTTGTAGGTAACTCTAAGTAGATCACCCATAAGAACGAACGAGAGACGACCCTCTTATGTAGAAAAACTAGACTGTAACTAAGATATCTTGGATACCTCTTGGTTCAGCCGGCGTTTCTTCACATATCCTACATTGTTTTTATTTGATATGTAGAGGAGCTTATTATTGACTAAGTCTCAGGTGAAGACTCACAGTTTATTTAGCACTTATTTAAACTTGTCCACAACGGTCAAGAGGGAATATGTCATATTCCTCATATTTAATGGGATAGTTAGTTGTTTCTACTTTTATAAATAATGACGCTGATGTGATTATAGGAACATAACAACAATATCACGCAACACTTTTACACACTCTCAGCTCACTGTAACACTTAGCTCAAATCTCATTCAGTTCTCCAGTTGTATTAAATTCTATACTAACAACATTCGCAATTGATTCTTCATCTCCATCTCTATATTGATACTATAAATCACTATATTTTCTCTTTTCTTTTCAATTAAATAATACATTTTTATATTTTTTATCAGTATATTTTTTTCTCTACTCTACTTGCAACTACTTTAAAAATATTAAAAGTTATAGAGGGTGAATAATGTTTTCTCTAAATTTAATGATTACAGTAACGTTTTCTCTCGCCTCCATTCACAACCACTCTATATAATATAGAGGACAGACTCACATAATTATAGAGGATCAAGCGTGAATGCTTTAATTCAAGTACTAGAGGCAGGCAACGATTGTCACCTCTTGAGGTTTTATGCCGGAGATCCCCAAGGATTATGGGCTTTCCTCGGAATATCCTATGTCAATTTTTTGGTTTACTCTTCAAATATCTGAAAGCACGCTACCTCACATCTTAGTTTGATCACTAAATTACTTTGTTAATTTGACCAAAACACCTCCTTTGCTTTTCAAAGTGATTATCATGTTCCAAGCTATGCATTTAATTTTAGTGTTAAGGCCCGTACCTCCCCACAAGAATCTTCTTTTGACACTTTCGAGAGACTTGATGATATTTTCCGGTGCATTGTAAAGGGGAAGATAATATGTTGGCAAGCTCCTGAATACAAACTTTAAGTAAAGTCAACATGCCCGTAAGTCGACATAACAAAGACCAAAATAAGGGAAAATCACAAGAATAAACGTTGACCTAGTATTATTACCAAAATAAACATTGGTGGTGTCTAACCTTTTGGGGCTTCATAGTAATCTAGAGGGGCAGGAAATCACACGTAGGGTAATTGTCTCACATGTAGACGTTACAATCAATTGCAGATCCCACTAACATACCAATAAGGTATTAAGGGCTTTACTCGTAATATCATGTGTCATTAGTCTGCTTTACTCTTCAAATATCCCAAAAGCACACTACCTTACATCTTAGTTTGATTACTAAATTACTTTGTAAATTTTGGACCAAAACACCTCCCTTTCTTTTCAAAATGATTATCATGTTCAAAGCTACCCATTTAATTTTGTTGGTAAGGCTCGCATCACTCCACAAGAATATTCTTCTGACATTTTCGAGAGACTTAATGATATTGTCTGGTGCTTTATAAAAAGAAAGATAGTATGTCAGCAAGCTCTTGAGTGCCACCTTAAATAAAGTTAACCTGCCCGCAAGTCAACATAATAAATATTAAAATTAGGGAAAATCACAAGAATAAACGTTGACTGAGTATTGTTACTAAAATAAACACTGGTGGACTCTAACTTTTAGGGGCTACATAGAAATCTAGAGGGCATAAAATTACACGTAGGGTAAACGTCTCACATATAGACGTTTCAATCAATTTCAGGCCCTACTATCAGACCAATAAGGTGATGACACCTGACCACTTTTTGAAGGAAAAGACTATGTAGACGCAAAAGAATGGAGGAAATATCTATGTAGACACTTCCCAGGAAAAAGGCTATGTAGACGCTTCCTAATTAGCCTAGGGGATTCCCCAAGGCTTAAACTTTTTGACACATGTCCACTTTTTGTAGGAAAAGGCTATGTAGACGCTGGCCAGGTGTCATCAACTCATCGCCTTATTAGTCTCTTAGTGGGACCCACGATTTATTGTAATGTCTACGTGCAAGACGTTTGCCCAATGAGTCATTTGTTACACCTCTAGATTTCTTTAAAGCCCCTAAAATCTAGACGCCATCAATGTTTATTCTTGTAACCAGTACTCGATCAATGTTCCCTCAAAGATTTATTGGCAGTGGCATAGAGCTCCGAAATCGGTGGCCGAATTAATGGAATGGAGGATTGCTAGGATTCAGTGGTGGAGGTTTGTATTATCTATTGAGAGAGATATGTGTAAGTAGGCGGTGGATGCTACGAGTTCCTTCTCGGTTAAGTCAGTTAAGATAATGAAGGAAGAAGATAGGGGAGGCGGTACGGATTCAAGTTTCAAATAGAGTAAGTGGGTACCTTTAAAATCTAACATTATGCTTGGAGGGCTAACTTTGATAGACTTTCCATTATAGTGAATTTGAGGAGAAGAAATGTCAATGTCCCGTCGGTTATGTGCTTATATTGTGAAGAGCATGAAGAAACAATGGAACATTTATTTACGGCTTGCATGGTCGTGAATTGGGTGATGGGTTTGAGCACCTGGTGTCATATTGTAACGCCTCTTAGAAAGTTTGTCTTGTATTCTATTTATGGAAACTCGTATTATCTCGTATTCATATTTCATTTCCAACTTTGTAATCCGAGACTTTGATTGTAATGAAATTTATACTTCATACATACTTACTACACTTACAATTTAATCGTTTATACGTAAACTGATATTTATTATACATGTCAATACTCATACATACATTCTTGATACTCAAATTATACTTGCATACACTCATACTATACTTTATCACACTTTAAATACCTAAAAACATGTTAAAATACAAGTTTATGGCATAAAATAACCTAAAACCCAAGTGAAGCGAAAAAATGGACAAAATAAACAACTTTTGAAAACCCAGTCCCTCATGCCACGCGACAGGCACACTTATTCCCATCGCGTGGCGCGAGGGAGTCGTATCCGGGCAGCCAGCTATTTTCAGCTCGCGGATTTGGTCCATTTTTGTCATCTTTTTCACCTCCAATCATCTTCTAACTCATTAAACTCAAACCCTAATCACCCCCATTATACATATAAGCCTCTACACCTCATTTTCACTTTCCAAAAACACTTTCTAAAACACTCTCAAATCATCCCTAAATTCTGATTTCTTGGAAGAATTGTCTAAGTACTAAAATTGAGTCAAACTCACATTTTTTTCATCTTTTCTTCCTCCACAAAGCTTGGAACACCTCTAGGAGTGTTTCCACAAGATTAACATGGTAATCTAAGGTGGAACATCACCATTTTAAGGCCCAAACTTTCTTTTTTGGAAGAATATATGTTAAACCTTTATAAACTATGTTTTCTTGATTCAATCTTGTACCTACTTGTTCTTGAGCCTATCTAAGGTTAGAAGACTTGTTAGGAGAAGATTATTGTGAGTTCAAGAGGTGCAAACACCTCTGAACTTTGTGTTTTTTACTAGGGTTTATACAACCCACAAGTGATAAAACCATCCGAGCTTGTCATAATTCTTATTGCAAGACTTGTGTTTTGGTATAGGTGTGAATACTTTGAAGCCTTGGCTATCCTAATCTCATTCCACCGCCTCACTTGATGTTTGCTTTACCAAGTGGCTTGCTAGTCTTAAAGTAACATAAACTCGTCTAGTCTACAACACTTAGCTAACTCTTTCCATGTTGGAACGACTCACATGGGTTAATCTTACTTGGCTACTTGAAGACATATTAGTTAGTTGTATATTTCCTTTTTATTCATGACCATCTGAATCATCCTTGTGATGATTTGTGCATTGATGAATCATACAATGAGGTAAATCCTCCATGCTTAACTTACATGACAATCTATGAATACTCTTGATGGACTTAGCTTAGAATTATTATGTAAACTATATAAGATAAATATAGAATATATTTAACTGAATCCTTGATGATAATCGGATGTGGTTACTTATCATAGCAATAGGTTATATTATCTAAGTCTTGAACCTCTGTTACGATTCTAATCGGCAACTTGGCCCAGTGGCGAGCCCAGTATTTTTTTATTTAAGTAGGGTCCATTTTTTTCGGTGTTCAATAATTTCATAACAAAACATTAAAATTTTCGAGCCAGGCCTCCTTTGGCTCGGATTAGAGTGAGATTTGAATTAGATTTAAAAAAACAGAAAAAACAGGCTATACAAGGATTGAACCCATGACCTCTTGTTGGTAAAAATGGGGGTTTACCACCACACCAACTTCCTTTTTCTTTCAATGGTGTCCACCTAATTGTATTTATGGGGTCCTTATAAATTTTGATATATCGGATCACTAAATTTTTAAAAACATTGGGGTCCGGGGACCCCGACTCGCTCTATGTGGGTCCGCCCCTAACTTGACCCATGAAATTACATCAACCCATACGAGATTTATAGTGTCAAAAACGGGTATTTTAAGACTATATAATTACTTTGTGTTTACATACTTTCGTACTTAAATTCTAGATTCCGAATTCAACCACTCCATAAACCCTGAATGACCTTATACCTTCGATTCCCCATTCTCAAACAACTCATCACTCAAGGATAATCGGAAAGCTTTTGCAAAATTGTGAGTATGCATGAACCCCTTTTCTTCTACACTTTTGGGTGCAATACGTTATACAATTAAACACACGCAACTACTTATACTTTATGCAAACAAAAACAATCCAATCATACATGCTTAGATACGTGATACTCGATTTGTATTCTTGGAACATTCTTATGTGATTTACTTGTCATTAACATTGTTTAAAGCCTCCCCTTAACATGTATAGCGCTATAGGAGTAACGCACCGTCCGTATTCTTGAGGTCATTTTATGTTAAGTCATAAAAAATAGTTTTATCGTTGCTACCATAAGATTACTGTAACATTCGTGTAAAACGGGTTTCAAAAACCCGCTTCGTTTATTAATCAAGTTTTTATATAAATGTTCGTTGCATATTTATTAGCGTTAGTTATGTAATAAATGACACATGATAATAATAATAACAATAAATAAAATTAATTTTGAGTAATAAAAGAATAAAAAGAACATTAATAAAACCAAAAGAATAAAGAAATAAAATAAAATGAAGAAAAAGGGGACAACCGGAATCGAATCCGGGTTCCCCACATGTTCACACCCTCACAACACCACTACACCACACACACTTATTGTGTACTTTTGGAATCAAATAATGTATATAGTGAATCCACGGTCACCTGCAAGTTCAAATCATCAAGACGGTAACTGCCCACTGATTCAGTGAATAAATCACCAATTATCCGCTTTGATTCTTCAACTGATCGATTATAACCGTCAACCAACATCTAATCCTCAATCAAAATTCAATTAAAATCAAACCATTTTGCTAATCATCGATCTTAATTTCCGTTTCAAAATCGAAAACAATATCTCATCCTAAGCAGTCTATAAATACCCAATGAAAGACAGATCCAAACTCGCCCACTTATTCAAAACTTCACTCGCAAGCCCCTGCTCAATTTTCTGTTCAATTTATTATTGCCGGAATCTCTCGCCGGAAAATCAGTTCAACGCTTCGTCGGTAAAATTTCTTGTTCATTTCTATAATTCGTAATAATTTATGTAAACCAGTAATCGAGTAACAACACACATTGATTTTAACCTGGTATTATCGAGTTCAGTCATGGGTTGTTTCAAGGAAGAAGATGAAGTTTTGAGTTGTATATAAGATTACTTAAAACTGGTTACAACCGGGTTAGACACATAGTCCAGTGGTGGACTGTGTGCACATTTATCATGCACGTCCCGAGTTCGAGTGCTGTTTAAACCCATGTTGTTAAAATAAAAACCGGTTTTCTTTTTAAGCCAATGTGCTAACTCACTGAAAGTTGTTAAGTATAATAAAATATCTATATTAAACGGGTTAGACACCCAACCCAACTGGTTGAGCTGGGTGCAAAACAACTTTAAGGTCGCGGGTTCGAGACTAGGTATACACGCCGGTTCCAAGGATTTTAAATCCTTTTTAAATTAATCAATTTCTGATATATTCCAATAAGTATATAAGAGTAATTAAAATTGGGTTTCTTATAGGTTAGACACGTAGCTCAGTTGGAAGAGTTGCGTGCACGTAAACGGGAGGTCACAAGTTCGAGTCTCACCACATGCTACCAACAACACTAAATGAACCGGTCAGACCCCCCTTGTAGTCTGACAAGGTTTTTTTTATTTTTATTTTATTTTATTTTAAAATATTAATTTTTGTATATATATATTCTACTTAAAAATTAATTAAAAACCCTTAAAGACATGATTTTGTAGGATTAAAAATCCCATCAAATACCACAAAAATAACCTAAAAATCTAACAAAAAGTATTAAATCAAAATATTATTTTTTATATATTTATCGAATTATTGCATTATTATTTAGGTTAGATTTCTTCATCGGTTAAATCCTCAATTCGTGCGCACTCTTCATCAATCAAGGAAACGCACTTACTGTGAGTGAATCCTTACAAAATCCCCTTTTTATTCATGTTTTGGGGTGTATCACGTGTCGTTACATATTTTATTTATTTAAACACTTGTGCTAACACCATTATGTGATCTAATGTGTATATTTTGTTTGTGTGGTTATGTGCGGATACATTTTATCATTTCAGTGCAATATTCATTTAAGGCCCATCAGTTCCTCGTGGGATACGAGTTGAGCATCAAGTCCTCATTCGATCGGCTCCGTTTGATTGAGCCTTGATCTCAAGTTCATCATGCATCTTGTTCATATGTTCATCATTATTATTATGTGATTTAGTTATATATACATGCGTTCATATATGGTCCATGCACATTTTTATTACAACAACCAATATATTAAACTGTTTAATTGTTAAATTTAGATTCACTCGCCAACTTTTGTTGACTCAAACTTTTGTTTTACACATGATACAGGTGGACAGGCTGAGGAGAGGAACACATAGGAATGGCCTTAGAAGATAAATAAAATACAGTTTGTTTAGAACAATGTTTTTCTTGTGCTTATATGTTTCCTTGTGTTTGGATATTTGAATTTTAATTTCAACTTAATAAATATGAAACCTATTATTAGTAAATGTCATGAGCTTTGGTGATAACCCAATTATGCCCCGACTTTTATTTTCGCCGCGGGTCATGGTGTGACAATTACGCTAGCAGTAATCAGAGGATTGATTTGTATAATTGTATACCATGATACATTAATCTAGTTAACAATTTTTGTCATGTGGGTTGTTCAATTTTTTCTTTACATATATGCTAGTACTCAAACTTGCATGCTCGCCAATACTTTTGTATTAAACTATACTTTAAAACGTATTTGCAGGATTTTGATGAAGATGATATAAGGAATCTAGTAGGATGCCTAGAAACACACCTTAAACTCTAATACTTGTATTTTATTTTGATCAAAACTTGTTGTAATTTCATATTCAAATAATGTACTTGATGTTAGCAATGAAATGAAATTTGTTTATTAAATACTTGTCACACTTAGCGTTATGAAATCTCGAGCAATCTATTTCGTCCCGCCCCGATATTTCCGCCATCAGTTGGGATGTGACACATATTCCTGCTCTTTTATGTTTTGCGGTTAAAGACCTTATGGAAGCTCATGAATACTTACAATTGGGAAAGAAAGAGAAGAAAATCATACATGGTCTTATTATAATCATAGTTTGTGTATTTAGAAAGGAAGAAATGATCACATCTTTCAAAACAAAACAAAAAAGTAGCCACAAGATATTTTGAAGGAAGCTAAGTATGGAGGTTTTGTTTGGTTAAAAAATAAATATTTCTTCAAAACCTTATGTTGGGAGAATTGATGTAATTTTCCATTGTATATGTTGTAATTTGGCCTTTTGCCCGTTTGGATCGAGAGCATATGTTTTAATGAAATTTAATTTAAAAAAAAAATAAAAGGAGACGAGTATTCTTTGCACTCTTCTGATAATAGAGAACCACTTATATTAAAAAAAAGTTATTATTATTATTATTATTATTATTTTGTTCTTGAAATTTAAGTAGGGCTAAAAACATATAATTTTGAAGCTCGTGATATATTGAAAGAAAGTTCACACCTAATATGGATAATTTAAACTTCTTATAATAATACCGAGCTATTGGTGTAACTTTCTTGTATAATAGTCGTTACTTGTTTTGATAGCTTATTGCTAGTTTGTTGGTTAATGAAATATAGTCGTTCCAAAAAATGTGCTAATTTGAGAATAAATTAGGACCAAGTAAGTGTAACGCAAGGTTGACCCTAGTCTTCTAAAAAAACAAAGCTTTAGTTCTTATAACTTTTAAAGTCCCATTAGCTTTGAAATACTATAAAAAATTAGTTGCAAAGTTTAGGTTGGGGGTCTCTTTCAATATAATTTATATTTGACAACACCATTCTTATTTCAAAAGTGTGCCAAGGAGCATGTTTTATTGACATTATATTTAACGCTACTTTTTTCCCTCAATAATGTACGATGGATTATCGAAGGTTTTTCTTCAAGTTTTTTTTTTAATTCGACAGTATACGATGACAGTTTATAAATTTATTAGAAGAAATTGATTAAAACTAATAATAAACAACTGTATAATATAAAACCAGAAAAGTTAAATTCAACCTGTTTATAAAACTAGAAAAGTTAATTTCAAGCTATTTTTTATGTTAAGGTGCAGAATAAAATTTTCACTTAAGAACCAAATTAGGTATTTAATTGTGGGTTAAGATTGGCTTAGGTTTTCAAAGAAATTTATTCATGCTTAAATACTATTGTTTGAAAGTATATGTCTGGACTTGAATAATGAGGACATCAAAATATTAAGACAATATGATTACAAGTTTAAATAGCATTAAATTTGAATTTGGAAAGTGATGTGCAAGTGGAAAGATTACCATCCCCACTTGTTCTCTAGTGGTAGAAAGCTTAGATTTTCCAATAGATACTCAAATTTAATTCACTTATGTCATATAGGGTAAATATAGGTAATCAAGGATTTGAACCAAGTCTTGTGTGAGGTTGTTAGTTTGATCCTGAGCCCAACCGGGTTTGTGCTCCACCGTGTATTACGCCGGAGAGTTTTGCTCTTGTAGTGGCACAACGACTGTCAAGTGGCAGACGGCGGTAACGTTTCCCGAGGGAATGCCCAAAAAAAGCCAAACTTTGAAGCAAGCGTGGGCTCGGTTAATACAATATAGTCTGGCTAGAGCGGGGCAATATTAGGCTCTCTGATTTAGGGAGTGTGATAACCTTATACATGAAGTTCACCGTTTTATATAAAAAAAAACTAGGACATCCTTGCGTTGTTATAAAAGCTTCATAAATATAATTTAGCGAGCAATTTTTAACTTTTATTTATAAGGTATCTGATTATCTTGATTAGCAAACATGTTAGAATGATACAAACGTTTATCATATACTTAATGAAAAAAATTGTTTGTAAATTTGCAGGTGTTGGAATAAACCACCTCCCATTTTACCTAATCAAAGTACAATCATTGAGACCATATCTGCACGCAATAAGTTTCAAATTAAAAAAAAAAAGGAAACCTATTCAATTTTTGCTACGTGATTTTGGTTTTTATATCAGTCGTATCATGTCCTTAAAATCCGTGTGATGAAACGAAAACAATAGACGAGAAGAAAAATAGCGTTTATATAAATCGCAAATGGCACGTATGGTCTAAATTTAATATTCTGATTAGAATGTGTAACTTTCTGATTTTTTTTTATTTTTTATATCAAAACTGATTAATTTGATTGGGCAAATTTTCCAACATCTAACCCAACATCAAATTATTGGCTTGATGACATAGACTAATCCGACAAAACCATATACTTCAGCTTGATAGTTTAATCTCTTTCACGTTAGATGAATCTTTAAAGTGAATATTAAGACTTTAATCATTTTTTCGAGTGTAATCTACCGCTATATTCGTGCTAAACGTGTACAACATCTCACAAAAACACTTAATTTCATAATTCTCTTTGTTTATTTGGCAAAACCAATTAACCACAATCTTATGTTCAAAATTTTCTAATAAATTATTGCTAAACTTGATTTTGGGCTAAAGTGGGGTGGTAATTTAATGTGATTAAAAAATAATTGAGATTGAGCATATTATGGGGCCCATCCATTTGGTAATGCCACATGCATATACAACGATAATGTGTGGGTGCCTTCTGGATTAAGCCAACCCACCAACTTAGACACACACCCATGACTTTAAGGCCGGTTCACATCATACTTAAACAAACCACCCCTACCCAAATAACCACTAATTAGCACCTCACTTTCTCACAACCACCCCCCCCCCCCCCCCCCCCCCCCAATCAAACCCCAAAAAAAAGAATAATAATTTTCTAGCATTACATATTTCCAAAACTTTTCTTCTAGTGGCTGCAGCTCTCTCAACTTGACAATATCCTACCGAATTATGGTTGTTATGAATATGATCCTCCTTATCATGGCGCTTTCGGTTTCGCCTCGGGTCAGCGCGGTCAACATGCGAAAACTCGACAACACGACAACGAACCCGGTCGGGTCGCCGAATGATGAAATTAAGTGTGGAGATTGTCCTTGTGGTACCACTTGCTATAGCAGCCCTCCACCACCAAAACCATCACCACCGCCACCTTCGCCGCCACCGCCGCCCAAGAAGCAGACTCCAACTCCCGTTAACTGCCCTCCACCGCCCTGTCGCGGTGGCTGTGGGGGTGGGCATGCACCTCCGGATTATATTTACATAACTGGTCCACCAGGAGACTTGTATCCAGTTGTTCAATCGGTCAACGCAGCTCCTCGGTGGTCAACAGGGGCGGCGCCGGTTGTTGTGGTGGCTGGATTATTGGGTATGTTGGCTTTTTGGTGAATTTGAGGTTATTTGTTACAGGGTTTGTGTAAAAAAAGGTTGGAATGGAAAGTTACTGGTCGGTTAGAATCGGATACTATGAAGGAAAATAGCAATCTTTTTTTGTAATAAAAAGGACAAAAACGGTTGTAGTGTTTTACCTTTTTTTTTTAATTCCAGTTAAATTGATAAATAAAAATTCTTCTCATAATTTCTACTCTTGTTCTTCCATGAAATTCATGGTTATTCACTAATTCATGTATGCTAGTTGTATGATTGTTCATTAAATTATATTTTGAGATTAAAGGGAAATAAAAATGTTTAATTAGTAAAGAAAATATTTATATTTATTTAAATTGTAAGTTGGTATGATTTACCGTTAAATAAATACAAAATTGAAGAAAGTTGACTACTAGAGTTTCCCATGCCGACGTTAGTTAAACGTCTCAACACTTGTCCTGTTTATTTATGTATGTCATGTGGTATTATTGGACCTTAATTATGGTTGCTTTCACAATATAGTGAATTATTTGTAATTATCATAACATATAGTTTGGATTTATATTATTTTTAAAGTTTTTATATGTGTATTAATTAAAGTTATTAGATGAATAGTCGTTCTGGTTTGTCATGTCTCACTTTTGGGGTCTTACTTAAATTTCGTTAGTGTGATTCCAAATATGTTATACAATTTACACATTTTTTAATTAAATTTTACGTTATACCTTAAATATGTTACAATTAATTAGTAAATTTAAGATCAGTAGATCCTAAACATGAAATATTATAAAGTTAGACCATATGGATTATCTCTATAATTATGTATAATTATTGTATATTAAGTAGTTGACTGGATTTTCAACAGTATTTATGTTAAAATCATGTTCTTTTGTATCAAAATATAATGAAACAGTATTTAGCCTAAATCTAATACATAATTAATTTAATAAGTAACGCTGGATTATTAAATATGTATTTATTGCTGTTTCTGATAGTAGCAAAATAAGAAAGAAAGTATAATTTTTTTAATTGTTATACAAATTATTAAGATTTGTTGTAAAAAATAAAGCCAAAATGGATGGATATATGAGGAGTTTTGGACGGTATGATGCATGCCGTAAATTGCGACACACGTCAAGTGAGCTGGTGAGGCACGGAAATTCCACACATGAATTTCCATCTTTGACCTTCTCATTGTCACCATGTCAACTCAAACTTTTTCAAACCATTTGCTAATTCATTTTTATGTCTCGTTATTTCTTTTATATTAAAAGATAACTCTTATGATGATATATTATATTATATACTAGGTTATAGACTATCTATTACACAGTATAGTTATAAAATATATAAAGAACTTGGTATGACTTACATATTTTTATTATCATATTACATAGAAACTAACTTGAATTTATAATAATGCCATGACTATGTTAATAAGCAAACTAAAATACAATAATAGCCCGAGTATTAAATGAGTTGAAAACCGATAAATATGTAATACATATATATATATATATATATATATATTTTCATATGACAGAAACTACGTATTATATGGTATATATAAAAAATGTATATAAAGGGCTCTGTTCAAATGAGAACCACTACGAGTTTCGAGAACCGTGAGAATTTTTTGTTTTCGCGCGAGTTGAGCCAATTTTTTTTTTTGCACAAACGTAGATAAAAATATTATAAACACACGTATAAAAAAATTAAAAAAAAATTGTCGAGTCGGTAGTTTTGACTAATGCAAGTTTTTTACGCGTTGCCGTAAATTTTGCATAAAGATAAATATTTTTTTACACCTCATGTAAATGTGGGTATGCGACATTTTTTTTTACTGAAATAAGTGATCTTTTTTACAACTTTTGATTAAAAAAATTCAGAAAATCCTTTTGGATGGCCAAGTTCTTACAGTTCTCAAAACTGAATGTGGTTTTTATTTTAACTCAACCCTGTATATAAATAATATTATTTTTATTATTGTGTATCTTTTAAATACAACTTTTATTTATAATTAGTTAAATAAATCTATTGGTGTGTTATAAATAATATTTGTTATTCTTATTAGTGGTTGTTATGCATTTTTTATTAATGATTAGTTCTTATAAAATATTGTTCTAAGTTAATAGTTTATATATATGATGAATATACTATTTTTATAATTAATGATGAATTTAGCATATTACAAATGGGTAAAAAGAAATTAATAATATTAAAATAGGATTAAGCTATTTTTTTTAATTTATAAAGCATTTTTTATTTAAGGTCATGAGGGAGATTCAAACAGGAAAAATTGGTAAAATGAAATATAGTAGTAACATTTTTTGCAATTTTATATTCGTTTATTAGGTTTTAGATTAGGTTATAATTCAATGATACAAATAAAAATATAAATTATGTTATGATCTCACAATACATATAAAATAAATCAGATGCATTTTTTTAATGGCAACCAATGTTTTATGGGATTTAAATCATTCAATCTCATGAATAAAGGGGAGACACCTTATTACCATATTGTATCCTTTCGAAACAAAACAAAAGATCTTAACTACAAATTTTCACACACTTATATACGGTAATTACTTTTCTAACTTTATATGCGTGTGCACATTAACAATAATATTATTTGAACAAATAATGTGTCAATAAAGTTAGCGAATCATGTATTAATTAAATAACCATATTATGTAAAGATGTAATGTAAAGTAATGAGTTTAAAAAACTATGTTCAAAATTAAAGGTGTTACTCATCAATTATTTATTGTTCTTATCAACTTTTACCCTCGAATACTATGATTTTGGTGTCGCAAAAGATTTGACGTTACCTCACAACAACTTAAGTGGTCGTCATCATAGTGGTCTACAAATCAAATCACCAACAAATGATATAACATATCATTGTCTTTATATTTATTAATCGAAAGTAATGTCTTTTTAGAATAATTAACTCACGCATTCTTTAAATCCACTTTTAAATATATATATTAATGTATACTATAGAACCGAAACCCTTAACTACTTATGGATAAACTTATTTATATTTAATACATATCATGATACTACTAGGATAAAAATTCTTTTGATTTTAGTAGTTATCGTGACTTGAAATTGATGCAACCCTTTTTTACATTAATCTTTTAAGTTATAATTAATAAAAAAAGAGACTATGATATTGAGAAAAATATGAAAAAGAGACTATTATTTTAGTCTCTATATTGTTCGCAGATCTAAAACGTCTCAATGTTCACAAAACCTAACAAAATGTTGAAAATGTATACATAATATGATTCTAGAAAAATCCAAGTACTTTTGTGTTTTTTTAATTAATTATTTTGACTTCTATATTGTAAAGATCGTGATGACGTACAATGAGGGTTAATACCTTGGTTCAAAACTAAAAGAAATAAGATAAGATATTCTACTACGTCAGAAAAAACCCGATTTAGATCAGTAGGGTTAGATGAGTGTGATTTATATATGAGAAGTTGTTTATATATATCACAATCTTTCAAATCTAGTCCATATATTATCACTAAACATCACATGGTATAATATTTCTAATAACAGAACAACGTTTCTTATATAAAACCCAATTTTATATAGTCCTAGTTTTTTATCAAAAAAAAAATTAGTGTGTAAAAGTTAAAGAGTTCAAAGGCTAGTCTTTTCCTTTTTTTAAAGTGCCATCTATTAGACGTTTAACTCTTCAAATAGTTATTTTAGTAATGTTTTTTTTTCCAAAATTAGTTGCTTCGCTTTCGTGTTCCTTCTTCTTCCTCAATTATGTCTTATTTCTTATTTTGAAAATTAAATTGTATTTCTTCTCTAATTTTTGCATAGCTATCATTTGAGTTGTTAAGTTACAACTATACAAACATATTTTTGTATAAATACGAATTTTGTTGCAAAGTGTTGTGAAGCTACTTTTTCCATATTAGTTGCGTAACAGAAAACAATAGGTCAGAGAGATAGAGGCACACACATAGAGAGACAGACACATTGTGTGTGTTTTATTTAAATTATAAAATTTTGTATAATCACTTTTCCAATTCATTTTCTTTTCTTTTACTCTCATAGTATTCACAATTCTTTTATTTTATTAATAAAAAATAAAGGTGAGTATCATACTAGAAAAAAAGTGTACATGGTTAACAGACGTTAGTCAGATGATAAACAATTCTTCAATTGTTAATACAAAAAGAATTAAGTATAATATTTTGAAAGTGTATGCATTGTTGGCAAGGGTCCAATCAAGCTTAATAAACCTTTTACCGACATCTCAAACATCGAGTATTTTCACATTCTTATGTTTGGATTATATATTGCTTCGCTTAACACAATTATTGTGAATATGTAATACAAATTTTCAAGGGTGCAAAATGGGAGAACAATATAGTACACGATTATTGATATCAAACACGGCTCTAGATTCCATATGATACAACTAAACATATACATATAGATATACGTGTGAATAAATGTATCGATACTCATGAATAGTGGCTTATTGTATGTTACTATACCATCATCAAATATTGATACTAACCTAACCTTCTAGTCGCGTAATACATGAGTGTATCTATTAACTTCTTATAAAACTAGCCATTTTCATGATTTTCTTTATATATATACGTGTGTGTATTAAACAGAGGATTTGGGTAGAGACATGTAGACATTTATCTGAAGTGCATGCTCTTGAGAAGGAGAAATCATGCAAGATTAGCTAGCGAGCGATAAGGAGATTTTCTACGGAAACTAAATGGAATTGGAAGAGGGCAATATCTTGTTATCTACATATAGTGAATGAAGAGTGGTAATCCAGTGTTTTAACCTTCTAAGTAATTTAACGATGGAAGACTAGAACGACGGCTGGTAGTGAAGAGGAGGCGTCTCTATAAAATCGGTTGATTGAAAACACCTGCTCGACTTAACTAAATTTCTCCTTTCATTCTAAAAATTGGGTTCCAATTAAAATCAACTGTTTTGGCTAGAGATCGACTTCAAACAAAATACCCTCCAATGAGAAACTGATGAAACGAGGGCTTAAATTCGATTCCCTGGTTTATGGATTGTGTGGAGTCGAAGCGGAATCCAGAACCATATACTACTAAACTGCCCCATTGCAAGAAGGGTTTGTAGAAGTATAGATGAGCATTTGGTACTGAGTACTGATATCGTACCGTACAGGGTATATTCGGTACCGGTACCTATTTTCCCTGTTTTTCGGTACTGGTAGCGAACCGGTATATTTGATACATGTACCAAATTGCTCTGTTTTTCGGTACTGGTACTTTCGGTACCGAACATGTACCATGCTCATCCCTAGGTAGAAGTTCGAGGCTGGTGCAAAGTTTTGTGGTTTGTGGCAGACTCAGTAGCAGAGGTTCAAAGGTTTCTAAATCGGTTTTAATAACAGATCTACTTAAAAGAAATGACAAACTATTCCATAACGGGTCAAAATCGATAGCGAGAGTTCTGAAGGAGATCAAGGCAAATACATTCCATTGGATCAAATATAGGGCAAACAAACATGTATAAGATTGAGATGCTTGGTGTCATTTTAATTTTCATTGTAATATGCTTTGTTTTACCTCTTGCTCTAGAATCTTGCTAGTCTACAATTATTTTAAATAAATGTGTTGTTAAAAAAAGTGGTTTAAAAATATGTGTTTTTAGCAGCTCGATCTTTTTTAACACCGAAATAGTTATAACTAAAAAAGTGAGACTAGCAAAGAGCAAGATTAAAAATAACAAGCACCAAAGTTTATTCTCTGTTAATTATAAACCTTTTCGTTGAGCAAGAATCTAAAAGAAAAGAAATAGAGTTAAATGCTTGGTTGGTCCCTGTGGTGTGCAAATATTGCAAATTCGGTCCCAGTGGTTCACTAATTACACACTTGGTCCCGGTGGTTGTAATTTTTGCACTCGGGTGGTCCTTATCACTAACATGTGTTAAATTTCTCAGTTAAGTGTGTGCGAAATGACTAGATTGCCCTTGACCAATTAAAAAAAAGTAAAAGAAATATAAAGATAGATGGGGCCCACCATCATCTTCCTCATCCTTCATATCTCTCTCTCTCTCTCTCTCTCTTAAAAACATTAACAAATCAACAAAATTCTGATCTCACACCACAAATTACACCAATATCCACCACAATTTCAAGAGATTCAGTAGCAAATAACAATAAGACAACTATAACAAATCAAATACCAAAAACAAAAACATCTATAAACATCCGCCATGGAAGATGAAGCTGAAGCTTTAATCTTGAACCCTAAACACAACTCACTACAAGCTCTCAAAATCCTTGAAGCTCTGAAACAAGCTTCACACGAACTGCATCAGAACCCCAATGTCAACAACCTTTAGATAACAAACCATTTTCCTGCTCATCCGCCATTAAAGCTCTTTTGGAGCTCGAACGTGAATCAGATTCCGCTTCTCCATACATTATCCACTGACTTAACCACTCGCAAAACTCTCATTCATAACTGTAGCCGGCCAGATTCCTTTTTCGTTTTTCCGGCGGCCAGATTTGGGTTTGAGTGGTTGTGGTTGGGGTGGTATTGGTGGTGAAGGTTGGGGTGGTGCGCTGAAGGTGACGGTGGGGGTGGTGGTAGAGGTTGCGGTGGTGGGTTGAAGGTGACGGTGAAGGTGGTGGTGGGTTGAAGGTGATGGTGGAGGTGGAAGTGGTGGTGGGTTGACGGTGGAACTGTAGGTGGAAGTGGTGGTTGGTTTAAGGTGGGGGTGGTTTTTAGAGAGAGAGAGAGAGTGAGAGAGAGGAAGAAGATGAGGGGCCTCACCCATCTTTATATCTTTTTATTTTTTTAACTGGTCAGGGTTAATTTAGTCATTTTGCACACACTTAACTGATAAATTTAACACATGTTAGTGATAAGGACCACCCGAGTGCAAAAATTACAACCACCAGGACCAAGTGTGTAATTAGTGAACCACTGGGACCAAGTCTGCAATATTTGCAAACCACAGGGACCAACCATGTATTTAACTCAAAGAAATATGTAAAGTTTAGAATACAAAATGAAGTTACTTTTTTTATTTGAAAGCAAGAATTAGAATATTATTAGAAAACAAAAGCTTAAATCTGGAAAAGCGAAAAACATAGGAAATGATTAGTTGTCAGAGGTGGTTATTGTCAGAACGGTGGGTATAAAATCAATCTTGAATTCCACGACTCTTTGGCCCACGATCCTTGTTTTCTTAAACTAATCATATTGACATATTGACACACTCAAGTTACTTTTTTTTTCTAAACGGTAAATTTTGATCACTAATAGATTATTGGAGTGTTATCATGTTATTAATGGAAGAATCTGATAATACCCATCTTTGCTAGGCATAATGCTTATACACCAATTCAGGAGAAAACCCAAAAAGTATGAAAAAAACCTCTTTTGTGAGAATCGAACCCAGGACCTATTAGTCCTAAAACTTAATACACCCCCAAAATATCAAATAGGCTATAAAGCCATGGGCGACACACTCAAGTTACTTTCTTTCTTTTTTTTTTCTCTTTGAAATGCAAGATTCGGAATATTATTAGAGAACAAAAGGAGCTGAACAAAATCATTGATAATATACTGAACTATATTATATAGCCCACGTGTTGCCGCGGGGACGCAAGCGAAATTTGATCGTGATATGCTATAGCAAACGAAAAAAGAAAGCTAAAAAAATAAACTCGTATGCTATAGCAAACGAAGAAAGAAAACCCAAAAAAATAAACTCGTAGCATAACCAAAACAAACATATGTACGGATGTACATATCATGTTTGGTTCACTGATTTTTTGTGCACACACCATTCACAAATTGGTTTTGAGTAAATTTATATGAAGATGTATATAAAAATAAACACGTCGCAACAACTTGTTGATATAGTATTTAAACGTTATATAAACTGTAAAAAGGAAGCTACCCATTTTAAAATTTGATTGCAAATATAGTTATAAGATTACACATACAGTTATAATTATATATAATATAAAAGAATAGAAGATGAATAGTGTTGTACAATATCTAATGCATGTTTTATAAGTTCATCAATTTTTTGTCATTTGTTATATTTCGTCATTTAGTGTAATCTTTTTCATTTACAATCCATGTAGTTTAATTTTTCTTTTACTTTAACAAAATTATTTTTTACCCCTAAATATCTTTTTTAACGAACACGTGTTTAATATTTTTTAACGAACACGCCGATACTCTTTTAATCATATTTTAAACCTTTTTCTTTGCCATAACGAGCGTGACAAAACCAACCAAGTTTCTATCGTTTTCTTTTTCGTTTACCTTAAGTTTACCTTTGTTATTTACTATCTCGTTTTACCTTTTGTTATTATTTTGATGTTCAGGCTGTGTTACGATGCAAATAGTATAGCCCATTAATATATTATTTTAATTAATTTTACAAATTTATTTATCAGTTTATCATGTTGTGCTATACGTTCTGAATTTCAACCACATCCTTGCGTAACGCGTGAGTAACTACAACCCTATTTCAGATTAAAATTTATTATGAAAACATTTCAAATAAAAAACAAAAGTGAGTGGTGCATGATGGAAAGCAAAAAAGGAAAAAGAAAAATGATGAGGGTGAATCAGTCCGATGGAAATTGGAAACGTGGGCAAATTAGATCAAAGTAGTGATAACCTCATTAACTAAATTAGATTGTTTTTCCAAAACAAAGCATCACAACTAATTGTTTTTAAATTGAAGCAAACTAAGGCTCAAGTTTGTTTACTATGTGAATGTGAAGCATACTTGAATACCATCATGAATTAATATCTTAAACATATGTGAAGAATTTGGGTCAACTACAAAGAGCCGGTGAGTAACATAGGTTTTGTAGCCAAGTACATGGCAAAAATATTTTTGTATAAATTGGTTGGCAATAAATTATTTAAATACAAATTTGTATGGCTTAATATGGAAAACTTTTGTGTTGTTGTACAAACAAGCGTGATCGTTTTTGGGATATACATTCAAACCTAAGTTGACTAGTAGAACAAACCCTAAAGGGGTTTACCTAGAACATATATTTCACTTTCTGTCATTCCCAAAGGATACTTCCTCAATCTTAACAAAAACCAATCCAGAAGTAGGAATGGAGCGTCACACTTATAACGCTATAACATATTATCATTCGGCTTGGACAAAGTTAATGAATGTATCTGGTTGTGGATATTTACTAACCATCAAGTTTCACACAAAAGGAACATAGATTCTACATAAGCCATATGTAGTAAATTTGTAATTTGAAAAATAGTTTAGCACATATGAATCATCTCAAAGGTTTAAAAAAATGGGAATTATGTATGCACATTGATGCTTTGGCGATGAGTTTGTGCGTTCTCGAGGTTTACAAGTAATTCCTAATAATAAGGATCGTATGTTACGGTTTTGTTGCGATGATGTTTGTAGATGGTATGGGTTAAAAGAACCCTTGGTAAATTGTAATTTGTTTAGTTTTTAGAAAATATAATTTTTAACAGCTTTTTGTGTTGTTTTCGTTTTATGTTTTAGAAATAGTAAACGACGTCAAAAAATTATAAAAATTTCAGTCAATTAAGAATGTGATCTACAACTTTCATTTAGAAAATATTTCTGTTTCGAACCCGAAAAATGGTCAAAAGCGTAGATCTTTACAGGTCGTTTAGTTGTGCGCTTCAGTTTGGTTTTAAACGGTTGAAGGTCCAAACAGAAGTGTTTTTAAGTGTATTATACATTATTGAAACCGTATGCAGAGTACTTAATCATGAAGTAAGAGTTTACTTCATTTAGTTAAGTTTTGACCAGTTATAGTTATGGTTGTTCAAAGTGACAACACAACATCTGTCCAAAACAGGAAAAATACTTATTTGTTGCCGTTGGTAGTTCTATTATGTGTAAAAATACGAGTTTGGAAGGAAATAAGCTAAGAAACTATTTGTTAATTGAAAGAACTAAAGGAAAGAAACTTACTACTACTTAGGAAGGAACTTACTACTTATGAAACTGATGTATGTGCCTAAAAGTATTGAGGAGAATAGAAAATTAAATTGTTGTAAAAATTTTGCTAAAGTTATCAATGTATAATTTAGATTCCAAAGATGAGGAGCTTCATTTGGAGTTGGAATACGGACAAGTATTTTTTTTTATGATTTGATTAGAATCAAGTTAAATGAGTATCACTAAATAATAGATCTTATTAACATTTGTCAAGGTCAAGAACTTCAAGTGACTCGAATAACACTTTGGTTTACAATATAGAAAGGAAAACTTATAAATATGAAGTACCGGTGGCGTATCACCATGCCCTTATTATATTGTATTTTTTCATTATTCTTATCACTATGGGTTCTAAAAACAACACATGACAAAACTTGCTATGACTTCCATGCACCTAATGTCATAATTATATGTGCACCCATAATTACTCAATTTTTTGCACAGTCTGCATAGTTCTTATTGTGATGTGGGGGACCAACAAGCAAGTTCACAAAAAGTACTTAAATCAAATAAATTTCACGACACCAGTAACATAATAATTCAAGCAACATCAGTTTCGAAATGGCACAAGTTTCACATGTAACACAAGTTTCATGATAGTAGTATAAATTTTAAGTTGCTTAGTTTCAAAGGTAAACATGTTCATAGGAGGTAAGATTGATAAAGAATGTGTGGTTGCACGATGTGCGATCAAAAATAAAGGAAACTACGAAAGTAGTTCAAGCTTTAAAAGAACCAAAATATTTGGGGTCGGGTATGTAAGTGTATGTGTGTGTAATTATACGGGCTTGCAAAATGAAAATAGGAATGATAGGATGAGATTTGAGATTGTTTTATTGAGTAAGGGAATAATTCTGAGATAAATAAGCTACTAAAAAATAACTTTTTGATAGTAAAAAAATTATAAAGGTAAATGGTTACGTGCTAGTTGTAAAAAGACATTATAAATTGGGTTTGTTAAATTTTTGGAGTAAAAGTCATAAGGTTTTTAATGGTATTTGTATGAGGACAATTTCGTAAAATACAAGTAAGGTTTTGGCACATTAGTTTTCAAAAAGACATCGGTGGACATCAGGTGAACAAATATTTTAATGTTGTACAAGTCAATAATTTTGTTTTCAAGTTTAGGAAAACATGATTTCAAACTTGTTTGAAAGAAAGTATGTTCGACGGATAATTATTATGAGCTTTTATAAAGTTTGACAAGAAGAAATATAAACCAAATTAATGGCTTATATGAGTTATCAATTATTCATATTTAAAGAATTTTTTTAGTAAAACTTGTTTAATTGAATCACTTAGATAAAGAAAATATATAGATAACTAGTTGTATAAGAACATATTATTTTAAAATTTTCGTTAAAACAACAAAATTTCAAGGCCTGGGGAGTTAACATAGGAGGGTATTTCGGGAACACAATAGGAGCTTTATGAAGAAATAAAAAAATAAAACCACCGTGATGGTTACTCCTGCCTCTAATTTTTTCCTCTCGACTGATTATGATGTAGAAATTCATTATAGTAAGATAATGTATACTTGACTAATTATGTCGAGATTTACCAAAAGAGAATGAATATACATGAAGATTGACTCACACGTATGTTTTTTACGGTATATTTTATTCACAAGGAAACCTCAAACAGGCCGCCAAACACAACTCCAAAAACAAAATTACATCAACACAAATTTGCGCCACATATCCCAGGAAACCATATTATTTTTCTCTTTATTTCAATACCACAAGAAGCCTAGTGATCTTATATCTTGAATGACACTATCAATCTTCACCTCCATGTTAGAGAATCTTTTGTTGTTCTTAGCTTTTTAACGCTCCATGATAATGCCTTTAACGCTAAACTTTCCTTGTTGTTCACTTCCATAAGACCAACACACTACCATGATAATGTCTTTTAACGCTGAACTTTCCTTTCTTCCTAGCCCCATGTGATTATGCACCTCCACTAAGTCTTTGATCGAGAATAAAATCAAGGGACTAACCTTGCACCAGACGCTTACATGGTTCCAGATGACAGCAACAAGGTGACACCAGAAAAGAAGATACTCCACGATCTCTTCACCAGCATCACACAAAACACAACCAGTGTTCCCATTGTAACAGTTTATATCCCAAAGAGCTGCAAGCGTTGGAATTCCATCCATAACCACGCGCCACATAAATATATTACATTTCTTTGGCACCCGCTTGCTCCATTTGAATACAAACCTACTAATGTAATTTGCTCCGCTACCAAGAAACTGTTATAGTCCCGATTGAAAACTCCACATTTTTGCCTCCCACCAGGCCCAACTATTTTTTTATCCGATAAACCTTAAACAACAGACCACTTCAGCAAGTTAACTAATCCTTTTCCACAACTAAACCCAACTCTCGACTGCACTCCCAACAGCCCGAAAAGACGCCTCCACTATGTTGAACTAGTCTGCCACCTTGCAATTTTTCTCCTACTCCAACCTGAATAAACGAGGGAATCGGTCCTTTAGCGAGACATTACACACCCACGGTCCTTTAACTGGACTCAAACATATGTATTAGGTACTAGTTTATTGATTGAGTGAAATGTTTCTTGGAACTTGCCTATTCCATTACAGATATGTTCAAACGAAAAGAAAACTGGTTGTCCTGACAAGTTGGTGTAATGGTTAGTCACTTGGTTTCTTTCCTTAAGGTCTCAAGTTCAACTCTCACTAGCATCACATTGAAGGACATTGGCTGTGGCAATGAAGTTTAGAACTAGGTCTCTCTGTAGGTCGCAAGTTCAAAACCGAGTCGAACTGGGTTTTATCACAGTGGGCCTTCGGGGGGCGGGTTTTCCCCGGAACTGGTGGCTCGAGTATGCATCCAACTCTAACTGTAATGAAGGAGTATATGCATTTGCTCGATTGAGGGCATCACACGATGCTTATCCGGTGATTAGTTGGCTGTTCAAAAAAAAGAAAAGAAAATTGACTAGGGAACCAAAAATTATCCCTATATTAATTTACAAAAAAATTCTCTGCTCACACAAACACTATTCATTTTTCTTTTCTTTTAACCCTTATACTTTTTTTCTTTTACCATTTTAACCCTTTTCATCTTTTACATAACCCCCATAGTTTTTATCTTTTACACTTTTAACCCTATAGTACTCATTTTTCACATATTTGTCGCTAACATTTTCTATTTTAACTCCAACACTTTTCCACTTTTAACTTTGGTCTTATGTACTGTACATCTTTTAAAAATTTGTCGTGTTACGATTCGTTTTAGATTTTGCGAGTTAACACTTTGCAACACACGTGTGTTACGTCAATATTTTTACGGTTTACCGGCTCCCTTGAAACTCGCGAGTCCTAAGCCGACTTAGTTATTTCTTCTAGGTTTTACCTTTTTAGTTTAATTTTGTGAGTTAATACATCGTAACGTGCGTGTATGATTCATCATTTTTCGCTTACTTTTTATTCGGTTTAACGGTCTTGCTACAAACACGAGTCACAAAAACTAGTTTCTAATTATTTTAAGACTTCAATTCTATCTCCCAACAACATAACTCAATTATGTCTAACTTTGAGGTTGGCAATTATTGAACCAGAGTTTCCAAGAACGATTTATGTATGCACCAATGTCATCAACTTCATTTCACATCATTCCAACACGTGGCCTAAAGGTTTTTAACAACTTGAACTCCGGTGTTTGCAGTCATGGTTTTGAATTTTAAGAAAAAATGAAGCCAGGGTTAGCAATCTCGATAACCACATATTTACTTAAAAATTGCAAGAGTCTTTGGCTCAATAACATTAGTAAATTCCACTTAATTGAGTGGTAAGAGTTGAAACCTCACTCAGAGTTTTTATGTAGATTTTACGTGGTTTAGAATTAGAAGGCGTATGTTGCATAAGTGCATAACTTAACCAAAAAAAAATGCTATAAATTTAAAAGTATCATAATATGTCGAGTTTGACTGAGTCTTGAACTCAGCCCCTGAGTTTGTTGCCAATACTAGACCAACTCACTCATCCATAATTGAATAAATATGCGTGGCCTCTTCACCACCAAAAAGACAAACAAAATTGTAATCATCGACCGTAAAGAAAATGACCTCTCACCAATTTTTCTCCCATTTTATTCAAACTCACTTAATTTAACTTTCTCTAATATTTTCAACAAAAAAAAAAATATGGCTTCAATACTACTTCTCTTAACCACCCTCCTCTACATAACTCTAGCTTCCGCTCAGTGCCCCTACCCTTGCAACCCACCACCAACCGCGGGTGGCGGCAACACCAACATGCCGCCATCAACAACCATGCCGCCACCCGCTACACAAACGGGGAATAACTATCCCCCGCCTGCGGGCATTTACACACCGCCATCAAATGTTTTTCCTTATAACCCTCCAACTCCTGACTTTCATGAAGGTGCACTGTTAGAAGTTGATTCACAGAACACTGAATTGAGGTATGTATTTGTTTTTTTTTGTTACAAAGAAAGGTATACAATTTATACACAAAAAACGTAATCTAAATATAGAGGACAGCTTGGTTTACGGCTGGATTTACAGCTGATTACTAGCTGTCTTTTGACCCTGCTAATCTTGGGAGATGATGCTTGACTGATCCCGCAATCTTTGATATCTTTTATTTTTAACACTCCCCCTCAAGTTGAATAGTCGGATTTCCAAAATTCAACTTGCTCAAACAATCGCTGAAAATTTTCCCGTTAACTGCTTTTGTTAGAATGTCAGCAAGCTGATCCCTTGATCGAACGAATGGTAGTTCAATCGTACCATCTTCCAATTTTTCTTTGATGAAGTTCCTATCAACTTCCACGTGTTTAGTTCGATCATGTTGTACTGGGTTTTCTGAAATCTGAATTGCAGCTTTATTATCACACATAATCTTACTTGTTTCTTTTGACGGAAAACCAATCTCAGCTAAGAGTCTTCGCATCCACATGGCTTCTGTTAAACCTCGAGCTATACCTCTAAATTCAGCTTCTGCACTTGAAAGAGCAACCACCTTTTGTTTTTTACTTCTCCAAGTAACAAGATTCCCGCCGACTAAAGTGAAGTAGCCTGTTGTTGACCTCCGATTTCCCTTATCTCCTGCCCAGTCTGCATCGGTATAGATTTGAACATTTAGGTGTCCATGTGATTGAAACAGGACTCCGTGACCTACTGTTCCTTTGAGATATCTAATAATTCTCCAAACTGCTTCCATATGTGACTGTTGAGGTTGGTGCATGAACTGACTTACTACCCCTACAGCATAAGCGATGTCTGGACGAGTATGTGAGAGATATATTAGTTTTCCCACCAGCCGTTGGTATCTTTCTTTATTTGCTAATTTTGCTCATTCTTCCATATAAAGCTTCTGGTTTACACTCATAGGAGTATCTGCTGGTTTGCAATCGATCATTCCAATTTCTGCCAACAGGTCTAAGACATACTTCTTTTGACTAATGAAAATTCCTTGTTTTGACCTTAGTACTTCAATTCCGAGGAAGTACTTAAGTCTGCCCAAATCTTTCATTTCAAATTCAGCAAACAAGTTTTCTTTGAGTTTTACCATTTCTTCTTTATCGTTCCCTATAATGATCATATCATCTACATAGATAATTAGGCAGGTTACGAATTTTCCTCTTTTTTTGAGAAACAAAGTATGATCGGCATTACTCTGTTTATATCCAAACTTTTTCATAGCTACCGTAAATCTGCCAAACCAAGCCCGGGGAGATTGCTTCAAACCATAAAGAGACTTCTTCAGACGGCAAACTTCTCCAGTTTTGAAATCTTTTGTGAATCCTGGAGGAGCATCCATAAATACCACTTCATCTAGGTCCCCGTGTAAAAAAACATTTTTACATCAAACTGTTGAAGCGGCCACCCTTCATTTGCAGCTATCGAAAAAAGAACCCTAATTGTGTTCATTTTTGCAACTGGGGAGAATGTTTCAGCATAGTCAATCCCATGTGTCTGGGTATACCCTTTTGCTACCAGTCGGGCTTTATATCTTTCAATTGTACCATCTGGTTTATACTTAACCGTATAGACCCAACGACACCTCACGGATTTCTTTCCTAATGGGAGAGTACACTTTTCCCAAGTATTGTTCTTGATTAGGGCTTCCATTTCCGTTTTCATTGCTTCCTTCCAATGTTTAGATTTTAAGGCTTGATCCACGTTTGTAGGAGTTTCTTCGGAATAAACAGATGAGATAAATGCTTTGGCTTCCTTAGTGAAATTTCCATCGGCCACACTAGCTATAGGATAACTCGATCTTCTTGGTTCTTTTTCAGGAGAATACCGTTTCGGAGGAACCCCTCTGTTTGTTCTAGGGGGTAACACATATCTTGATGGTGGTTCTTCTTGTCTAGATTCATCTGCCTGCAAATTTTCAGTTTGTTCTGTGGCAGTTTCATGGTTAGAAGTATTGGTATCCTTGGAGTCATTAGAAATGTCAAAAGTACCACCAGACTGAATAGGGTGAGTATTACTTACCTCGACACCAGGTTAGGAGGAACATTGGGACCGTCAGTGGCACTGAAATTGAAGTCTGGTGACTCTGTAGTAGGTGACTCTTTAGTTGGTACATAGGGAACATATTTTAACCAGCTTAGTGTGTCTAAACATTCCTTCTCCCCCTGACCACTGAGTTGGGAATTGTAGTAATACTCGGTTTCAAGAAAGTCACAGTTTATTGTGGTGAACATATGACGTGTTTTTGGATTATAACATCTGTATCCCTTTTGATTCATTCCATACCCAACAAAGACACATTTTCAGCACAAGGGTCAAGTTTGGTTCGATCTGATTTAGGTATGTGAACAAAGGCAGTACATCCAAAGATTCGTGGTTGAAGAGTAAGAACTGAGGGTAGTTTGAAGAATTTTGAAAGGGTGTGTAACGGAGTGTTAAGTTTTAGGATTTTTGTTGGGAGTCGGTTGAGAAGATAGGTAGTAGTAGCAGGGCTTCAGGCCAAAAATATTTCGGGACCTGGGATTCAATTAGGAGAGCTCGTGTCATTTCTAGCAAAATGCGATTTTTCCTTTCGGCGACACCGTTTTGTTCTGGGGTGTTTGGGCATGTAGTTTGGTGAATTATTCCCTTGTCTTGGAAAAAGGATTTAAACGAGGTATTAACAAACTCACCGCCATTATCAGATCGGAATATTTGGATGTTTGTTTGAAATTGGGTTTGGATCATGGCGTAAAACATAGTGAACTTTTCAAATACTTCGGATTTGTTTTTCAAAAAATAAACCCAGGTCATTCGGGTACAATCATCAACGAACATCACAAAGTAACGAAGGTTTTGCCCCCAAAACTGGGGCAGGACCCCATACGTCATAATGGATTAATGAAAATGGCAAAGCAGCCTTAGTATTATTGGGTTTAAAAGTTTTTCTGTGGCTTTTTGCTAAAACGCATGTTTCACAATGTGACATAGAATTAACTGGAAATAGTTTTGGAAATAAAATATGCGAATAACTTGTAGAAGGATGACCTAATCTTCGGTGCCATAGCCAAGCTTCTCGTTCCGATGTCCCATGAGTCAACATCACAGCACCACTTTGAGTCACCTCATCCACATAGTACAACCCTTGATTTTCAGTGCCACGCCCAATGATCACTCCCGTCCTGATATCCTGTAAAATACAAAACGTAGGGTACATTAGGACAATACAGTTGAGTTCCTTTGTGACATGGCTGATGGAAAGCAGCTTATGTGATAACGAGGGAACATAAAGACAATTAGAGATTTTTATTGTGGGTGAAATCTCAATAGTCCCTCCCGATTTTACATCCATTATTCCTCCGTTTGCCGTTTGAATATGTGTTTTTTCTGGTTTGGTTGTTGAAATAATATCCGATAGCTCATAAGTCATCGTATCGGTCGCGCCACAATAAAAAATCCATAGTTTTTGTTTTTTGTGATGTTCGTGGGCCATATTGACATTTCCCTTATTTTCAGGGACTAAATGTGTAATATTTGTTTCTTTATCAGTCGTGTATGACCGAGGGTTTGAGGGTTGCGCCTCAAACCCTTTACCTGTTGCAGTGTCTTCTTCTTCATCTGCTTTGGCCATTCCGCCGAACCCCGATCTGCTCCGGCTTTCATCTCTGGTGACATCTCGGCTGCCGTGCTAGATGACTTCCCCTTTTCCGTAGTCTTTGTGCCTCTCTTCTGACCATCAGACCACCATTCGGGATACCCAACGAGTTTGAAACATTGTTCCCGGGTATGTTTCGTCATGCCGCAATGATCACACTTGAGGTGAGTTTTGTCGTCTTTATTACTTGTTCCGATTCTTCTTCCATCGGCCCGTCGGTATCCCTTTGATGCAAGCCCTAATCCGTCAATTTCAGAGGCCATTAGACCCACTGTGATAACCTGTGTGTCATTGAGAGGTGTTCCCAGAATGTTCTGGTGAGCGGCCTCCTTGCGGACAGTGGCGTATGCAGTTTCTACGGTTGGAAGGGGTTCTAACCGGAGTATTTCCCTCTTTATAGGGTCATATTTCCGGTTGAGGGCGTTTAGAAACTGAAACAGTTTCTGTTCCGTCCTGATTTTGTGATATGCTTGGATATCGGTTGGGCAGGTCATAGGGTTTGGGTCAATCCGATCAATTTCTCCCCATACTCCTTGGAGTTATAATCCACAATTCTTCTAGGGAGAGATTGTTCTGTTTGATTTCATTCGCCTTGACATGTAGGTTGAAGGTTTGGAGCTTGTCACACCCACTGCTATATGTTATAGCCAGGGCATCCCACAGCGATTTTGCTGTCGGAAATTCGGTTAGATTGCTGGCGAGGGTTGGTTCGATGTTTTGTATGAGCCATTAGAAGACGACTAGGTCGTCTTGTTCCCATTGCTCATATTCTTCGCTGGTTTGGTTCGGTGGGTTGGTTGATAAATGGTTTAGAAAGGCTTTTGATTTACCGCCTATGGCTACCCTCATCATCCGGGTCCATAGAGCATAATTCTGGCTGTTGAGCTTGAGGTTTATTTGAAGGTTATCGGACAGTTTTGGGTTTCGGTTTTGTGGGTTGAGGCCATTCTTGAGCAGATTGGCGATTTGAATTGATAGATCTTCTCCCAAGTTACCGGCTTCGGCCATGGCAGCTTGGTTGAGAGGATGATTGGTTTGAGTGAGCAAGGTAAATGATGAACAGGTCAAGAACGACACTGCTCTGATACCATGTTAGAAGTTGATTCACAGAACACTGAATTGAGGTATGTATTTGTTTTTTTTTTTGTTACAAAGAAAGGTATACAATTTATACACAAAAAACGTAATCTAAATATAGAGGACAGCTTGGTTTACGGCTGGATTTACAGCTGATTACTAGCTGTCTTTTGACCCTGCTAATCTTGGGAGATGATGCTTGACTGATCCCGCAATCTTTGATATCTTTTATTTTTAACATGCACCACCTGCCCCGGACCCTATAGTCCCATGGTTCCCCTTTTACTACAAGGATCCGCCACGTAACCCTCGTAAATCTTCGTAGGCTGATGCGAAAAGCGGATCAACGGCGGTGATTTTCTTAGTCCATGTTGTTATGTTTGTCCGGTTGATGCAATATTAGGTAGGAGTAGCATGCAATGAAGTTATTTTTTTTTTCTTTTTGGTGTATGGTGGTGGTTTTGTTAAGGGGCAGATTTGGTAATAAAAGAAAAACATGGGAGAAATTATATAATTACTTTTGTTGAAAATGCAGATGATTATGTTCTGTATTTTTACTCTGATTTTTGTTCTTCAGAGGTACAATGTGTGGTACAAGTGGCTTTTTGAGTGTTGTAATTGATCTTTCCTTCTACACCATTTTATTTGTTTTTTTTACTGTATATGGTAATGCTTTTTCGTGAGAAATTACAATGAAACACTACAGATTGCAAAATGTTAGAAAAAAGTTCAAGAAGTTTTTATTCTTTTTTTAATCTTTTCAGCTACACTTTAATACGAATAAAAACTCCAGCAAGTTTACCAATTAGCATAATATGATCAAATGATTATACTCCATTGGGTCTGTTGTGCTCTTAATTTTTCATATATATGGATCACTCCAAAACTCCCATACATTGAGAAATTGAAGAGCCCATAATAAGTATTATTTTTTTTTTCATTTTTAGAACATCAGTTTACACAATTTTTTTTGAACGGCGAAAACTTCTACATATATATATAGAAATCAGCAAGAAGCTGGAGAAACAAACAAAAGGAAGAAAAAGAAACAAACTGAATAAGCGAGTCACCGCATTACAACATGGAAACGACATTAAAACTAAGCCAATTTTCCCAGCAGGTAACTGTGGTTTTTGAGAGATACGTGGCCCAACTGTAGCTATCCTCCTTAATCAAGTCGACCGTTGCCTGGATCGATGTATTCTTTCCCTCGATTTTTTTTGCGTTTTGTGTGTTCCATAACCTCCACACTGTAGCCTGAGCAACCAAGTTAACCAGCTTCTTCCATCTTTTAGCGCCCGGATTCTTTGTTAAGGCAACCATAAAATCCTTCAGGGAGCTAGTATTTGGCGGTATAGGTATCTTCATCCACACACAAACATGCCACCACACGATTTTGGCCAGCAGGCACTCAGCGAATAAATGGTCAGCCGTTTCGATCACGTACCCGCATCTGGATCCTTGACGGCTTGTCCTATAGAGGAGCGGGACACCATTTAGCACACCAAGATACCATTGGGCTAAATGCGCTTTTGGTAATTAATAGATTATTTGATTGATGGCTAAAATTTTGGACTGTCATACATCTCATTAGTCTTTATATCTCTCAAATCTTTTACAATTTCTCTTACACACTTTGGGAGTTTTCCATCTCCTATGTTATCTTGGGTAATTGGTGTCCCAACTTTGAAATTCATACAAATCAAAATGGTGGTTGTCAATTGTTTAATGAGCTAGTTGTTGGAACGCTAGTGAACGAAAGAATAATTGGAGTGTGGTTTATATGTTTGTTGCAAGTCATAACTTTGAGATGAGTTTTGATGTTGAGCTTGAATGACAAACTCTTATATGACCTAACTTGATAACGGAAAAATGGTAGAAATGACTCAAATAATTGTAGGCATTTTGTGGGCAGTTACCAGCTCCTCCTCCCTCCCTCCCCCTACGAATTCTGCACCAAAAACATACCGTTGTTCAAATTCTCGAAATCAGAGTTGTATCCAATTGAATTATTCGGTAGAACCACCAAAATAATTTGATCCGAGAGTGATTACACGCCTCTCTGATCGTGCGGTTTTCTGAAAATTCCCCAACAATGGAATGGCGTGATAATTTGCTGAAGATTTGATTGTTAGAAATCTTTAGCGGACGAGTCACGGCACTAGCAGCTAATACCGTATCATGCAGAATTTTTAAGCATCAATGCCAGCCATGACCCAAACACAAACTGCTACATTAGATGTTAGCTTTCTTGTCACTAAATTCTCGACCTAAACCAGATTGATACATTTTAAGATGGCCTGTTTCCACATGGACCCATTTGACCCGCCCATTTCGCCAGGATTGTATTCTAATATAGAAGGCTAGCTGATCCTATTACAGAAAAAGAAAAAAGTAATATATTAGTTATTATGTTTGTACTTACCCACGACCATGCGTTCGCCTGAAATAAAATGGGCAAACCCAAAGCAATCTAGAATGTTACACACACAATTGCTCTAAATTTGACCACTCTAGCTCAATTCTGATATTTGTTACAGAACCACATATTTCATCTACCATACAACACCACATCTAAAGTTGCTTCAAGACACAACACCAACTTTAGGACCGTTCCACGTGTGACTACCTTTCACATTTCTTCTCACCATGTCTCTACCTCTCGGTTCTGGATCTTTCAGCTTATTAAGTTTGGTATCGTTTCTCATCTCTTTATCTTTCTTTTCAGATATTTGATTTCTCCCAACACTTTCTGAAACACGGAGCCTGTTCGTCGATGAAGTTGAAGAGCTCGGTCTATCGTGTAACGGGACGGAAGACTTTAATGAATTCTTGTCATGTCGAGTAGCCATTGATGAACTGGGTCGTCGTTGATTTGGTGTCTTGCTGATGGGTGTAGCCTGTAAATTGCATTGTATATATGTCACGTTATTGTTTCTTACTTACAAACTAATATGATGTAACTACAGAAAATTTTTGAATGTTATTGAAGTAACCTTGTGTTCTGAAGCACAAGCAGATTCGTTGTAGAAAGAAGGTAGTGGTTTTGCTTTAAAATTGAGACTTTTTCGAAATTGTTTCATCTCGGCTGCTTGTTTTTCCTGCAAACGCATGAATAAATGTCATTGTTGATCTTTTGTGGGGATGAAATATTGTTATCACTTGCATCAATTCGTTTTCGTACCAGTGTTTTTGCTTTAACTTGGTTGATTTCCACCTCTTTAACATGTATTTTCTCCGCGATTTTTGTATAGAACTGTGATACGTGTAACAAAACTCAGATTTAGAATAAGAACAAGTGATTTATAAACTAAACAAATAACAAGAAAGAATGATTCTTGCCTCTTTCCTATTTTCCACTCGCTGATCAGCTTTGAAACTAAAACCAGTAGCACTCTGAGCAATGTGTGTTTTGCTTGGATTAACGGACTGTTTTGACCTGATAAAGGGGGTGAAAATACGTTGAGAATACACTAAAGAATTTTTTAATAAATCATATAAACATGTGTACTGTAAGTCTGTAACCAACCTGTTAACGATCGGGCGTATCCCGGGAAGAGATTTCTCTGACAATGGACGCTGAGCTTTGACTTTGACTGCCTTTTCAGATCTTAATTCCTTCACAATTATATGCAATGAAATAAGATACAGCGTACAAATAGTATTGTGCAAACAATAAATGATTAACAAAAATGTTACTGTAATGAATATAATTCGAAGACAGCTGGTATTTACCTCTGCTTTTGAAGTTTTTACTCGTGAGCCAATCGAGGGACTGGCAGTCGGGGCAACTTCTTTTCTGTTTTCGTTACAATCGAGGAACTAGCAGGTCGGGGCAACTTCTTTTCTGTTTTCGTTACAATCGAGGGACTCGCAGGTCGGGGCAACTTCTTTTCTTTCGATACAATCGAGGGACTAGCAGGTCGGGGCAACTTCTTTTCTTTCGATACAATCGAGGGACTAGCAGGTCGGGGCAACTTCTTTCTTTCGATCATCGAGGACTAGCAGGCCGGGGCTTCATTGAGCCTTTGATGCTCCATTAGGAACCTTTTTTTGGGAACGATCAACATTGACTTGAGTCTTTAATGTTGACCTTGTAAGTTTCTTTTCTGCTGCAGGCTTTACCTATCACCAGTAGAAGTCAAAGCATCGTAAGCACATTATACAGTTTAAATAGAACATATATAATCATCCCTTTTTCACCAAAAGAAAATACAATTAATTTTCATAATTCACTTTTTTAAGGCAATAGTTGCATTCAATACAAGCAATCCCAATGACACAAGAATTCACCTTGGATGAAATTGTTGTCGTGGCAATAGGTGAGGAGCTAATGCTATCATGGTCCTTCTCAGGTATGTGACAAGCAAGCGATGAATCATCATGGGCTTCTGATGACACATCCACCGACACTACATGGTCAACGATGGTCAACCCAAGACTTTGTTCAGTATTTCCAGTTACATTCTCATTTTCACTCTGATGCGTTTCACCAAACTCGTCCTGAGTTGTAACACCATGAAATTCATAACTTTGACTTTCCCAATGCTGACTTATAGTAGTATCTTCATCAAAACATGCAACATCTCCGTTTTCATGATGTTGAACTTCGGTTTTTGTATTGCATTTAGAAGGATTAGAACTGCTGCAAGGACTCTCATCACAATTACCATACTCTTCAAACTCACGCAAGTCACCATTTCCATCTGTACACAACTCTCCCCCGTCTTGGCATTCAGACAAACGTTGCTTCAAAAGTGCTTTCCGTCTAAACTCAGCCTCAAAATACGCCTTTTTTTCTGTAACCGATCCTGGTTTTGAATACTTTTCGACTTCCTCAAGATATCTATTATGTGAAAAAACCGATCTTCTTTCCCAAGATAACGACTCAGATTCAAATCTTCCAAAGGAGATTGAACCCGACCGCAATAGGTCCGCCTATCCAATTCAAAAAAAATATCAGGGTCTTCACATACTGTTGAACCATAATATATGAACGCGTATATAAATAAATAAACATAAATGATCCCTTTCATTCAGTTGAACAACACAGCTTTTTAAACAACACTTTATTTAGATCTATTTTCAGTAAGCAAGTGACTTTTGTGTATAAAAAGTTTACATAGTCATTAGATTATTATGTCCTACAAACAACATCAAGACTTGAATATAAATAGCAAGACAGATAAAGTGAAAGTAACTTTAATAAATAAAAAAAATTCATTAATCATTAATATCACAGTATTATTGTTATAAAATCTAACACAAAAATCTGCAATTAAACATTCATTCAATTTGATCTGCAATAAATATTGTTAAAAAAACGGTTAGCAATTAACTGAATCAAATCCAAATCATGAAAAATCAGATCTTGTGGAAATAATTACCGGAAAATTCAAGCGAAACGGTTCTTCAATTTCGCCTGCCATTAACTAGAATCACTTCAAAGCATGATACGGTAATATTGACGAAAAAACCCTAACAAAAAGCGGTGAAAAAGTGTAAGAGAGAGTGTACAAGTTAATTAAATCAACATAAATACGGATATCAGATGATGATAGATAAAGAAACATTGATTTGTGAGGATCACTTACGATTTATGGAGGAGATGACGGTTGATTGACGGTGTTTGATCGTTGTTGAAGTGAAAGTAGATGTGTGTGTTTGACGATTGATGAGAGAGAGAGCGAATAAACGGGGTTTGGTTTGTGTAGGAAGTAGGAGTGAAGATAAAACTGCATCTATCATGTGAGTGTGTGTGTGTGTTTGATAGATTTAATTTAATTAGACCTTTTTGGTCAACGGTTAAAATCTGGCCCCTCAATCGCTCCGCCTTTTCATCTCTATTTTTTCATGATAATCAATGTTTTCATATAGAAGATGAACGAAAGTGGTATCATGTGTAGTAAAGAAATTATACTGAATGTTTTAGCATTATTAGATTTTACGGTGTCGTGGCATGGAAGAGGCGTAGATCCCTTGTGCGGCGTGGTGGAGGGGCCGGCATCTTCTTCACCGGCATGGAGGTTTTGCTGATGATGATGTGTTGGTTGTTTTTATGGATGTAGGATTTTGTTTTATTTTTAAATATAAAATAATTACAAAAAGTGTAACCATTCCACGCTTAATTCCACACCCCACTTTTTGGTATCACGACACCTTTCTGACAGGTGGCTTCCACGTGGCGTTTCTTGCCTTCTTTTCATGCTCTACCACACTGTATGGTCTTGGTGTAGATTTAGGAGTTAGTTTAATGAGATTGTGGATCAAGCATTCTACAAGTATTATAGTATTATACCTTATCTTAATTTAGAAGGTTAATAAAATATTAGATTTGTAGTAAATAAAATTTTAGAAAAATAAAAATAGAAAAAAATTGACGATCAGTTTTGGTTCATGACTTGTTGAGTCAAATGAAGATGGTTTAAGAGTATTCAACTGAATCGGTGATGATTTCCTATCCAAACGACAGTTAGTCTAGTTCTAAAAAAAGCGATGATCATCTATATAAGTCAAAACTCCTTCCCAAATTTCACTAACATCCAATCAATTTGATGATAAAGTCAATTGTTATATAAATTTATGGTATTTTAGACGTAAATTGAATGGGAATGAATTGTCAACTGAAATCAAAGAAAGATTGATAATGGCTCCGGTTCATATCAATTTACCATATTTTATATTACTTCTAAAAAAATAAAAGTATATTTTGCTGCATACATATTATATGTAATTTAGCTTCCAAAATATTATTTTGTCGATTTGCCTCACCTTTTTCAATCATATCTCAAATGAGTTTTGGCTTCAAATGGAGAAACTGACACATGGGTTTTGGTTTCAAATGGAAAATTTGAATAACATTTTCTGGATTCCATCCTTAGTTTAGGGGTCGCCTTCTTGGGAATTCTAGATAAAGACTTCTCAACGAGTTCCACAATGATCTTATAGAATTAGAAGATTAATCTTGATTAACTATGTTAAGATGCTATTAATGTAATTGTCATGCTCTCGAGAATAATCTACCCTGATGTCAAGATTTAAACTCTGGTCTTCTTTTCAAACGAAAGATAGCCATAACACTCCTTAGATATTTTAAAGGGTGTGAGTACCTCATGTAATTTTAATCTTAAGGTATAACATTTTAAAAATATGATCTAGTATTTTAGGTTGTTATATCATAATTAAATAAATAAGTTTATAGGATGAGAATCATTACAGAACATTAATTGTTGCGATAATAAAAAGAACAACTCTAAATCACTAAATTTTGAGATTTAAGATTCATATTTTTAAAATTTTCTATATCTTACATTCATATATGTATTTTATAAACAACCATATATTTTAACTCACACATAACCTACATACATGTAGGTAGTTTAACTTACAATATGTCTAGTTATATAAAAAACTATTTTTTTTTTCATTTTTTACTTTGAATTCTAGTCGAGAAACAATAAATCATACATTTGTAAATTTTTATTTATTTTTTAGGTTTTTTAAGATTAAAAATAAATGATTTATTTTATTCTGCGTATTTCACAATATTTAGTGTTCTGTTGTATATAGTATTATATTAATTAATTAGCTATAAATATTAAAGTTCTAAGTTTACTCAACCCAAATAAGAATATTTCTTATTTAAATAAATGCAAAGGTAAACTAAATGACTATTTGCTCATTATTTCAAGCTTACTCCCACACTTTTTAACACTAAATACCACCTAATATAAAGATTGAAAACACACAAAAAATTATGAGAGCAAGCACTAATCCCACTAGAACACTAGATGATGAATACTCACACTTTTAACAACATGGGAATATTTCGTTAAAGAGAAAGACAAGAGAGAACAATAGAGCTTTAGGAAAGTTTTGTTTTCTATAAAATCAAAGTGTTTGGAATTGCTTAGGCGTAATCTGAAAGGGTTTCAAGGGGTGTAGCAACATCAAAACACCTATTCTTCAATAAATGCTACTTGATTTTATGTTTCTAATATCTTGGAAATGTTGTAACCATGTTTAAAAGTCGTTAAAGTATGTTTATTTCGAGTGGACCTTTAGTGCAAGTCACTAACGTGTTCACAAATTCGTACATATTTATAAAAATCGTGGAAACAAATTGAATCAAAGTTGGCAATTTGGCATCAAGCAAACAAATTGTACCCAATTTTTACCAAACAAACGGGTTCTAGTAGATTTACAAAATAGCTTAGATATATCTAAAGTACATTTACAAAATAGCTTAAATATATCCAAAAGAACCTAGTTATTTCGGATTCTGTTATATATATAAAACTTTAAAATCAATTTAAGTTTTCATTTTTGTAACAAACTGGTTTTTCTTTTAAGCAACCGAGTTCTATTATATTAAACGGTGTCAATGAAATTATTAAATGTTTATAGTGACTTCCCATTATTTGTAAACAAAGTTGTATTATTCTAAAACGATGTTCTGTGAGATTTTCAAAGCTTTTAATTATCGTCCTTTAAAAATACGTCAACTAAAACGTACGTTTTGACGTTATTTATTCATTTTTCTACGGATACAAGTATGTCTTTACAGAATATTTTTGTACAAACATTTATATGTCATTAGCAATACTTACATCACCATTTTTCTTGTTAATGTATATTCTTTATCCGAATTTGTTTCGAATTGTATAAAGTCATTTATCATTATCAACTGCTTGACAAAATTTCCACTTATATACCTTGAAATTGCATTAATCTACGGTCTGCTTGACATACCAACAATTGTTGAATAGTTGTCAAAATGTCTACCATGGTTACTAGAAAAGTATTTACCAAAAAAAAATCTTATAAATCAAATTACAACTGTTAATTCTGAGAAAAGATTTTCAAAGATAAACAATATTAATATAATAGAAAATTGTTTTCCTGTGGACAAAAGGATATGTGTTTACTTTGAGCTATACAAAGGACAATGATGAGAAAAATCTTTGCCTTTTTACATTTTTGATTGTTGGGAAAGTGAATATAAGAATTGCTTTTTAATCATCTCTGGGGCCAAACATGATTGAGAAATTATAAGAATCTTAAAAGGTGCAATACATATTGAACATAAATGATGCTCTTGTATGGATGCGGATGTGAATTGTTTATTTTTTGCCATCATGTTCTTGTTTTAAACACATTTAGTAAAATACTACCATTTAGATCTTTAACCATATTTGCATTTAAACGTACAAGAAATGTGTATCGATATGCTGTCAATTGTTCTAAAAGCATCTCATACTAATAAAAAAAGTACACTTAATTTCATATTGCATTCTCTCTTAATAAAAAATTTTATCAAAATGTCATGTGAGAATTTCTCATGCTACCTCAACCATAATAAATAATAAGTAAATTAAGTGGCAATTTCTCATGCTACCTTAACTATAATAAATAATAAGTAAATTAATATAAGAACCATTATCCACCTTAATAAATAATTCAAAATAACCTTCTCTCCCTCAAAAAAAATTTATACACCAAGATGAGTTGGTTAATAAATTATACTATATAGAATAGAGATAAAAAATATAAGAATTACTTTATCTCTTAAATATACCGATTTTACGTATTAGAGATCAAGATTATCTTCGCTTTTATTACATCCGATAAAGGGTCATTATATTGTTTTAATATGTTTGTATTTAATATGAAAATTATTTAAAATCAAAAGCTTTTAATCGTTAGTTTATTATAATCTATAACAAAACTATTATTATTTTTGTTATATTAATATCTCTAATTTAATTATTTATGCATTATTATAATAAATTTATTTGGTAATATAACACCTCATTAAGATTAACCACATATATTTCTAAAACCAAATGATTTAAACTATTAATTATTGATAAAGATGGTAAAGTTACAAATAAAACATCAAATCTAATTTAATTTTTAATATAGAATTCCAGTTATTGTCACGTGTGACTTTCTCTTTCAACCTTACAATTTAGACTTACATTTTATTTTAAAATATTCTTTTAATCCTTATCCTTACTAATATAATAAATTTAATTTAAATATGTTAATAACCATATTAGGGTACACTATTTAAGTAATATCATTAGATAAATACAATGTATTTTATTAACCTTTATCGTAAAATAAAAATATACAATAATTAGATCTTTTTTACTAAACTGTCCTTATGTCAAAACCAATCGGAAAAACCAATAATTAGATTATACTATTATTACATTTTTTTAACTATTTGATCAGCATTATGTAGAAGTATGATTTACAATTTTTTTTATTTTTTACGTGTGTAATATACGAGTTTGTAACACTTATAAATTAAAATATTATTCGATCTAAGTTTTTCTTAGTATTTAATCTGTTTAATACATAGGTTTATAAACTAATTTAAGATAATAAAAAATAAAAAGAATCTTTGTACGTTAGAAGTATGGAACTCAAGAACACCCTTATATTTGAAGTGTTGGAAACAAAAACATTTTTAAATGTTTTTTTTCTAGTTTTTATGCATATTTTTTAATTTACTATAACATGATGCCCTTAAGAAAAAAAAATCTATCATAACGAATAAATCAATTTGCATACTTTCATTCTTTTATCAAAAGCCGTGTTTTTAACAACAAACCAACATTATAAATACACTTATATCTACGTTTTACAAGTTTTGAATCTTTCACCTTTTGAATATAGGTAATTCATCTTGTCATCACATTATGTCCATTATAGACTTCAAAAACACGAAGAATCAAAGGATAGTAAAAACATCATATATATATATAGAGAGAGAGAGGGAGAGAGTCTCTATGATTTAAGCTTTATTATTATTATTTTGTTATGATTATCAATAATAATTGAAATTGGAAGGAAAAGAAAGAAGAAAGGTGTAACGCATCGTATTTTATTTTTTTATTTTTTTTTTCTAGATAATAATAATAATAATAATAATGATAAACAAAATAAATTCGACGTTTTATGAAACTTGTACTTGAAATCGGATCTCGTCGGTACGTTCGGGCCACTCAAAAACGTTAGAACGGATTAACAGGCTTTGGCCCAACACACCACCTAAACCTAACTAAACCCTAAACCTAATTTCAAATAAATAATCACCACCCTCACATTTCACCCACACGCTCATCTCCCTGCCCCCTTCTCCTTTCCCGCCGCACACCCCTCACACTCGCACACCCCCCTGCGATCTCTTAAAATCCGACGCACACACACCCGCATATAGACAGACAGAGAGAGAGAGAGAGCTGTGAGGAGAGAGAGACGAGATAGAGAGAAGGTAAGTGACGGCGGTGCAGCGGCGCGACAACGGCAGCCAGCGAAGCAGCAGCAAGCCGCAGCAACAGAGGAGCGACGGCGGGTCGACGACAGCGCCCTCGTAAGCGGCGGCAGTTCGGGTCTCCTTCCGACGAGCTTCAACGCTTCGGTTCAAGTTCCTGTTCGGGTCAGATTTCATGTTCAACAATTCCAATCTCGGTTCAGTAAAGGTTAGTCTCAGTTCAGGTTTCGGTTTCTCGGTTCAGTATTCGGTTCGAGTATGTAATTCTGTTTCAGTTTCAGTTTCAGTGTCAACTCGGTTCAGGCTTGATTAGGGTTCGGGTTCGAGCTCAAGCTTTTCGGGTTTAGTCAAGTTTGGCGACTCGGCTTGGTACGACTCAGTTGTCCGAGTTTACTCGGTTAACACCGGGTCAAACCCGGTCAAGCTGGTCAACATCAGTCAACAGACAGATTGGGTTCAAAGTTTGCGTGATCTCGGCTCGGGTTAAGTTTGAATGTTCGGTCAAATGAGGCAACTCGGTCAAACTTGGTCAACGAAAGTCAACTGGTCAACTGTGGTCAAACAGTCAACGGTCAGCCTTAGTCAAAGTCAGATTCGGTTCGGGTCAACACTAGTCAACAGCCGTCTTGGTTCGTTCAGGCTCGGGTCAAATCTGGTCAAAGCTCGGATTGTGGTCAACTTTCCAGTTCTGGTCAACACTCGGGTCTCGTGGTACTCAGTCGAATCCGACTCGGCATGGTATATCCCTCTATAGTTAGTTTTTGGATATAATCGTTATAAATATACATTTACATAACTTGTATGGAGACTTAAATATATATATATATATTGTTTCGTTATTATTGCGTTTTGACAAATAATATCGACACTTGTGTGTCGGGATCGTCCAAAAACAAGAGGAAACTCTGCCCGATTTTCTACAGGTTGTATATTTATTAAACTATTCGACAAAATATATTTATTAAACTATTCGATAAAATATATTTATTATTTGAACTATCCGACGGAATTATTTATCGATATTATTTTTTTGTCGACAAAAATATACTTACTTTCTTTATTATGCTTTTCGACAAGAGCATAAATTTATTTATTATAATTCTCGACGAATATACTTATTTACTATACTTTTGACAAAACATATTTACTTATTATATTCATCGACAAAATATAAATTTATTTATTATAATTCTCGACAAATATACTTATACTTTTGACAAAACATATTTACTTATTATATTAATCGACAAAATATAGATATATTTATCATATCTCTCGACAAATATACTTATTTATTTTACTTTCGACAAAACATATTTATTTTGCTTTCGACAAATATATTTGTACACCATTCGACAATATACATATATATCTCATACAATTCGTTAGAATATAAATATATATATATACCCAATATGCTTTTCGTCAAATATATATATTAATTATTTGACAATACTCCTACAACCCTTTTTATGAATTTAATTTAGAAATTCCTTTCTTAAACGATGTTAGCTATATACGTACTTTCAACTCCAATTCGAATCCTCCGTCGTAGCTTCTATTATTCATGTACATTCGTTTGCCATTTTTAAGGTGACCTCGATGTCCCCTTTTTCCCACTCATCAACTCGTCGTGGAATTTCCAAGAAGACTTAGCAATTCTGTGAGTACACTCGACCCACATTTGTTTTATATCACTTTTTGGGTGTAACATGTTTCCATATACAAAAATCACAAACACTTAAACTTTGTGAAACGCACAAACAATCCTATACACATGACTACTTGAATCGTATACTTGTTGCTTGTCTGGGGATAAACGTTGTGCTGTGCTTTAGTCATTAACTATTTTTAGCCTTGTTTGACATTCTTAGCGCTATAGGAATTCACGCATCCACCTCCATCGCTTAACACGTGAGGTCATGTTAAAACATCGTGATTGCGTTACGGGTTTGATTATTAGCATTGCATGCCTTGATATTGCTCTTGTATAGATTTAGTTGCCATGAGGATTGTTAAAACTTTAATCGTATACGTATGCTATGCTTAAACTTGTGTACTCGCCTTTGCTTTTGCATTGACTTTATTTTAAAACATGTTACAGGTTGAAGGAGATGACGCTATGAAAACAATATAGTGCAAGGACTAGATACACACAAATTAGACGTTAGGTTTAATGTCGACGTATCAATTTTGTTATGACTTTGCAAATGTTAGATTGTTCTTTGTTTTGTTACATTGATGTATTTGACAATTCCTATGAAATGAAATTTGGTTTAATTAATTATTGTCACTAAATAATGTTGTGAGCAATGAGCAATCTCGTTTTCGTCTCATCGCAATGTTTTCGCCATCGGTTGGGGTGTTACAAAAGGAACATACAATGAACGTATGGAGTTTGATACCCTACCCATGTGGGAACAAGAAACATCATGTGCTACATTCCAAGATCTCTTTATCAAGCAGGGATGGAAAAGGGGATGTTTGGTGAGACTCGAACATCACTCGTGGAACCATTGACTTGATGTTCTTCAATAAAAACTCCTTAAGCTTATTTTTTAACAAAATTTATAGCTAATCACATGTTTTCCTTGGCCTTCAATTTCAAAACAATCATCGATGTTTTTTTATCAGATAAAAATACATAAAAAAATCCAGTTGTTTTTAGATTTTTAAAGTGAATTACTTCAAATAAAAATGATCGCGCCCCGCTTGCGGTATGCGCCTAAAATGTATATATGCGTGGGTGTGCGGAGGGTGGGGGACAAAAGTGAAAGTGCACTAATTTACGTTATTTACTAATATCGTGAAATAACGTTAAAAGAGTGGGATGGTTAATTATGTATCATGTGGTGGCGTTGATAGCCGAAAGACAAGGGGGTATATGCACTAATCGGCATTTGTCTCAGTTGTTGAGTGTTATGTGCCTCCAAGACTTGATACAAAACTACTATCGAGTTTGGAGTCTCACTAAAAGCAGCCTCTCTATTTCTATGAGTTAGAGGTAAGATTGTTTACATCTAACTCTACTCAGACCTTACCTTAAATATTGATGAGATATACTAAGTATTATGATGATGACTTCTAATAAAAATGGGAAAAGAAAAGGAAATGGATAAGACAACATGAGTTCTATGATGGTCATGTGTATGACCCGTGTCGCGCGGCCAAGCATGTGATACCACAGTCCTTTGTTTTTCTTGTTGCCTTGTGATTCCACAATCCACATGCTCTCTTCAAGAGGTTGCTTTAGAAATAAAACGTAAGGTCGGGGTTTTCAAGTGCAATTTATAAAAACTATTTGTCTGGGGTGCTGAACGTGTTAGTGTTCATGGATTGGCAAGGCCAACCAGATCCGAACGCAAAATTTTACACAAACCCGAACACGACTTAAACCCGAAAATCATGTCGGACACGTGAACCTGAATACAATACGAATATTTACGAGTTGATCCAAACACGACCCATTTAACCAGAATATTTGTATTTTTTTTTATTTTTTGTATATTAATATTTTTCGAAATTTATTTTACAAAAAAAAATGTATATTAAACAATTACTTTTAAATTATAAAATCTTATGTCAGTTTCTCTTTTAATATAATTATCGCATAAAATTCACGGCCAATTTAACTATCTAAAAGGTGCTATGAAATTTTTTCACCTATACAAATGCCGGAACCGCAACAATATATTTTTACCACTAGTATTACAATCTTACCCTTAATCTTTAATATAAATAACTGACACGTGATATTAGTATTTTCCACACACTAGCCCCTTTTAATAGAAACCTCTACCGAATGACACATTTATAATGACCAAAAGCAATGACAAGAGAAATTGGTTTACGAATGTAACAACCAGCTCTAAAAGAGATCACATGTCACTATAAAAAAATCAAATCACAAACATAATTCAAAAAATGCTACAAGCATTACAAGGTTTAACAACTTAAAAGAAAATACAAGTCAACTCACTTGTACAATATTCATTTTCAAACCTTTGAGTTTGAGCACTCCTTCATGTCCCATCCCGGATATACCTAATAACCTACTGACATACAAGAAAGAAAAACAAAATAGTAAGCCTGAGCAACTTGCCTAGAGTCTAGAGAGTTGATAAGAGTTAATAGAAATATAGAATGATATTTGATATGTTTTATGTCACTAAAAACACTTCAGATGCAAAAATAAGACCATATAAAACAATAAATATAAATAAGAACATGTCGAAATTTAAACAATTCCATTATGAATGTAGTACGAGCAAATCACACCAACCATTATATATTAGATATTATATAATATATAATACTATAACTTACAACATTTTTATGCAGTAAGGTTGTACATAGTATCAGTTTGTGGATGTTTGTTCTTTGGTTAGGTAATTTGGTTGCTGAAAACTCATCTACTATTATATAATTTGTGTTTAAAGGAATTAATTTACTCTTATTTTATTTTGTACTTTATATATTACAGCAAAACAAAGTTTTTAACTTTTGATTATTTTAAAATGTCATTTTCTCATTATATAATAGTATAACTTACAATATTTTCATGCAGCAAAGGTTGTACATACTGCTTAGAGTCATGTACCAGTTTGTGAGTGTTTGTTCTTTGATTGGGTAATTTGGGTGGCTAAAAACTCATCACGCATCAAACCCCATCTTCATCTTCTTTACCCAGACACACATCTAACAGCCATCTCCATCTTCTTGATCACTCACCAATTCTAATTCTACTCCTCATTTCTGCATCTTTTCCCAGTTTCAACTTCTACTTAAATTTTGGGACAAAATTTCTAAAAGTATGGGATACTTAACATTTATGTAAAACGAGATTCAAAACCCGCTTCGTTTGAAATTCAAGTATTTATTTGAAGTTCGTTGCTCATTTATTTAGTTGTGATATTTAATTTGTTATTTATAGTTAGTAAATAATTATATAATTAAGACCTATAATAAATATATATAAATTTAGTAATTTAACCTTAAAAATAATAATACAAATAAAAAGAAATAATCAAAAGGGGTAACCGGGAGTCGAACCCAGGTCCCCACGAATTCACACACACTCTACACCACTGGGCTACACACACTTGTGAATTTGCCTGAAACAAATAAATTTTATACTAGAACAATCCTTAAATCAGTTCAAGATTTAACCGCCCAATCTCAACGTCCGTAACTTCCAAAACTGCATTCAGTTGTCGTCTTCTTCAAATTAAACCAAAGAAAAACCGATCTCCAACCATGCTCCTTGACTCAATTTCGGTTACAAATCTTAGAGGTAATCAGTCCTTGACCGAAAACCTTTAATATCAATTTTGAAACTGAAAAAACACTTTTACACCTATAAATAGTGAACCATAGGCCTTGTAAAACTCACTCATTCGATTGTTTAAACTCCCACACACACACCACGCACATTCTGCTTTCAATTTTCCACTTCGCCGGAGTTTCGTTACAAGTCACCGGAATTTTTGGTGTAGTCACCGGAGGTGTCATCGGAGCATCAACCATCATCGTTTCGGTAAATCAAATCAAACCATCAAGTTCAAAAGATTGGTTTTGTATCAGTGGGTTTCAATATAAAGAGGATGAAGTTTGGTAGTATATAAGTATATTTAAAACGGGTGTTGTTATCGGGTTAGACACACAGCCAGCGGTGGACTGTGTGCAAACAATATGCACGTGCCCCGGGTTCGAGCCATAACGGTTGCCGGTTTACTAAGATAAAAATCCTTTTTTTTTTCAACTTAATCATATTGCTGTTCAATAAGTTAATAAGTATATTATAGTTTCTTCTATAAATGGGTTAGACACCCAGCTCAGTTGGTAGGGCTGGGTGCAAACCATGGCAAAGGTCGCGGGTTCGACTCCAGGGGTGGAGCACCGGTTCAAAGGTTTTAAAAATCTTTTTAAATTAAATAATTTCTGAAATATTTTAACTAGTATATGAGAATAATTAAAATAGGGATTATTTCGGGTTAGACACGTAGCTCAGTTGGTAGAGTTGTGTGTACGTATACGGAGGTCATGAGTTCGAACCTCACACGCTCAATTCCACGCATAAAAAACGGTCAGACCTTGTCAGGTCTGACAAGATCCAACTTTTTTTATTATTTTTCTTTAATTGTAATTAAAAATACTTAAAACACACTTTTTAGGTTTAAAAACTCCATTAATTACCACAAAATAACCTAAAAATCTAATAAAAAATATTAATTAAAATATTAACTTTTATTTATTTATCAAATGCTACGTTATTATTTAGGTTAGTTTTCTCTCGTGGTTAAATCCCTAACTCGTGCGCGTTCGTCAGCAAATCAAGGAAGCGCACCACGTGAGTGAATCTTACAAATTCCTTTTTTTTAATCATGCATTTGGGTGTATCATGTGTCGTTTACATATTTTTATTTATTCAAACACTTGTGCTAACACCATTATGTGATCCAGTGTGATATTTGTGTTATTGTTATATGTGGTTAATTATGTCATTTCAGTGCAATCGTTCATACAAGGCCCATCAGTTCCTCGTAGGGTACGAGTTGAGCATCGCGTGCCTCATTAGATCGGCTCCGTTTGATTGAGCCTTGATCTCACATTCAGCATCTATCATGCATGTGTACATTGATATTGTGTGGTTTGTGGTTTGTTGATATATACATACATATGCTTATATATGGTCTTTGCACAATCTTTTGAATTAATCAATGTAATTAAATTGTTTAAATGTTTAATTTGGTTCACTCGCCCATTTTGTTGACCAAACTTTTAATTTCCCATAATACAGGTGGACATGCTGAGGAGAGGAACACTTAGGATTGGCCTTAGAAGATGAAATAAATATTTCTTGTATTTGCATGTTACTTTGTGATGGATATTTTCCTTTAAATTTCAATTAATAAATATGAAACTTAACTATAGTAAATGTCATGAGCTTTGATGAAAACCCAATCATGTCCCGAATTCTATTTCCGCTGCGGGTCAGGGTGTGACAGATTGGTATCAAAGCTTTAACTATAGGGATATATGATAGGTTATTAGACCCTTAGAGCCTATACTATAGTTGATTAGATTTTAAATGCTTATGTGTTACATGCAAACTCATGATGTTTATTTGTTTCATATTTATTTCACATACAAATGCATGCAAGCACTTTCACAATGTTAGTTACTGTGTGATATTTATTGTGGCCTATATAGTTTAACATATCATGTCTATGCAAACACACAACACAATTCACAATTTTCATTATTTCTTTCTCAAGTATTTTGTAATGTTTTCAATCTCATCAAAGTGAATTCTACGACGGACATGTAGTAACCGGAAGGGTACGATACGTAGTCGGGACGTCCTATTTAGGATTGGATTCGTATAAATCCAATATAATGGACCAGTTTGCTACCTGGGGACTACGAGAAGTACGAAGACCTATAGCCAAGCTGCCACACCAACGTCGTGTTACTAACCCCGTTTTGGTTGTCATGGTGCTAACCTGGACACCCCCGATTTATATCTCGATCATGTTTACGAATTTCATTCAGTGATCGGTTAATAGCCAATACAAAGTGAACCCTACAAAGTCCAGTATCATGGGGGCCCACATGACTACCAGGCCGAAGTATGGGACATTGGGCCAAACATGAGCAAAGCCCAGACATCCTTGGTTAGTGAATTTATTTTCTCAATATTTGTGAATGTGGTTCTCTTTTTAGCACATGACACCTAAAAATGATCAACTCATAGTCTCGCTACGTATTTCATGTAGATGTCTGCTAGACACTCCCAAGGTGGTAGAAGGTCAGGAAGATCTGGGGAGTGCATGGCCGCTCAAATAGCCCAACAGATGGCTGTCGTACTTCCCGACATCGTCGTACAAGTCCAACAAGCTCTTGCTGCCAATCCCATCAACCCTACCAATCAAGAAGGTCAAAATGTCGCCAATCTTCCTCCCAACACCACTAGATGCACCTAAAAGCATTTCAAATCCTGCGATCCTCCAAAATACGAGGGGACTGAAGGTGTCACCGCCCTCCTCCGTTGGTTTGAGGAGATGGAAAGCACTTTTCTCAATTGCGATTGTCCTGATGATCGCAAGGTGCGATATGCTACTGGTCGTTTATATGGGGTAGCACTTACGTGGTGGAACACAGAGAAAGGAAAGCGAGGTGCTGAAGCTGCTATGGCCTTAACTTGGGAAGAGTTGAGGGAGCTCATGACAAGACGCTTCTGTCCAAGAAGCTGTCACACCCCAATCGATGGCGGAAACATCAGAGTGAGACGAACTAGACTGCTCGAGACTTCATAACGCTAATAAGTGACAAGTATTTAAATAATAAAATTTCAGTTTATTGCTAATATCAAGTACATTGTTTGAAAATGAAATTACAACCAGTTTGGATCAAATAAGATACAACAAGTATTAGAGTTTAAGGTGCGTTTCTAGGCATCCTACTAGGTTCCGTGCATCATCATCGTCAAAATCCTGCAAATACGGTTTAAAGTATAGTTCAATACAAAAGTATTGGCGAACATACAACTTTTAGTACTAGCATATATGTAAAGAAGGTTTGAACAATCCACATGACAAAATAGTTAACTAGATTAATGTACCAACGCATGCAATTATACTAGTCAACCCAAAGTGTACCGCTAGCGTAATCTCATCGTCAAAATGGAAGGCAAGGAAAAGAAGCTTGAAGACATTCCAATCGTTAGAGATTTTCCTCAAGTTTTTCCTGACGACGTTTCAGGACTTCCTCTTGTGCGAGAAGTCGAATTCCGAATCGATCTTGTACCTGGTGCTACACCAGTCGCAAAATCTCCATATCGATTAGCCCCATTTGAGATGCAAGAGTTAGCTAGTCAGCTGCAAGAGTTGACTGACAAGGGATTTATACGTCCTAGCTCATCACCTTGGGGTGCGCCGGTTCTTTTTGTAAAGAAGAAAGATGGAACCTTCCGTATGTGTATCGACTATAGAGAGCTCAACAAGCTGACTATCAAGAACCGCTATCCTTTACCTCGTATGGATGATCTTCTAGATCAACTTTAGGGTGCCACCTGTTTCTCAAAAATCGATCTTCGTTCTGGTTATCATCAACTTAGAGTACGTGAAGAAGATATTCCAAAGACTGCTTTCGAACTCGTTATGGCCACTATGAATTCATGGTTATGCCTTTTGGTTTGACCAATGCTCCTGCTGTTTTCATGGATTTGATGAATAGAGTGTGTAAACCTTACCTCGATCGTTTTGTCATAGTCTTCATTGATGATACTCTTATCTTTTCTAAGACCAAATCCGATCATTAGCGACATCTTCGACTTATCCTAACACTTTTGAGGACCGAAAGGCTTTATGCTAAGTTCTCGAAGTGTGAGTTTTGGTTAAAAGAGGTACAATTTCTTGGTCATGTCGTTAACGACAAAGGGATTCATGTCGACCCTGCGAAGATCAAAGCAGTACAAGAATGGCAAGCGCCACGCACTCCTACCGAAGTTTGGTCATTTCTTGGTCTAGCTGGTTATTATCGATGTTTCATCGCAAATTTTTCTCGTATCGCCGTTCCACTCACAGCCTTGACTCACAAGGGTAAACCCTTCATTTGGGGGCCCAAGTAAGAAGAGGCTTTCCGAACTTTGAACCAGAAACTTTGTGATGCACCTATTCTTACTCTTCCTGATGGTTGCGAAGACTTTGTGGTTTATTGTGATGCGTCAGGACATGGTTTAGGTTGCGTTCTAATGCAAAGAGGAAAGGTGATAGCCTATGCCTCAAGGCAACTCAAAGTGCATGAAAAGAACTATACCACTCACGACCTAGAACTTGGATCAGTCGTGTTCACTCTAAAGATATGGAGACACTATCTCTATGGTACCAAGTGTGAAATTTACACTGACCACAAGAGCCTTCAACATATCTTCAATAAAAAAGAGTTGAACATGAGACAAGGATGATGGTCGAACTTCTGAATGATTACGATTGTGAAATCCGTTATCATCCTGGGGAAGCCAATGTTGTGGCTGATGCTCTTAGTCGAAAAGAGTATGCGAACTCCATCCATCTTTTATGTTTTCAAATTGTAACCAATCTCCAAAATCGAATTCGAGCAGCTCAACATACTTCTATCACAGAAAATGATGTGCGAGATGAATTGTCTTGTGGAGTTGAACTCAAGATAGAAACCAAGTTCGATGGTATCCTTTACTATCTAAATCGTATTTGGATACTTGATCGCGATAATCTTCGTACTTTTCTTATGAATGAGGCTCACAAAACACGATACTCTATACATCCAGGTGCTGATAAGATGTATCAAGATCTACGATACTCATACTGGTGGTTGGCATGAAGAAAGATATCGCCATTTTTGTCTCAAAGTGCCTCAAATATTCTAAAGTAAAAGCTGAACATCAAAGACCTTCAGGATTACTCGTCCAACCCGAAATACTCGTTTGGAAGTGGGAAAATATAACCATGGACTTTATTACCGGGTTACCTCGCACCTCTAGTGGGTATGGCACAATTTGGGTTATCATTGATCGTCTCACTAAATCAGCTCATTTCATTCCAATCCATGAGGACTATAAGAAAGAAAATTTAGCTCGTATCTATATTGATGAAATTGTAAGCTGTCATGGTGTACCCTTAAGTATCATCTCAGATCGAGACGGTCGTTTTACTTCACGAACATGGCAAGCCGTACAGTCAGCTTTGGGTACGCGATTATATCTCAGTACTACTGCCTTTCACCCTCAAACTAATGGTCAATCTGAGCGCACCATATAAACCCTTGAGGACACGTTGCGAGCATGTGTCATAGACTTCAAGGGTAATTGGGATACTCATCTACCACTAGTGGAATTTTTGTACAACAATAGTTATCATTCTAGCATCGGCATGGCTCCTTTTGAAGCCTTATATGGTCGTAAGTGCCGATCTCCCGTATGTTGGCACGAAATTGATGAAGCGCAAATGTCACACTCCGGATTTCCAACCCGAAATCCTTACACCGGTGGGCCCGGGTGGGGACTATCGTGACGTCAGTTGATAATCATCATAGTCAATTAAACACGACACAGCGGCAGTCTTTGAGTAAAATTACTATTAAAAACCGAATGTTCGAAAATACAAAATAATATATAGGCTCGTAATAGAAGATCCACGGGCGGATCATATATAGTACATGGAAAGAACATAAAACAGACTTTGGGTAGATTTAGGATTTGCAAGATCCTCTATCACTACCGAGCACCTCCGACCTATTTTCGTATTGTACCTGCAGTTTAGTCTTTTGAAAATACGTCATCTTTCGCTGGTAAATACACCCAACCGACTCATTTTGAAAACATTCCATAAATGTTTTAAGTGCGTATCAGCACAAAATCTTTTATAGCTTGGGTTAATTGACCGTCCAACCTTGTTAACAGATTTACATGTTTGTCATACATACGGGACTCGGTACAAAGACCGTGACACAATTAACGTACACACCACTTTGGACTCACGAAGGATTCAATTCCTCCCAACCTTGTGGGAATGCATAATTGAGCATCTATCGGGTGTATGCCTACACCCGCGCTAAGGTCGTGGCCATTTCTATTGTAATGAGCCGATGATATCCAGGACACGGTAGTTAACCCCCGATGTTTAAATTATCAAACAAAACTGATTAAAACAAATATGCGGATTTATTATCCCCGAACCGACGTTCGATTGAATCCCATTTCCGACCAAGCGGTAATAATTTACCGTAACCCAAGCCCGTATAGGGGAAATAAGTCGAGAGTATTTACCTGAGCTTTTCTTCTTTTATTTTTAATAACTCAGCCGTATTCGAAATGAGATAAGTGCAGATAGCATTTACCGGCAAGTCTCTAGTCTGGATTATGGCATAAGCTAACCAATTAAATACTAACGATCTTATTTAACTCATTGACTTAGACCGACTAGCGTACTTGATCAAAACGTATGACGCTAGATTAAACAATGATTGGGTAGAATGTATTTTAATCCCGACAAGTACCCATATTGTACAATATGGGTAAACTATACACATTCTAGATTTTGAGACTTAAATGACAAGGTTAAACCCGTTTCGGTTAATTTCCGTAAAATAGTTACATATACGTAACCGTGCACATGTTAGCGATATCGGGTAACTGGATAAATCATGGACAAGTTCTATATGCCATTATACTTTAAATAAGTTAAAATATCAGTAGGATATCAACTTATATGTCCGTTAAGGTTTTAAAACGAAACTATGCCTCATAAGGACATTTCGATAATTATATACCGTATAAGAGGAACTTGAATATAATTTAATGTTATAGTTATAAGTATTCTGAAAAAAATAATTTATTTATGATATAATATCAGTAGGATGTCAATTATATGTGTAAATTATCTTTTATGACCAAACTATGCACCGAATGGGCATTTTGGTCATTTTACACATTGTTTATAAATTATTTGGGATTCTGAGTTCATAACATGTACCTACTGTAATTATGTTTAAAATAAGTTTTAAAAACAGTAGGTAACAAGTCTTGGTCCATTAACATGGTTTAAAACCATACTATGCGCCAAAACGGCGCTTATGTCGTAAAATGACGTCTTTATGCGATGTTTATGAAAACAGACATTAGGGTCTGATAAAAATGTTTTAAATATGTTATTTAATATAACATATCAGTAGATAAGTAATTTACCTTGAAAAGATTGATTAAAATCATTTTATGAGCCACAAGGGCTAAAACCGTCATTTATCGACATTATTTGAGGACTTGTTTGAAAACTCAGTTTATAACTTAGTTTAATATCCCAAATAATCCTACTTATGATATTAAATCAGTAGAAACTCATTTTCAAGTTCATTACCATTTAAAACCTTGTTTTATGCAAAAGGGCATTTTGGTCAAAGATGGCATAATTATTGAACTTGCGCATAAACTTGGATTTTGATTATGATCATGTAATATAACCTTTGAGGGTTATGCTACATTATATTAAGATCATAATGCAACTTTAGATCAGTATCTAACTAATCTAAGTCGGGTCAGAATCGAAAGTCAAAGCAGAAGTCAAACTTCGCGACTTTCGGTTGCGAACCGACCCTAGAACTGAAATTGACGAGCCGAACATGTTCTTACATGTTCTAATAATTATTACCAACTTGTTTAAGTGTCAAAACAGGTTTTATAACATATATAAGATCAATTTATGATTTTTCCAAAAAATGGCATGTTTGACTTTTTTATATCATAACTTTGACCCGTCAATTGGTCTAGCAAACTTGATCTTCAGGAGGTGCCCTTTATAGGGACTAATAGCTACCTTATTATGATCACTTAGCCATGTTCATTTCAAACAACGGCTGGACCATAATGGTCTTAACCGAAAGTCAAAGCGTTTTTCGCAACACTTACCAGTGATTCCTAGGGTGTAAAAGAACTATGTTGGATGCTCCTTTTAGCTAGGAACTTCCAGAGGAGGGAGAAGAGTTATGATTTAGAAAGGTGCAAGTTCAAATGGTGAACTTGATCATCTTTTTATAGTTGGAGAGCTCAAAGGAGGTGAAGCCAGGTGTTTAGGGTGTAAGAGGAAGCTTACAAGTATCCCAAAACGTGGCATAGCTGATTACAAGTCCATGGTTTCGAATTAAATGGTTTTGGAGCTTTGCTTGGCTGCCAAAAAAAACTTTCTGCAGCAGACCTGTTCTCGCGCCCCACGAGAGACCCAGTCCTGATCTCTCGCGGCCCGCGATCGCCCGAAGGCCAATTTCAAAGTTTGACGCTTTTAACCCCTTAACTTATAAAAACTTCTAAAAACCTTTTTAAACACCTTTTTGGCACTTTTAGCCCTCTGTAGCCAATACTTGGCATACCCGGGATTATGCCCGGACATTGTCGAGCTCTCGGTTCATTAAAAGGTCACTCAGAGGTAAGAATTAACACGTTGACACTTTTAATCCCTCCAATATCCAACTTTCAAATATTATTGGATTTAATCACCCTCGTCCAACAAACAGGACATATGTGAGTTAGGACTTTGTAAAAGATCACTCAGAGGCTTATTATAAGCATGTTAATTCCGATGTCACTCAGAGGCTGGGCATGTTGACATATCAGTCACTCAGAGGCCAAATTTCAAGTATGTTGACATATCAGTCACTCAGAGGCTAATGATTTAAGCATGTTGACATCAGACCGTAACTCAGAGGCTCAGTTTGAGCATGTTGACGCCTTTAGTCCTTGTTGGTCTTTAACATACTATATTTAAAATACAACACGTGTCACTATACTATTGGACACGATTTTACAGGGTGTTACAACAAATCACTGGACCTGAATTGATCCAAGAAATAACTAACAAAATTCTTCAGATCCGAAATAATCTTCTAGCAGCTCGAAGTCGTTAAAAGAGTTACGCTGATAAACGACGAAAGCCACTGGAGTTTTGTGTTGGTGATCAAGTACTTTTGAAAGTATCACCGTGGATGGGGTGGTTCGTTTTGGTCAAAAGGGAAAGTTAGCACCACGCTATGTGGGACCATTAAGGATACTCGAAAGAGTTGGTCCTGTAGCATACAAGCTTGACCTACCATAAGAACTCAACAGGATTCATCCCACATTCCATGTATCAAACTTGAAAAAGTGTCTCGCCGACGAAAACTCCATATCTCATTAGAAGATATTCAAATCGATGAATCAATGCATTTTGTTGAAAGACCTGTAGAAATCAAGGACTTTGATGAAAAGAGTTTAATACGAAGTCGTATTCCAATAGTCAGGGTGTGCTAGGAGTCAAAACGAGGACCTGAATTTACTTGGGAACACGAAGATTCAATGCGCGAAAAATACCCGCATCTTTTCCCAGTTTCAACTTCTACTTAAATTTCGGGACGAGATTTCTAAAAATAGGGGATACTGTAACATTCATGTAAAACTGGTTTCAAAATTTGCTCCGTTTGAAATTCAAGTATTTATTTGAAGTTCGTTGCACATTTATGTAGTTGTGATATTTAATTTGTTATTTATAGTTAATAAATAATTATATAATTAAGACCTATATATATATATAAAGCAAGTAACTTAACCTTAAAAATAATAATACAGATAAAAAGAAATAATCAAAAGGGGTAAGCGGGAGTCGAACCCGGGTCCCGAACGAATTCACACACACTCTACACCACTAGGCTACACACACACTTGTGAATTTATCTGAAACAAATAAATTTTATACTAGAACAATCCCTTAAATCAGTTCAAGATTTAATCCCCAATCTCAACGTCCGTAACTTTTCCCAGTTTCAACTTCTACTTAAATTTCGTTACGGAATTTCTAAAAGTAGGGGATACTGTAACATTTATGTAAAACGGGATTCAAAACCCGCTTCGTTTGAAATTCAAGTATTTATTTGAAGTTTGTTGCTCATTTATTTAGTTGTGATATTTAATTTGTTATTTATAGTTAATAAATAATTATATAATTAAGACTTAAAAACATATATATATATATATACAATAACATACACTATAACATACACTAACATACAATAACATATGAACATGCATGAATATATAACATGAATGAAACTGTATATGTTGGCAATGACACGTTCACGCTCATAATGTAATGGGGAACTGAGGGCCTATGATGAATGTCTGTGCGATCAAGGCTCAATCAAACGGAGCCGATCGTATGTTGGCAACGCCAGGTTCACGCTCATAATGTAATGGGGAACTGTTCAACGCTCATAATGTAATGGGGAGCGGCGGCCTATGAAATTGCATGTACTGAAAATAATGAATTAAATCTAAACAATAACCACACAACAGTTGATACAAGCTGAATACACATTTGTTCATGATATGATGTATGCACAATGATTTAAATATAATAAATGGTAAGACACGTGATACACCCCAAAAACGTGATTAAAATGGGGAATTTGTAGAGATTCACTCACATTGGGTGCGTTCGGTTGGAGATGATGAGATGCGCACGAGTTTGAAGGATTAATCAACGAGGATTAACTAACCTAAATAATAACGGAAGGTATAGTAAATGAGTGGATTTTATTAATAATTTTAATAGGATTTTTAGATATATTTTTGTGAGTTTAAGGCTATTTCCTATCTTTAAAAACATTATTTTTAAGTATTTTAATTGATTTTTGAATTAAATTAAATAAATAGAAATATAAAAAATGTTGACTTTTGCGTTGACCATTGACTGTTTGACTGTTTGGCCGGTTCTATTTTGTGAATGTATGCGCCGGGCAGGACTCGAACCCGAGACCTCCCGATCGCGTGCACGCAGCTCTACCAACTGAGCTACGTGTGTAACCCGCAATAATTATGTTTTTAATTATATTTATATATTAACTCAGTTTATTCAAAATTCTTTTATTTTCAAAAAGTGTTTTAAATCGTCGAACCGGAGCGTGCAACAGGTCTCGAACCCGGGACCTGTGAGTTAGTGTTGCACACAGTCCACCGCTAGACTGTGTGTCTAACCTGGTTAATATACCGATTTTTATTATACTTAACAACTACCGTGAGTTAATCCGGTTCAGTTAGAAAAATAAAACATTTTTATTACAGAGTATACGTGTGTCAAGGATCGAACTCGCGGCGTGTGATATGTATGTGCACACAGTCCACCGCTGGACTCTGTGTCTAACCCGAGATAATATCCAAATTATATTAAACTTATAATCAACCTAACTTCGTCTTCTTCGTTACAGAATTACAGCCTACGATTACTCTATTGTTTCTTGTTTAATTTGATTGACAAACATTCAAAAGACTAAAATGAAATGGCAGAGACGATTTTGGAAGCAGACATACCGGAGGAACGATTTATCTCAGAATTCCGGCAAGGCGTCGACTCTGTTTTTTATGAACTTCGACGTGAGCGAACAAATTAACAGTTTTGATTAGTTAATTGTGGAATTGAAGTACTAAACAAGAATTATCAGAAGATTTGAATGACTATACCGTTTTACAGCGGAAGTTAGGAAATTTTCAGAAGTTTTCCGGCGAGAGTGAATTATCCGATATCGACGTCTGAAATTGATTCCGATTGAAGGGTTTGAGTTAGCAACAGCTTAACAACTGATAGACAATGAAAGAATTGAGAGACTTACTGATTTGATGGAAAACACGGTTTTCCAGCGAAAGTCCGGCGAGTTCAAATAGCTTCTCCGGCGAACTGAAAGTATTGCGAAAGTGAAATTTGAAGGTCTGCAGATGTGTTTGAGTCGCGAGAGGGGTCTATGATTGGAGTAATTTAGAAAATGCAAGTTTTCGGTTATTAAAACCGATCCACTGTTGAATTCAAGTCCATTCAAAGCTAAATTGATTGGAGGTGTCGGTGTAGCGGTTATAATCGGTAAACCGCGAACAATCAAACGTTTTTGGACGTTTGGTGACCGATTTCGGTTACAGTTGGCGTAACCAGATTGATTTATAATTGACCATAAAATTTAATTGTTTCCTAGAATTTACAGAAAACATCAAGTGGCGGAGTGGTTATATGTGTGTGTGATAAGTCTTTGAGCTTAAACCCGGCTGACCCGGGTTCGAGTCCCGGCAGCCTATTTTTCTTTTTATTTATTTTATTTTTACTTTTTATCAATTATAACTTTTATATTCTAGTTTGTTTATTAATTAGGCATCATTAAAAATTAAAATTGACATAAATACGCAACGAAACACTTATAACTTGGTATTCGATTACAAACAGAGCGGGTTTGGAAAACCCGTTTTTGACAAATGTTACATCTTGGGCTCAACTTGCCCTTCTTTCCAAAACGCATCACGCCTTTCCAGGGTGATACTTGCAGCATGACTTTGTCCCTTACTTGGAACTGAAGAGGTTTACGCCTCGTGTTAGCATAACTTTTCTGCCTATCCCTTGCAGCTTTGAGACGATCACGGATTTGCACAATTTTTTCCTTGGTCTCCAAGACAATCTCAGGTCATGATAGTTGGGCTTCCCCAACTTCTGCCCAGCACATGGGCGTTCTGCATTTTCTCCCATACAAGGCTTCAAAAGGAGTAGCCTTGATGCTCGTATGATAGCTATTATTGTAGGAGAATTCTATTAGGGGTAAGTGGTCATCCCGACTTCCACCTAAATCAATCACACATGCCCTAAGCATGTCTTCCAGTGTCTGGATAGTACATTCACTTTGACCATCAGTCTGTGGATGGTAAGCCGTACTAAAGTTTTATTGTGTGCCTAACGATTGTTGGAAACGTTTCCAAAAGTGAGATGTGTATCTAGTATCTCTATCAGATACAACAGATACCGGCACACCCTGTAGGGAACACAATCTTGTCCACGTACAACTTAGTCAATTTGTCAGAATTATAAGTCTCTTTAATTGGCAAGAAATGTGCTGACTTAGTCAGCCTATCAACAATGTCCCAAATAGTGTCATTTCCACTTTTGGTCTTAGGTAACTTGGTAATCAAGTCCATAGTTACCATTTCCCATTTCCATGTGGGAATTTCTAATTGTTGTAGTAGTCCTGACGGCTTTTGATGTTCGACTTTAACTTGCGAACACGTCAGACATTTAGCTACATAAGTGGCTATGAATTTCTTCAAACCTATCCACCAATAATTCTTCTTCAAGTCTTGATACATTTTGTCACCACCCGGTGAACCAAGTATCTTGAACTGTGCGCTTCTTGGAGGATTAGATTCCTAAGTCCTCCAAAGATCGGAACCCGAATTCTATCATTAAATCTTAGGATTCCATCCTTTCCAGGCGTTAATTGATCAACAGTTCTGCCTAATCCCTCATTAGGAATATTAGCCTCTAACAGCGCATGCTTTTGCGCATCTAATAGCTTATCACTCAAGCTATTTCTGAGCTTCATGCTCTTCGCATTAATCCTAATGGGCTTAACCCCTTTCCTTGCGACTTAAAGCGTCAGCAACTACATTTGCTTTGCCGGGATAGTAGTGAATCTCGCAATCATAATCATTAAGCATTTCCATCCAACGGCGTTGTCGCATGTTCAATTCCTTCTGATTGAACAGGTGTTGGAGACTCTTATGGTCTGTGTATATAATACACTTTGTGCCATACAAGTAATGTCTCCACAGTTTTAGTGCAAATACAACGGCACCCAATTCCAAATCATGGGTGGTGTAATTCCTTTCATTCACTTTTAGTTGTCGTGATGCATAGGCAATTACCTTGCCATTTTGCATTAGCACACAACCCATACCGGTGTGTGATGCCTCATAATAAACAACAAAATTCTCAATACCCTCAGGTAGTGATAACACAGGAGCATTGCTCAACTTGTGTTTTAGAATCTCAAAAGATTCTTGTTGCTTTGGACCCCAATTATACTTAACATTCTTATGGGTCAAGGTAGTTAGAGGAGTGGCTATTCTTGAGAAGTTCTCAATGAATCTTCTATAATAACCAACCAGTCCTAAGAAACTACGAATCTCAGACGGTGTCTTGGGATTTCCCAATTCATTATGGCTTCTATTTTAGCGGGATCCACTTGGATACCACGTTCACTTACCATGTGTCCAAGGAATTGGACTTCTCTAAGCCAAAATACGCATTTAGAGAACTTTGCATAAAGTTTCTCGTGTCTTAATAATTCTAGGATGCACCAAAGATGTTTTTCGTGATCAGCTTGATTACGAGAATAGATAAGTATGTCGTCTATGAAGACAATGACAAGCTTATCCAAATACGGTTTGCAGACTCTATTCATGAGATCCATGAATGCTGCTGGTACATTGGTGAGCCCAAAAGGCATCACCAGGAATTCAAAATGACCATAGCGGGTCCTGAAGGCTGTCTTAGGAACATCTTCGCTCCTAACCTTCAGTTTATGATATCCTGATCTCAAATCAATCTTGGAGAAATAACTAGCCCCTTGGAGTTGGTCAAATAAATCATCGATCCTGGGCAGAGGATATCTATTCTTAGTTGTTAACTTGTTTAACTCCCGATAGTCGATGCACATCCGCATTGATCCGTCATTCTTCTTAACAAAGAGGATTGGAGCTCCCCAAGGAGAGGAACTAGGTTGAATAAACTTTCTCCAAGAGTTCATCTAACTGAACTCTTAACTCATTCATTTGGGTTGGAGCTAGTCTATATGGAGCTCTAGCTACGGGTTCTGATCCTAGTAAAATATCGATTCTAGACTCCACTTGCCTGTTTGGAGGTAGGCCTAGTAATTCCTCAGGGAAAACATCGGGATACTCCGAGATGACTGGTAGGTCCTCCATGTTTGGCTTAGGCTCATTGATGGTTACCTGTGCCATGTAGATAACACAGCCTTTTCTCAAACACTTGGATGCCTTAAATAACGACACCTTGTCTGGCAGTCTATAGTGTGAGTCTCCAGAGATGGTGATCATTTCACCAGATGGGGTTTTAGTTTCGATGAGCTTTTTATCGCAGGCAATGCGGGTTTGGTTATGAGATAACCAATCCATGCCTAAGACGACATTGAACCACGCCAATTTCATTGGCAGAAGAGAGATAGGGATGAAATGATTTTTAATGGATGTAGAGCACCCATCAAGAATGGAAGACGTGGATTCTATCGTTCCATCAACAAGTTCTATCTCATAGATTTTATCTAGAGTTCTTACGGGCAGGTTTAATAGTTTACTAAACTTATGATTTACAAAAGATCTATCTGCACACGAATCAAAAAGAACTCTAGCATAAATATCATTAATGGGGAAAGTACCTATTATGACATTGTCATCATTAACAGCTTCTCTTGCATTTATTTGAAAGGCACAGGCATTCCCCTTCTTGGCCTCTCCAGGCTTTGCATCATTACTTTTGGGTTTCTTTGGGCAATTGTACGTTATATGCCCTTTTTCATTGCAGTTATAGCAAACTGCATCTTTAAGATCCTTGCAATCTAAGGTCTTATGCCCTCTTCTTTTGCAGATACCATAGGGTTTGGTTTGTGGATTTACATTACACGTCCCCAATGCCTATATTCACAATTCTTGCACAGGGGTTTGTCATTAGACGCATGCTGGTTCCTTTTGAACCCAAAATTTCCTTTCTTTTTAAATCATTGGGAGTTATTATCCTCCCGTTTCCTCTTTCCGTCAGTTTCAGTCCTAACTGACCTTTGTCTTACCAAATCAAGGGTGAGGGAAAGAGACAGGTCTACAGCGGACCTATAGGTACTAGGCTGAGCAGCCTTTACCATGCCCTTTATTTCGGGTGCCAACCCATTTATAAACGCGCAATGCGTTTGGATTCGGGGGTGATCAAATAGGAAACTAATCTAGATAGGGAATTGAAATTGGATACATACTTCTGACAGTCTAGGTTTTTCAATGAAAGAGACAAAAAGTCTGTCTCTAATTTCTCCACCTCATGGGTTGGGCAGTAAGTTTCCTTAACAAGGTCCACAAACTTGGATCATCCCAAATTATGCAGGTGTATCTTACCTGTAGATTGGATCATGGCTTTCCACCATATTAGGGTATCGCCCTTGAAGGATTGTGATACGTACTTGACCACATCCTTATCAGCACAGTTGCGGATATCTACTATCGTCTCCATCTCATCAAGACATTCCAAGGCCTCCACAGCTCCTTTCTCCCCGTTAAAGTCTCGGGGCTTACAAGAGACAAAGTATTTGTAGGTGCACTCGTCTTTAGAAGAACGGGACCTATCAGCAAAATCTACTTTCCTTTGTTCACTCTTCGCATTTGAAGAGCGAACAGAGCTCTCTTTATGAGCTGAAGATGGTGGAATAGATAAGGGTCTAGAGCGAGTAGCACTCGACTCTTTTAGCTTTTCTATGGCCTTACCCATGGCCCTTTCCACAGCCGCATCAATGCGAGCTTGGAAATCATTATCATTAATATTTCTATTTTCAGCATTGCTGGGTTCATTGTCCCGCTGGCTATTTTGTGCTTCATTTGAATTAGCCATCTTTAAGTCTTGGTTTATATACACCAATAAAGCTTCACTTAGCCATGGTATATCAACCATATCGGCTTTCAACATTGGATATAATAATCCATTGCCTATACTAGTGTGAATAGCATCACAACTCTTATGCTTAACATAACTATATTTGGCCTAGGTCTTAACAGGACCATCATAGGCAATTTACAATTTTGACGTGGTCCATATATCATTAGACAGTGGATCGTAATGTCACAACTGTCATTGTTATAATTGACAATTATATAGCTCATAGGCTTGTCCCTGATGGACATAATAATTGGGCACATTGGCCGGTCACATTGGACATAATATATGCCATATCAGCCTGTCACTTTGGACATAAGTTGGGCACATTGGCCTACATCATATCAGATGTATATGACATATCAGCCTGTCCCGTTGGACAATTAATTGTGCACATTGGCCTATATCATATCAGATGTACATCGCATATCAGCCTGTCCCGTTGGATAATTAATTGGGCACATTGGCCTACATCATATCAGATGTACATGGCATATCAGCCTGTCCCGTTGGACAATTAATTGGGCACATTGGCCTACATCATATCAGATGTATATGCCATATCAGCCTGGCACATTGTGTCACACCCCGACCCGCAGCGGAATAAGAGTCGGGGCATAATTGGGTTATCACCAAAGCTCATGACATTTACTAATATGTTTCATATTTATTAAAGTCAAAGTTGCATTTCCAAATATCCAAACATGTTCATACAATACAAAGAAAATAAACCAAACATAACAATCCCAACTCTAAATCATTTTATTCTTCTAGTCCAATCCTATGTGTTTCTGGCTGCTGCTGGTTCACCTGTATCATGTGTAAAAATGGGGGTTTTTGGGTCAACATAGGTTGGCGAGTGAACCTTATTAGATAAACATTTATTATAGATTTACTTGTTAGTTTATCAATGAAAAATTGTGCATAATCATAAATGAGCAAATGTACATAATCAGGCAGCGGCAATAGCAATCACAACTATAACATACAATAACATATGATAGCATACATAGTCATACCAACATCATACGATAAATAACATAAATGAAACTGTGCGATCAAGGCTCAATCAAACGGAGCCGATCGTATGTGGGCACGCCAGGTTCAACCTCATAATGAAATGGGAACATGCTCAACGCTCATAATGTAATGGGGAGCGGCGGCCTATGAAATTGCATGTACTGAAAATAATAAATTGCATCCAACAATAACTACACAACAATTGAAACAAACTGAATACACAAGTTCATGATATGATGTATGCACAATGGTTCAATTATAATATATATAACAAGACACATGATACACCCCAAAACGTGATTAAAACGGGGAACTTGTAAAGATTCACTCACATTGGGTGCGTTGGATTGGAGATGGTGAGATGCGCACGAATTGGATGAGTAGAACAACGAGAAATACTAACCTAAATAATAACGGAAAAAATATATTAAATGAGTGGATTTTATTAAGGATTTTAATGAAATTTTTAGATATATTTTTGTGAATTTAAGGCTATTTTCTATCTTTAAAAATGTTATTTTTAAGTATTTTTAATTGATTTTTAAATTAAATTAAATAAATAAAAATATAAAAAAATTGTTTATTTTGCGTTGACCGTTGACCGTTGACTTGTTGACTTGTTGACTTGTTGACTTGTTGACCGGTTCGGTCAGTGGAATTGTTTGCGCCGGGTGAGGCTCGAACCCGAGACCTCCCGTACGCGTGCACGCAGCTCTACCAACTGAGCTACGCGTCTAACCCGAAATAATCTTGTTTTTAATTATATTTATATACTAATTCGGTTTAACCAAAATTCTTTTAATTTCAAAAACATTTTAATTCAACGAACCGGTGCCAATATCATGTTTCGAACTCGTGACGTGCGATTCAGTGTTGCACACAGTCCACCGCTGGACTGCGTATCTAACCTGGTTAACATCTCGGTTTTTATTATACTTAACAACTAACGGGATTAACCCGGTTTAGTTTTAAACAAAAAGGCATTTTATTACATAAGGAGTGCGTGTATCAGGGATCGAACTTGTGACGTGCGTGTATATTTTGCACACAGTCCACCGCTGGACTGTGTGTCTAACCCGTTCATTTTACTGGTTTTAAATAAACTTATAACTTAACTAACTTCGTCTTCTTCATTCAAATTTCAGTTGACTGAATCACTGATCCGTTTCTTGTTTTTACGATTAACAAACATTCTTCAAGCTAAAACGAAATGGCAAAGACGGTAGTTAGGGGTGAACATACCGATGAACGGTTTATTTCAGAATTCCGGCGATGCGTCGGTCCCTGTTTTTATGCTCTTCAACTAAACAAGACAATTAACCGTTTTTATTAGCTAACCGTGAAATTGAAGTGATCAGCAAATATTAACAGAGGGTTTGAATGCCCTTACCGATTCTCAGATGAATATAGAGGTTTTCAGAATCTTTCTGACGAACTGAAATTAACTGAATACAGTGCCTGGATTCGATTTCAATTGAGAGGTTTAAGTTAGAAATAGCCTAACAATTGTTGAACTACAATGATATTGAAAGATTTACCGTTTGAGGATGAAATACGGTTTTCCGGTGAATTTTGGAGAAAATTCCGGCGAGTTGATTTAAGCGTTTTGACGAACTGAAAGTGTGACGAAAATGAAATGAAATGTTGGTATGATGTTTCTGAGTCGCGAGAGTGGTCTTGAGTTGAAGTAATTGGGACTTGATTAATTTCGTTATAAAAACCGATAATAAAGAAAATTGATGTTCAATCACTTCTGAATTGATTAAAATCATCGGTTCATCGGTTATAAAACGTGAATGAGCGATTAATCAAACGATTAGACGATTGAATTGCCGATTTCAGTTTCTCAGTTGGCGCAACCGGTTTAACCGAGTTTGTGTATAAATGTTATTTGTTTCCTAGAGATAACAGAAAATAACAAGTGGCGGAGTGGTGATGCGAGTGTGTGTTAAGTCGTTGGATTTCAGATCTGGCTGACCCGGGTTCGAGTCCTGGCAGCAACATATCCTTTTTATTTATTTTGTTTTAACTTTTTATCAAATATAATTTTTATTGTTTAGTTTATTTATTAATTATGTATCATTTTAAATCAAAATAATCATAAATATTCAACGTGACATTTATAACTTGATATTTGGTTACAAAACGGAGCGGGTTTTGAAAACCCGTTTTTGACAAATGTTACACATTGGCCTGACGGCTAGTATGGTTCCTCAAGCCACTCTACCAGGAGTATGAACATTCTTTAATGTTACATAAGAGTACCATAATGATTAATTAATGGTCCCGGTCATCTTCGACCTTAACGACCTTGGAGGTTTGGACCTAGTCCCTTACCTCTGGATAGAAGGATAACTTCCCTTAACTATCCTGATAGAAGACCCATTCGTACTTAACTATCATTTCTTGGCCAATATGTGGTCTACGCCACTTGGTATAATCAATCCATTAAGATCTTTTGGAATTATATAGCAGAGCATAAATTTCGAGTAAAATCGAGACGCTCGTTATCAAAAGGATGAATATATATATATAATTCCAAAATACTTCATTAAATTTCCATAAGAAATTACAATACTAGAAAATGAAATAAATTGTCCATGCAAGGACTTAAAGGAAATAAACATGTCCTTACAGGGACTAAAAGAAATAACAATGTCCTCACAGGGACTACATGTAATTAGAAGAGACTTCACTCGTCCTTCTTTCCCTTTACCATCTTGGAGAGTTTCTTGAAAAATTTGTTCGTTTTCTTCTCTGTTTTCTCCGCCTGCTGCTGCATTTGTTTCATTCTTTCTAAGGCCTCGTTAATGGCCTCAAGTGGTGGCAGAGGTTGTGGTTGGGGTTGTGGCATAACCGGATACTGGTACCTATAAGTTGGATATCCAGTCATTGGATAAATAGGTGGGAAAGGAGACGGGTAAAGTGCATTATGCATGATTGCTTGCATGTAAGGATCATGCGAAAGTGTGGTAATCAATAGGGGTAGTTGGGTTAAAAGGATCGTATCCAGCGTTATCCGGATACGTTGGGATTGGGTTATTATAACCCGATGGTGGTTGTTGAACCACTGGTGTTGGCATCGGTTCTACTTAAGGCGAAATATTGGAGGGTCCACCCATTTGTGGGTCCTCTTGAATGGTGGGGTAAGATTTGAGCAAAGGTGGCAGCGAACCCGACCGTTGGCCCGCACGTACCGACATACGTGCTCCACGTTTCCTCCTTGGCGGCTCAGGTGGATGTTGGGGTTGGTCCACGGGTTCCATGTGGACATCTTCCTGCACGGGAGGTGGTTGTGAATGGTGGGAAGGAGTATTTGCAAAAGTAAATTGACCCTACATTGGTCCCACTCATTAGGACCTTGATAAGGTGATCCAGCATAAGAGTTGGAATCACTAGAAATTTCGATAGGATGCACGTTCGATCCTGATGGCGGCATCTTCGGGTCGGAGTCCTCGTCCATAGGGTTAGGCTGATCTAATTGATTCTGATCAGCTTGAGGAGTATTTAGGTATTGGTTTGGGTTGAACTCATCATGGTAAGAATGATGAGAATGGTGGGAGTGGTGTGAATGGTAAGAATGATAAGAACTTTGAGTATGTGTAGGTGAGTGTTGGGCAAATGGCCATGAATCTCCCGAATCTTCATAAGGGATCGGGCCATGTGGATGTGAAGGGATATGGTCGGATGGTCCTCCCCTCATGGGTCCTTTTCCGCGTCCTCGTACTCTTGGCGGCATTTCCTGTTAAAAATCAATTCAAAACATACTAATAACTTAATAATGAAATGAGTAATCCTAGGTCAATGCCTAGACTCGGAAGTCTAAGGAATGTGCTTGTGTAAGTTTGAGACTAAACACAAAAGGCTAGTGTTTAATTCTCTCAAACGTTGACTCTGATACCAACCTGTCACACCCCAAATTTCCAACCCGAAATCCTTACACCGGTGGGCCTGGGTGGGGAGTATCGTGACGTCAGTTGATAATCATCATAGTCAATTAAACACGGCACAGCGGAAGTCTTGGAGTAAAATTACTATTACAAACCGAATGTTCGAAAATACAAAATAATATACAGGCTCGTAATAGAAGATCCACAGGCGGATCATAAATTGTACATGGAAAGAATATAAAACAGACTTTGGGCAGATTTAGGATTTGCAAGATCCTCTATCACTACCGAGCACCTCCGGCCTATTTTCGTATTGTACCTGCAGTTTAGTCTTTTGAAAATACGTCAGCTTTCGCTGGTAAATACACCCAACCGAATCATTTAAAAACATTCCATAAATTTTTTAAGTGCGTATCAGCACAAAATATTTTATAACTTGGGTTAATTGACCGTCCAACCTTGTTAACAGATTTACATGTTTGTCATACATACGGGGCTCGGTACAAAGGCCGAGACACAATAAACGTACACACCACTTTGGACTCACGAATGATTCAATTCCTCCCAACCTTGTGGGAATGCATAATTGAGCGTCTATCGGGTGTATGCCTACACCCGCGCTAAGGTCGTGGCCATTTCTATTGTAATGAGCCGAGGATATCCAGGACACGGTAGTTAACCCCCGATGTTTAAATTATCAAACAAAACTGATTAAAACAGAACATGCGGATTTATTATCTCTGAACCGACGTTCGATGAATCCCATTTCCGACCAAGCGGCAATAATTTACCGTAATCCAAGCCCGTATAGGGGAAATAAGTCGAGAGTATTTACCTGAGCTTTTCTTCTTTTATTTTTAATAACTCAACCGTATTCAAAATGAGCTAAGTACAGATAGCATTTACCGGCAAGTCTCTAGTCTGGATTATGACATAAGCTAATCAATTAAATACTAACGATCTTATTTAAGTCATTGACTTAGACCGACTAGCGTACTTGATCAAAAACGTATGACGCTAGATTAAACGATGATTGGATAGAATGTACTTTAATCCCGACAAGTACCTTGACTTGTACAATATGGGTAAACTATACACATTCTGGATTTTGAGACTTAAATGACAAGGTTAAACCCGTTTTGGTTAAATTCTGTAAAATAGTTACATATACGTAACCGTGCCCATGTTAGCGATATCGGGTAACCGGATAAGTCATGGACAAGTTCTATATGCCATTATACTTTAAATAAGTTAAAATATCAGTAGGATATCAACTTATATGTCCGTTAAGGTTTTAAAACGAAACTATGCCTCATAAGGACATTTCGGTAATTATATACCGTATAAGAGGAACTTGAATATAATTTAATGTTATAGTTATAAGTGTTCTGAAAAAATAATTTATTTATGATATAATATCAGTAGGATGTCAATTATATGTGTAAATTATCTTTTATAACCAAACTATGCACCGAAGGGCATTTTGGTCATTTTACACAATTTTATAAATTATTTGAGATTCTGAGTTCATAACATGTACCTACTATAATTATGTTTAAAATAAGTTTTAAAATCAGTAGGTAACAAGTCTTGTTCCATTAATATGGTATTTAATATAACATATCAGTAGGTAAATAATTTACCTTGAAAAGATTGATTAAAATCATTTTATGAGCCACAAGGGCTAAAACCGTCATTTATCGACATTGTTTGAGGACTTGTTTGAAAACTCAGTTTATAACTTAGTTTAGTATTCAAAATAATCCTACTTATGATATTAAATCAGTAGAAACTCATTTTCAAGTTCATTACCATTGAAAACCTTATTTTATGCAAAAGGGCATTTTGGTCAAAGATGGCATAATTATGGAACTTGCGCATAAACTTGGATTTTGATTATGATCATGTAATATAACCTTAGAGGGTTATGCTACATTATATTACGATCATAATGCACCTTTAGATCATTATCAAACTAATCTAAATCGGGTCAGAATCGAAAGTCAAAGCAGAAGTCAAACTTCGCGACTTTCGGTTGCGAACCGACCCTAGAACTGAAATTGACGAGCCGAACATGTTCTTACATGTTCTAATAATTATTACCAACTTGTTTAAGTGTCAAAACAGGTTTCATAACATATATAAGATCAATTTATGATTTTTCCAAAAAATGGCATGTTTGACTTTTTGATATCATAACTTTGACCCATCAATTGGTCTAGCAAACGTGATCTTCAGGAGGTGCCCTTTATAGGGACTAACACCTACCTTATTACGATCATATAGCCATGTTCATTTCGAACAATGGCTGGACCATAATGGTCTTAACCGAAAGTCAAAGCGTTTTCCGCAAAACGCTTGACATTTGGCTATAAAAGCCTATAAACGAAAATGCACCAGGAAGGAACACTTACCGGTGATTCCTAGGGTGAAAAAGAACTATGTTGGATGCTCCTTTTAGCTAGGAACTTCCAGAGGAGGGAGAAGAGTTATGATTTAGAAAGGTGCAAGTTCAAATGGTGAACTTGATCACCTATTTATAGTTGGAGAGCTCAAAGGAGGTGAAGCCAGGTGTTTAGGGGTGTAAGAGGAAGCTTACAAGTGTCCCAAAATGTGGCATAGCTGATTACAAGTCCATGGTTTCGAATTAAATGGTTTTGGAGCTTTGCTTGGCTGCCAAACAAAACTTTCTGCAGCAGACTTGTTCTCGCGCCCCGCGAGAGACCCAGGCCTGATCTCTCGCGGCCCGCGACCGCCCCAAGGCCACTTTCTAAGTTTGATAGTTTTAACCCCTTAACTTATAAAAGCTTCTAAAAACCTTTTTAAACACCTTTTTTGGCACTTTTAGCCCTCTGTAGCCAATACTTGGCATACCCGGGATTATGCCCGGACATTGTCGAGCTCTCGGTTCATTAAAAGGTCACTCAGAGGTAAGAATTAACACGTTGACACTTTTAATCCCTCCAATATCCAACTTTCAAATATTATTGGATTTAATCACTCTCGTCCAACAAACAGGACAGATGAGAGGTAGGACTTTGTAAAAGATCACTCAGAGGCTTATTATAAGCATGTTGATTCCGATGTCACTCAGAGGCTGGGCATGTTGACATATCAGTCACTCAGAGGCCAAATTTCAAGTATGTTGACATATCAGTCACTCAGAGGCTAATGATTTAAGCATGTTGACATCAGACCGTAACTCAGAGGCTCAGTTTGAGCATGTTGACGCCTTTAGTCCTTATTGGTCTTTAACATACTATATTTAAAATACAACACGTGTCACTATACTATTGGACACGATTTTACAGGGTGTTACAACAAATCACTGGACCTGAATTGATCCAAGAAATAACTAACAAAATTCTTCAGATCCGAAATAATCTTCTAGCAGCTCGAAGTCGTTAAAAGAGTTACGCTGATAAAAGACGAAAGCCACTGGAGTTTTGTGTTGGTGATCAAGTACTTTTGAAAGTATCACCGTGGAAGGGAGTGGTTCATTTTGGTCAAAAGGGAAAGTTGGCACCACGCTATGTAGGACCATTAAGGATACTCGAAAGAGTTGGTCCTGTAGCATACAAGCTTGACCTACCATAAGAACTCAACAAGATTCATCCCACATTCCATGTATCAAACTTGAAAAAGTGTCTCGCTGACGAAAACCTCCATAACTCATTAGAAGATATTCAAATCGATGAATCAATGCATTTTGTTGAAAGACCTGTAGAAATCAAGGACTTCGATGAAAAGCGTTTAATACGAAGTCGTATTCCAATAGTCAGGGTGCGCTAGGAGTCAAAACGAGGACCTGAATTTACTTGGAACACGAAGATTCAATGCGCGAAAAATACCCGCATCTTTTCCCAGTTTCAACTTCTACTTAAATTTAGGGACGAGATTTTTAAAAATAGGGGATACTTTGCTCCGTTTGAAATTCAAGTATTTATTTGAAGTTCGTTGCTCATTTATGTATTGTGATATTTAATTTATTATTTATAGTTAGTAAATAATTATATAACTAAGACCTATATATATATATATAAAGTAAGTAATTTAACCTTAAAAATAATAATACAAATAAAAAGAAATAATCAAAAGGGTAACCGGAGTCGAACCCGGTCCCCAACGAATTCACACACACTCCACAACACTAGGCTACACACACACTTGTGAATTTATCTGAAACAAATAAATTATACTAGAACAATCCCTTAAATCAGTTCAAGATTTAACCGCCCAATCTCAACGTCCGTAACTTCCAAAACTGCATTCAGTTGTCGTCTTCTTCAAATTAAACCAAAGAAAAACTGATCTCCAACCATGCTCCTTGACTCATTTTTGGTTACAAATCTTAGAGGTAATCAATCCTTGACCGAAAACCTTTAATATCAATTTTGATACTGAAAAACACTTTTACACCTATAAATAGTGAACCATAGGCCTTATAAAACTCGCTCATTCGATTGTCTAAACTCCCACGCACACCACACACATTCTGCTTTCAATTCTCCACTTTGCCGGAGTTTCGTTACAAGTCACCAGAATTTTGGTGTAGTCACTGGAGGTGTCATCGGAGCATCAACCATCATCGTTTCGGTACAGAACCATCTTCTCTATCCTTGTGTATATATATGCTTTTAAAAATCAAATTAAATCATCAAGTTCAAACGGTTGGTTTTGTATAAGTGGGTTTCAATATAAAGAGGATGAAGTTTGGTAGTATATAAGTATATTTAAAACGGGTGTTGTTATCGGGTTAGTCACACAGTCCAGCGGTGGACTGTGTGCAAACAATATGCACGTGCCCCGGGTTCGAGCCATGACGGTTGCCGGTTTACTAAGATAAAAATCCTTTTTTTTCAACTTAATCATATAGTTAATTAGTATATTATAATTTCTTCTATAAATGGGTTGGACACCCAGCACAGTTGGTAGGCTGGGTGCAAACCATGGCAAAGGTTGCGGGTTCGACTCCAGGGGTGATCACCGGTTCAAAGGTTTTAAAAATCTTTTTAAATTAAATAATTTCTGAAATATTCTAACTAATATATAAGAATAATTAAAATATGGATTATTTCGGGTTAGACACGTAGCTTAGTTGGTAGAGTTGCGTGCACGTATACGGGAGGTCATGAGTTCGAACCTCACACGTTGCCAATTCCACGCATAAAAAACGGTCAAACCTTGTCAGGTCTGACAAGATCCAATTTTTTTATTATTATTTTTCTTTAATATTTTAATTAAAAATACTTAAAAACAACACTTTTTAGGTTTAAAAACTCCATTAATTACCACAAAATAACCTAAAAATCTAATAAAAAATATTAATTAAAATATTAACTTTTATTTATTTATCAAATTGCTACGTTATTATTTAGGTTAGTTTTCTCTCGTGGTTAAATCCTTAACTCGTGCGCGTTCGTCAGCAAATCAAGGAAACGCACCCACAATGAGTGAATCCTTACAAATTCCTTTTTTTAATCATGCAACGGGGTGTATCATGTGTCGTTTACATATTTTTATTTACTCAAACACTTGTGCTAACACCATTATGTGATCCAGTGTATATATTTTGTCGTTGTTGTTATATGTGGTTACATTATGTCATTTCAGTGCAATCATTCATACAAGGCCCATCAGTTCCTCGTAGGGTACGAGTTGAGCATCGCGTGCCTCATCAGATCAGCTCCGTTTGATTGAGCCTTGATCTCACAGTTCAACATCTATCATGTAACATCCGATGAAAAACGGGTTTCTAAACCCGCTTCATTTATTAATCGAATATCAAGTTATAAAATTTAGTTGTGTATTTATGATTTATTTTAATTTTAAACAATACATAATTAATAAACAATTTAGAATTTAAAAACTATAATTGATAAAAAGTGAAAATAAAATAAATAAATAAGAAAACCGGCTGCCGGGTTTCGAACCCGGGTCAGCCGGAAGACACAACCAACAAAGACTTAACCACTCCGCCACTTGAGTTGTTTGTTGTTATATCGAAACAATTAAAACATATAATGAAACTCGACATCAAATTCGGTCATCAGCGCGCCCAAATCCTCGCCGGAAATTCCGACAATTTCGCCAATTATCGCCGGTTTCCTTTGACTTAACGAATGTATTAACATCAACATCGGTTATAACCGATGTCTAATCCCGCGACATCAGTCATAACCGCCGAAGAAAGGCTGACCACGAATCAAGACTAAAATCAGACCCAATTCATCGTGATTCTTCCCTATAAATACACACCCAAGTCTCTGGAAATCATTTCGCTCAAAATCGCACCATTTCTCGAATCAATTTCACTCGCCGGAGATTTTCTGCAATCGCCGAACTTTCGCCGGAAAACCGAGACTTACATCAAAACGGTAAATACCTCGACTCTTTCGGTTTCAATCCATTGTTAGACTATTACTAACTTCAATCCATCAACCAGAATCAATCCCAGACGACGTAGCCGGAATATTCTGCACTCGCCGAAAAACCTCCGGAATTTCCAAAATCACGCTGTGAATCGGTATAATCATTTAAACCTTCTGTTAATCCTTGTTTAGTAACCCAATTTCACAACTAATCGATCAAAACTGTTAATTGATTCAATCAGACGGAATATACAAATCAGAGCCGACGACCATTGCCGGAATTCTGAGAAATACAGTCTGATCGGTACATTCGATTCCTTAACTCTTCTTATCCATTACATTTCAACCAGTAATATGTTCGATGAACGATTTAATCAAGAACAGAAGAATATCGGTCGTCTGAGTCTTTGAACGAAGAAGACGAAGTCGACGATGTTTATAAGATTAATTAAAACAAGTTATTAAACCGGGTTAGACACACAGTCCAGCGGTGGACTGTGTGCTAACAATTAGCACACGTCTCGAGTTCGATCCCTGACACAACCTCACTCTCTGACATAAAAGTGTTCTTTTTAAACTGAACCGTATCAACTCGCTGTAAGAGGTTAAGTTTAATAAAAATCAGTATATTAACCAGGTTAGACACACAGTCTAGCAGTGGGCTGTGTGCAACGCTAAACAACGGGTCCCGGGTTCGAGACCTGTTGTGTGCACCGGTCCGACATAATTAAAACCCTTTTTAAAATAAATGATTTCTGAATAAAATTAAATAGTATATAAATATAATTAAAAACAGAAATATTTCGGGTTAGACACGTAGCTCAGTTGGTAGAGCTGCGTGCACGCGTACAGGAGGTCACGAGTTCGAGCCTCACCCAGCGCATATATACACAAGGTCCGAACCGGTCAACGGTCAAAGTCAACGGTCAACGGTCAACCCAAAAAGTCAACATTTTTTTTATATTTTTATTTATTTGTTTTATTTAAAAATCAATTATAAATACTTAAAAATAACATTTTTAAAGTTAGAAAGTGACCTTAAACTCACAAAAATAAATCTAAAAGTCCAATTAAAATTGTTAATAAAATCCACTTATTTACCGTACGTTTTCGTTATTATTTAGGTTATTTATTCCTCGTCGATCAACTCTCTAAATTCGTGCGCATTCAAACATCATCAAACGAACGCACCCAATGTGAGTGAATCTCTACCAATTCCCTGTTTAATCACATTTTGGGGTGTATCATGTTTCGTTATTTATTTATTTCATTTAAACACTTGTCAATCCATCATATTCATGATCAAATGTGTATCCAATATGTATCAATTGTTTGTGTGGTTAATGTTTAGATTTAATTTATCATTTTCAGTACATACATCATCATAGGCTCGTCTGTTCCCCATTACCTATGAGCGGGACCGTTCCCCATTACCTATGAGCGGAACGTGGCGTTGCCAACATACGATCGGCTCTGTTGGATTGAGCCTTGATCGCACATACATCATCATAGGCCGTCCGTTCCCCATTACCTATGAGCGGAACGTGACGTTGCCAACATATACATTATCATTCATGTCATATACTCATGCAAGGTGATTTGTCATTGTATGTTTATTTACGTTTGCTCATATATGATTATTGCACAAATTTTCCATATTAATTACAACAAGAAATCAATAATAAATGTTTTCTAACAAGGTTCACTCGCCAACTTTTGTTGACCCAAAAACCCCCATTTTTACACATGATACAGGTGATCCAGTTGAAGCAAGAAACATATAGGACGGCCTAGAAGAATAAATCTGTTTAGATTTTGGATTGTTATTTAATTTTCCTTTCCTTTTATTGTATGAATTTGACTTGAACATCTGAGATGTAATTTGAATTTAATAAATATGAAACATATTAGTAAACATCATGAGCTTTGGTGATAACCCAATTATGCCCCGACTCTTATTCCGCTGCGGGTCGGGGTGTGACAGATTGGTATCAGAGCCATGACTATATGGATATAGGATAGGTTATTAGACCCTTAGAGCCTATACTATAGTTGCTTAAAATTTTTAAATTGTTTATGCGTTACATATAAAATTCATGATGTTTATATGCTTTATGTTTATTGTTACATTCAATGTTATGCAAGCATGTTCATAAGTACATATTATTATACAATGCTCATCATGAATCATATCCTCGTAACATATCATATCCATGAGAGCACACACCACACAATTCCCATGATTTTTGCAACGATTTTTGTATTTTCAAATCACATCAAAGTGAGTTCTCATGACGGGCATGTAGTAACTGGAAGGGTACGAGTACCGGTAGTCGGAACGTCCTGTCTAGGCTTGGCATTCGTATAAATCCAAAATAAAGGACCAGTTTGCCTACCTGGGGAGTAACGATGAGAGTACGAAGGACCTATTAGGCCAAAGCATGCTATACCAAACGTCGTGTGAACTAACCCCACTTTGAGTTGTCATTGTGTCTATACCTGGACACCCTCCGACCATACATCTCGCAAACATATTTCATGGTTTTCCTTCGGGTGATGCGAGTGTTAAACTGCCAACACCAATGTGAATCCTACTAAGCCAATAGTCATGGGGGCCCACATGACTATACAGGCGATGGTATGGGGGACATTGGAGGCCCAAACATGAGCAAACCCAATACATCCTGTGGATGTAGTTGCATTATTGATGATTATGTTATTTTATTACTTTTAACGACACATGACACCTAAACACTTCTTAAACTCATAATCTTCCTATGTATGTTCCTGTAGATGTCGGCTAGGCAGCTACGTGGAGGTCGAAAGTCAGGAAGGTCAAACGAACGCTTGGCCACCCAAATTGCAAAACAAATGGCCGCGATGCTTCCTGACATCGTTATTCAAGTCCAACAAGCTCTCACCGCGAATCCCATCAACCCTCCCAACCAAGAAGACCAGAACGTCGACAACACCTCCCTCCAAATAGTGCTCCTACAAACACTTCAAGTCTTGTGATCCCCCAAAGTATGAAGGGACCGAAGGTGTCACTGCTCTTCTCCACTGGTTTGAGGAAATGGAGAACACCTTCCTCAATTGCGATTGTCCCGAGGATCGCAAGGTACGTTACGCAACCGGGAGACTATTTGGGGTAGCCCTGACCTGGTGGAACACAGAGAAGGGCAAGAGAGGAGTCGAAGACGCCATGGCCTTAACCTGGGAAGAGTTAAGGGAAATAATGACAAGACGCTTCTGCCTAAGAAGCGAAATCAAGAAGTTGGAAGATGAATTCCACTCACTAAAGCAAAAGGAAGGAGATCATACTTCCTACAACAAAAGATTTCTTGAGCTGAATCAGATGGTTCCTAACTTGTTCACCCCAGTGTACCGCTTGGTTGAACACTATATTCGAGGCCCTCCCTCGAAAATTCAAGACTCAGTTCTAAACACTTCACCTGCAACACTTGAAGCTGCAATGGAACTAGCTACAGAACTTACCGAAAATCGCATCCGAAATTCAAGGGGAGAAAAAGAAAGCCCCCATTGAGGCTCAAACTACAAACCACTCTGTCTCCTCTTTGAAGTTTCCTGGCAAGAGGAAGCGAAACAACAAGAACTTTGCTGTCACATAAACAAACCCCCCAATCACTGCTGCACCCATCACCCAAATTGCCCCCTCATCTACACCATACAAAAGGGCATACTCCGGCCCATACCCAAAATGCACTCGTTGCCAATACCATCACTTTCCCGAACACCCCTTCCAATATTGCACCAGCTGTGGCCGTGCAGGTCACACCATCCAAACCTGTCGCACACTTCAACGAATGAACCGCAACCAACCCTCAAACCAAACCCACCATCACATAGTGGGTCAAGCCCAACAAACCTTACTACTACCACCTACACAAAATACGGCCCAATCCTACTACCAACCCAACTATCCCATGATGCAACCCATGCGGGCTTGTTACAACTGTGGAGACCCAAACCACTATAGAAACACTTGTCCACGCTTGGTGAACATCATACATGCTCAAGCTCAAGCAAATCCGGTGAATCAAGCTAACCAAGCTCCTCCACCTGCTAGAGGAAGAGCTTTCAACATCAACGCCAATCAAGCTAGGGCCGACAACAACGTGGTCAATGGTACGTTTCTCATCAATGGTAGTTATGCATCCATGTTATTTGATACTGGCGCGGATAAGAGTTTTGTGTCCTTAGAATTTGAACCCATCCTCAACCAAACTCGTGATAAACTCATGGAATCCATAACGGTGGAAGTTGCTGACAGAAAACAGGTCTCATTAAACTCCATTATCCGAAACTGTACTCTCACTCGATCACGATTTTCCAGTTGACCTCATTCCTATGAAGTTGGGAAGTTTCGACATTATAATAGGCATGGACTGGCTCAGCCAACATCATGCTGAAGTTGTATACCGCGAAAAAGTTCATTCGCATTGCTCTTGCAGACGGTCAAACCCTACGAATCTTTGGAGAAACCCCTTCGAAAGGACTCAAACTGATGTCCTGCCTTCAAGCCCGAAAATATCTCCGCAAGAACTATGTCGCATACCTAACTCACGTTGTCAAGAAGGGAAACAAGGAGAAGAAACTCGAAGATATACCTGTAGTGAAAGAATTCCCACAAGTCTTTCCCGACGACATCTCAGGACTTCCTCCCATGAGAGAAGTCGAATTCCGCATTGATCTTGTACCTGGCGCTACACCCGTCGCAAAATCTCCTTATAGGTTAGCCCCATCCGAAATGCAAGAGCTGGCCAGTCAACTGCAATAACTGACCGACAAAGGATTCATACGTCCTAGCTCATCGCCTTGGGGTGCACCTGTTCTGTTTGTGAAGAAGAAGGATGGAACGTTTCGCATGTGTATCGATTACAGAGAAATCAACAAATTAACGGTCAAAAACCGCTATCCATTACCTCGCATCGATGATCTTCTAGACCAACTCCAGGGTGCCACCTGTTTTTCAAAGATCGACCTTCGTTCTGGCTATCATCAACTCAGAGTACATGAAGAAGACGTCCCAAAGACCGCCTTCCGAACTCGTTATGGTCATTACGAATTCATGGTCATGCCATTCGGATTAACCAACGCCCCAGCTGTATTCATGGATCTAATGAATAGGGTATGCAAACCCTATCTCGACCGCTTTGTCATAGTCTTCATCGACGACATCCTCATCTACTCAAAGTCTAAATCTGATCATGAAGGACACCTTCGACTCATCCTCACACTCTTAAGAACCAAAAAGCTCTACGCTAAATTCTCCAAGTGCGAATTCTGGTTAAGAGAAGTACAATTCCTTGGACATGTCGTCAATGACAAGGGAATACATGTCGACCCCTCAAAGATCAAAGCAGTATAGGAATGGCAAGCGCCACGTACCCCTACCGAAGTAAGATCATTTCTTGGTTTGGCGGTTACTATCGCCGTTTCATTGCAAATTTCTCCTGTATTGTTGTACCACTCACGGCTTTGACTCATAAAGGAAAACCCTTCATAAGGGGACCTAAACAAGAAGAAGCCTTCCAAACCCTTAAGCAAAAGCTTTGTGACGCACCTATCCTCACACTCCCCGAAGGTTGCGATGACTTTGTAGTATATTGCGACGCATCAGGGCAAGGATTAGGCTGTGTATTAATGCAAAGGGGAAAAGTGATAGCCTACGCTTCTAGACAACTCAAAGTTCATGAGAAAAACTACACCACCCACGATCTGGAACTTGGAGCCGTTGTGTTCGCTCTTAAGATATGGAGACATTACCTCTACGGTACCAAGTGTGAAATATACACTGACCACAAGAGCCTCCAACATATCTTTAATCAGAAGGAGTTGAATATGAGACAACGAAGATGGGTCGAACTTCTTAATGACTACGACTGTGAAATTCGGTATCATCCTGGCAAGGCAAATGTGGTGGCCGAAGCACTCAGTCGAAAGGGTTATGCGAACTCCATTCGTCTTCTATGTTCGCAAATCATAACCGACATCAAAGATCAAATCCGAGAAGCTCAAAATGTTTCTATAACAGAAAACGACATACGCAATGAGCTATCTTGTGGAGCAGAACTTAAACTCGAAACAAAATCCGACGGTATTCTGTATTATCTAGATCGCATATGGATTCCCGATCACAATAACCTTCGTGATTTCCTTATGAAAGAGGCGCAAAAAACACGATACTCTGTACACCCAGGAGCCGACAAGATGTATCAAGACCTTCGATACACCTACTGGTGGCCTGGCATGAAAAAGGATATTGCTGTTTTTGTTTCCAAGTGCCTTACCTGTTCTAAAGTAAAAGCTGAACATCAAAGACCTTCAGGACTTCTAACCCAACCTGAAATACCTGTATGGAAGTGGGAAAACATAACCATGGACTTCATTACCGGGTTACCTCGCACCTCCAGTGGGTATGACACTATATGGGTAATCATTGACCGTCTCACAAAATCAGCTCACTTCATTCCGATTCACGAGGACTTCAAGAACGAGAAGTTAGCTCGTATCTACATCAACGAAATCGTAAGCCGTCATGGTGTACTTTAAACATCATTTCAGACCGTGATGGTCGTTTCACTTCACGAACATGGCAAGCCGTACAAACCGCCTTGGGTACACGATTAGACCTCAGTACCGCTTTTCACCCTCAAACTGATGGACAATCTGAACGCACCATCCAAACTCTTGAAGATATGCTTCGAGCATGTGTCATAGACTTCAAAGGGAATTGGGACGCTCATCTACCATTAGTTGAATTTTCGTACAACAACAGCTATCATTCAAGTATCGGCATGGCACCTTTCGAAGCTTTATATGGTCGTAAGTGCCGATCACCAATATGTTGGCACGAAATTGGAGAAGCTCAAATCACCGGTCCAGAATTAATTCAAGAAACAACAGACAAAATCCATCAAATTCAAAACAATCTTCTAGCGGCACAAAGTCGTCAAAAGAGTTATGCAGACAAACGACGAAAGCCCTTTGAGTTTAACATTGGTGACCAAGTACTTTTAAAAGTATCACCGTGGAAGGGTGTGGTTCGTTTTGGCCAAAAAGGCAAGCTAGCACCACGCTACGTAGGACCTTTCAAGATACTCGAAAGAGTAGGACCTGTAGCATACAAGCTTGACCTACCAGAAGAACTCAACAGAATTCATCCCACATTCCACGTATCGAACTTGAAGAAGTGCCTCGCCGATGAAAATCTCCATATTCCTCTAGAAGACATCCAAGTCGATGAATCTATGCATTTCATTGAAAGACCAGTAGAAATTATGGACTTCGGAGAGAAACGTTTAAGACGAAGCCGTATTCCAATCGTCAGGGTACGCTGGGAGTCAAAACGAGGACCTGAGTTTACTTGGGAACGTGAAGACTCAATGCGCGAGAAATACCCACATCTTTTTCCTGTTACCACTACTACTTAAATTTTGGGACGAAATTTCTAAAAGTAGGGGATACTGTAACATCCGTCGAAAAACGGGTTTCCAAACCCGCTTCGTTTATTAATCGAATATCAAGTTATAAAATTTCGTTTGCGTATTTATGATTTATTTTAATTTTAAACAATACATAATTAATAAACAATTTAGAATTTAAAAACTATAATTTATAAAAAGTGAAAATAAAATAAATAAAGAAAACCGGCTGCCGGGTTTCGAACCCGGGTCAGCCGGAAGACACAACCAACAAAGACTTAACCACTCCGCCACTTGAGTTGTTTGTTGTTATATCGAAACAATTAAAACATATAATGAAACTCGAAATCAAATTCGGTCATCAGCGCGCCCAAATCGTTCTCGCCGGAAATTCCGACGATTTCGCCAATTATCGACGGTTTCCTTTGACTTAACGAATGTATTAACATCAACATCGGTTATAACCGATGTCTAATCCCGCGACATCAGTCATAACCGCCGAAGAAAGGCTGACCACGAATCAAGACTAAAATCAGACCCAATTCATCGTGATTCTTCCCTATAAATACACACCCAAGTCTCTGGAAATCATTTCGCTCAAAATCGCACCATTTCTCGAATCAATTTCACTCGCCGGAGAGTTTCTGCAATCGCCGCACTTTCGCCGGAAAACCGAGACTTACATCAAAACGGTAAATACCTCGACTCTTTCGGTTTCAATCCATTGTTAGACTATTACTAACTTCAATCCATCAACCAGAATCAATCCCAGACGACGTAGCCGGAATATTCTGCACTCGCCGGAAGACCTCTGGAATTTCCAAAATCACGCTTTGAATCGGTATAATCATTTAAACCTTCTGTTAATCCTTGTTTATATTAACCCAATTTCACAACTAATCGATCAAAACTGTTAATTGATTCAATCAGACGGAATATACAAATCAGAGCCGACGATCATTGCCGGAATTCTGAGAAATACAGTCTGATCGGTACATTCGATTCCTTAACTCTTCTTATCCATTACATTTCAACCAGTAATATGTTCGATGAACGATTTAATCAAGAACAGAAGAATATCGGTCGTCTGAGTCTTTGAACGAAGAAGACGAAGTCGACGATGTTTATAAGATTAATTAAAACAAGTTATTAAACCGTGTTAGACACACAGTCCAGCGGTGGACTGTGTGCAAACAATTAGCACACGTCTCGAGTTCGATCCCTAACACAACCTCACTCTCTGAAATAAAAATGTTCTTTTTAAACCGAACCGTATCAACTCGCTGTAAGATGTTAAGTTTAATAAAAATCAGTATCTTAACCAGGTTAGACACACAGTCCAGCGGTGGACTGTGTGCAACGCTAAACAACGGGTCCCGGGTTCGAGACCTGTTGTGTGCACCGGTCCGACATAATTAAAACCCTTTTTAAAATAAATGATTTCTGAATAAAATTAAATAGTATATAAATATAATTAAAAAACAGAAATATTTCGGGTTAGACACGTAGCTCAGTTGGTAGAGCTGCGTGCACGCGTACGGGAGGTCACGAGTTCGAGCCTCACCCAGCGCATATATACACAAGGTCCGAACCGGTCAACGGTCAAAGTCAACGGTCAACCCAAAAAGTCAACATTTTTTTTATATTTTTATTTATTTGTTTTATTTAAAAATCAATTAAAAATACTTAAAAATAACATTTTTAAAGTTAGAACGTGACCTTAAACTCACAAAATAAATCTAAAAATCCAATTAAAATTGTTAATAAAATCCACTTATTTACCGTACCTTTTCGTTATTATTTAGGTTAGTTATTCCTCGTCGATCAACTCTCTAAACTCGTGCGCATTCAAACATCATCAAACGAACGCACCCAATGTGAGTGAATCTCTACCAATTCCCCGTTTTAATCACATTTTGGGGTGTATCATGCGCCGCTATTTATTTATTTCATTTAAACACTTGTGCATCCATCATATTCATGATCAAATGTGTATCCAATATGTATCAATTGTTTGTGTGGTTAATGTTTAGATTTAATTTATCATTTTCAGTACATACATTATCATAGGCTCGTCTGTTCCCCATTACCTATGAGCGGAACCGTTCCCCATTACCTATGAGCGGAACGTGGCGTTGGCAACATACGATCGGCTCTGTTGGATTGAGCCTTGATCGCACATACATCATCATAGGCCGTCCGTTCCCCATTACCTATGAGCGGAACGTGACGTTGCCAACATATACATTATCATTCATGTCATATACTCATGCAAGGTGGTTTGTCATTGTATGTTTATTTACGTTTGCTCATATATGATTATTGCACAAATTTTCCATATTAATTACAACAAGAAATCAATAATAAATGTTTTCTAACAAGGTTCACTCGCCAACTTTTGTTGACCCAAAAACCCCCCATTTTTACACATAATACAGGTGATCCAGTTAAAGCAAGAAACATATAGGACGGCCTAGAAGAATAAACCAGTTTAGATTTTGGATTGTTATTTAATTTTCATTTCCTTGTATTGTATGAATTTGACTTGAACATTTGAGATGTAATTTGAATTTAATAAATCATATTAGTAAACATCATGAGCTTTGGTGATAACCCAATTATGCCCCGACTCTTATTCCGCTGCGGGTCGGGGTGTGACATATCATGCATGTGTACATTATGATATTGTGTGGTTTGTGGTTTGTTGATATATACATACATATGCTCATATATGGTCTTTGCACAATCTTTTGAATTAATCAATGTAATTAAATTGTTTAAATGTTTAATTTGGATTCACTCGCTAACTTTTGTTGACCCAAACTTTTAAATTTCCCATAATACAGGTGGACATGCTGAGGAGAGGAACACTTAGGATTGGCCTTAGAAGATGAAATAAAATACATCATGTTTAGAACAATATTTCTTGTGTTTGCATGTTTCTTTGTGATGGGATATTTTCCTTTAAATTTCAATTAATAAATATGAAATTTAATTATAGTAAATGTCATGAGTTTTGATGAAAACCCAATCATGCCCCTACTTCTATTTCCGCTGCGGGTCAGGGTGTGACATCTCTCTCCAAAATCAAAATCGCCATGCTCTAGCCGTAGGGTTAGGGTTAGGTTTTCATTATTGTTTGGTTTAACGTGAGTATTAGGAATGTAAGTTTACTTTAGTTATTTGTTTTGATTCATTGTTATCTGGAGGTTTTGGTTTGTGATGTGCTAGCTTTGGCTGTTGCATTTGGTGTTTTGGTCAGTGTTTTGGATGGTAAATGTAACATAATCGAAAAACAGGTTCTAAAACCCAAAACCAATTGTAATCGAACTTTCGTCAAATAAATACGATTTGGGATTTATTTATTCTATCCATTCTTTTACAAATCATCTTATCTCCTAAATATAAATATATATATATATATATATATATATACATAATAAATAAAATAATAATAATAATAAATAATAAAATAAAAAAATAAAAAAAAAGGAACGAAGACCACAGGGATCGAACCAGGGTCTCCACCCTTAGCACACAACAAACCAACCACTACATCACTAGGAGCTTTGGTGTAATCTACAGGTCAAATAATATATAACTACACTTTCGACCCGTAGCCCCATTCAAAATCCCAGGGACCGCCAAAGATGAAACACAGCTCATGATTCGCTGTGTTTCCTTAAATTGGCCAATTCAATCAAATCCGCATTTCCATATTCATAAGACTACGAACCTAGACCCAATTCTCCCCATTCTCGAATCAGTTTATGAATGTTCTAAAATAGGAAATTTGACAAGTTTCTAAAACTCAAGAATTCGACTGAATAAGATTTCACATAACAAATTCGAGCACAAACTAACACCAACATCTCAGTAAACCAGCCGCCATAGTTCTGCCGGAAATAGTCCAAATCGTCGGAAAACATCAGTGAGTCGCGACACGTGTTTCAGTGTACTTTCTTTCTTTTCTTTCTATTCCTAGATCAAACTATTCTATTATTATTGACATTATGATTGCTGTTCAAATCAAAACATCAAGGGCGGGTGTTCTGTCTTGGTTTATAACCAAGAAACGACCGGGAACTGGTGAATAAAAGAAATTAAAACCATTAATAAACGGGTTAGACACACGGCCCAGATGGTGCACACGAACAAAGGGTACCGGGTTCGACTTTCGGTGCCGGTCGCTGCACAAATGTTTTCTTTTTAATTAAACCAAGACGGAAACAAGCCAGGAACATTATATTAGATTTAAGAACAGAAACATCTTCCGGGTTAGCTTGCACACGTATGAGAGGTCGCGAGTTCGAATCCCGGCTAGGGCCGGTTTTGGACAATTTTCGATAATTAATTCTGAAACATTTTTTTATATAATAATATTAATAAATTAAAAAATATACTTATAAATAAAGTAATAAATTCTAAAACAATTTTTATATAATTAATAATATTAAAAATCACACTTATAAGTAATGTAGTTTTCCATTTAAAAGTAGACATATTAATTATATATATATATATATATCAATACTCTTGTAAATTAATAAACAATCACGAGGTTAGATAAATAAATTGCGAACGTAAATATACTAATTAACTTAGTCGTCATGTGGATATCGAGGATAGACGTTCGATCATTCGGTATCTCAACTTCACACTCGTGCTATAACTTCAAGAAATCCGATTGCAACCACGGTGAGTAAATCCTACAACTCCCATTTCATTTTATTTACACGTTTTTGGGTGTATCATGTGTCGCTCTGTATCATATTCTTTTTATTTAATTATGTGCAATTACCGTTATGTGAACTAACGTGTTATGTGATATTTGTTCTTTGTCATTTATTGATTTACATTCATTGTAATCATTTTCTCATTATAGGCCGTCTGTTCCCCGTTACCTATAAGCGGAACACGACGTTGCCTATTATACGAGATCAGTTCCGTTTGATTGAGCTTCGATCTTGCAGCACACTGCATTACGTGCACACTTGTACCTTGTTATGTTGCTTGTTGAATGAGTTAGCTTGTGGAATTAATAATTGTCGTACGCGATATTCTCGTATTATGGTTAATGCACATTTTTCCTAAATAAAAGATTTCATATAATATATTTTTTTACTATAAAAAAAGGGATTCACTCGCCAACGTATGTTAACCCAAACTCTTATTTTACACATGATACGGGTGACCAAGATTAAAGTAAGGATCACATAGGATTGGGCCTTAGAAGAATAAAACATTAATTGAATTTTGTTTAAAACTACATCGTGATTTGTTGAATATTGGGTTATTAGAACTTCTTTTAATTGAATTAAAATATTAAAAATTAAAACTTTAAAATAGAAATGTGATGATCAAAACCCAATCATGCCTCGATTTCTTTATCCGCTTGGGGTGACACTAAACCCTAAAGTCTTTCAACTGATAGATCGGTTTCTGATGTAGAAAGACGATTTCCAGCCAATTTGATTAGTTCCGACGAGTGAGGTCAGGGTTTTTGCTTAGAATCCGGTCACCACAGAACTAAAAACCGGCGAGTAAGGTAAATCTGACCATTTCAAGCTTTGTTCTTTTTAGTTGTATGATTATCATCAACAACTGATGTTTCAAATGATGAATATGATCCCTAGGGGTTGTATAGATGAAATCGGATAAGAGGCAAACAATGATGGTTAAGATGGGTTACGTTTGTATGAGAAAAAGGGCTGATTGTTCAATATCAACATCGTTCGGTATGCTTTGACAGGCTCATCGTAGAGTAACAGGTATGAACTTCAATTTTCATATAGCATTCGTATGTTTGTAGAGCAGCAAAAGTTAGTGTGTACGCTAATGGTGGAGCGAATCAGTTGTTTCTGGAGCTATGTTGTTGTGAGCAAGATGTGTCTAGTGTTCGTGAAAGGTATTGTTTAAGTTTTTGTTGATGCATGTAAGGTGTTTGATGAAATGCTTGTGAGAGTGTTGTGTTTTGGTTTTTTTTTTGGAAAGGGATCGGGGTTTATTTGATGGGTTAGATGTTGGTTAGATTGAGAGTCACTACTTAGTATTTTTCACTTTTTGGAGAAATGATCATGTTAAATCGAGGAAGTTGTAAAGTGTGCAGAATTAGGTAGTTGTAAGAACTAAACATGTGCTGGAAATCAATTTGATTGAGTGCAAAGGTCAATATATCCGGTTTTGAAACAAGTCCATTTAATCAGAGGGCCGGTAAAATGAGTGATTTTCACTAACCAATCCATTATAAAAACATATCTACTTCAACTTTGTATCTTTACATTTGTTTATCATAACAAGCGAGGTTTAAGAGAGGGGGTTTTGGAATTTAAATCGTACGTGTTGTACGCGTGTGTAGTCAAATTCTTTTGCGGGGGCTGGAAGTGGATTTTAGAAGACAAGCTCCTACTCTAACCTAAGTGGTCTTAGTTTGTGTCCCATGGGCTATGGTACACCTAAGTTTCAAATCACTTGCATTGACTATTTTAAGTATTGAGAGATGTATAAAATGACTACTGATACAAAGTTGAACTGTAGAAGTAGTAGTAATTTGTATTATTAATATTGGGTGGGTTGGCTACGAAGTCCATTTTTCCTACAAAGTGTAAAAAGTCATAAAACACTATAATGTCAACCATAAAACACACTCAAAACCCACAAATACAAAGTGAAGATTACTAAAACGCCATATTTGTGGGTTTTGTGTTGTGTTTTGGATGATAAGGCTTTGATTATCGAATGACTAACATTTGTTTGTTTTATGTTGATTATCATGTTATGTTTTATATTCATAGTTCTGCAATGGTGTGTTTGAAGTTATTATGGACTGTTAGGGTTTGAATATTGTGTTTTAGTGATCTTCACTCTGTTATTTGTGGGTTTTGAGTTTGTTTTATGACTGATATTGTGGTGTTTTATGACTTTATACACTTTGTAGGAAAAATGGACTTTTAGCAGAACTCCACCCATTAATATTAGTGTAATAATAGCTATAAATGATTTTAATGGTATATAATGATTGGATAATGAATGATCTGCAAATGATGTCAATGCTTTCTTAAGAATCTTTTGACTAAATTGATGGAAGATGGGGCTGTCCTAAAAAAAGATTTTGACGAGTGAACATTTTGGGTAATGCATTTGGTACCATATCAATTAATATAGCATTTATTCAAATGATTTGCAGGCAAAGCTCAACTTCCCAGAGCGTGTTCAAGACTGCTTCGAGCTTCGTTGCATAACTACCACCACCATGACATCGTTCTTGAGATTAGTGATTCGCATTGAATTCAGGTTCGGAGAGGTGCACATAGAGCACATATCTACAGCCTTGCTTTCTCTACGACGACTGAAAGGCTGGTTGTTTCAAGTGACAGGGAAATCGTTCATGTTTTCAACTTTAAGGTTGAATAGGGGCCATTGCAAAATGCCATCAGACCCAAATAGTGGATAACAAAGGTATAAGTATTCTTAATTTAATATGTTGTTGAAGGGGCACATTTTATATAGCCAACTCTTGCTAGAAACGCTTGGTTGTGTACATTCGAAATAGCCAACACTTGCTGGAAATGCTTTGGTATATGTATTTTGAATTTAATATGTTGCTGATAGTGCACTTTTGATTAGTTAGTATTGTTTAGTTACTGGTATTTTATTTTGGGGTCAATTTGTCTTGTCATGGAGCTTGAAAGAAATTGGATTCATGAGTTTATAAATAAGGCATATGAAGACAATGCCTCGCTCACACGCAGTAAAATCTACTAGCCCGCGGTTCTAAATTATAGTTTACTGTATATATGAGATCATATTTATTTTTTATAGGATTGATTATACCTCTTCAAATTCTACATAATGTATCAAACTGTTTATCGAGCTAAAACTGAAATGCCGTCATTTCAACTCACCACCACGAATAATACCACATAATCCTATGTTACAACTACACGTATATGGTCATGCTAACACAAAAGAGAATGACTTACGTAACACGTAAAGTATCCAAACCAGAACCAACGCACGGTTACGTAAGACCTAATAAAAAAAACCCGTATCTTAATTCACACACCAGACCTGATCACAAAAAAATACCAACACAGGGGTTATATATTTATAATTTCTGTAATTTACTAATTTGCCCCCTCAAGTTCAAAGTCAATCAAAGCAACTTAAACCCCTCTACAAAACTTAAAACCCAAAACCCTAACCCTAACTCAAGCTTCTCTTCAATGGCGATCCTGCAAACCCTCCGCACCTACGAGCTTCGTCTTCTCCATTGCACACTCTCACCCAATCAAACTCACCCATCTCGTCAAACCCCACCTCTTTCCACACCCCTGCAAACCTCAATCGAAACCCTCCTCCAATCAATCGAAACAGGCCAATACTCCAAAACCCTAACCCCCAATTCCGCTCCCTTTCTCTTCAATCTCAACAACCCATCTCCCCCATATCCCAATTCAATCACCAATCACATCAATTCCTTCTTAAATACACAAACTACCGATTCAACAAGCCCTGAAGAAAGAACCTTTCTTGTGTTTCTTGTTGCAGTTTCCGCCTTTTTAGCTTTCGTACAGTCGAATGTCACTGGGCCACCCGAAACATTGCCGGGTTTGTTTTCGGGTATGGTTAAAGAGGATGTGGAAGTTTGGGCAAGAAATGAGGTTATGTCAAGTGGGTCTGATTTGTTAGGGAAGTTTTTTGATTTGGAATATATTGTTTTTGCTAAATTGTTGTTGTTGAGTGTTAGAGATTATTTGCAACAAAATATTAATGTCGGTTTTGCAACGAGTTCGTTGTGGTTGGCTAGGGTGTTGTTGGTTCAGCAGAAGCTTCTTGACGGGCACTCATCGGTCATATATGAGAGGTTGAAAGAGGTGTGTGCTGAATGTTTGGATAATTTCGGTTGATTTGAAGAAAGTGGCGATGTATTGGGTGGGGCGGAAGAAGCGGTTTTGAGTGATATGTGTCTATGGTGCATTTGGAATTTGGGATTATTGATTTTAGTATGGGCGTGTTGATTCGTCGAAGGTGCATTTTGAATTGGCTGAAAAGGCATGTGGGCTTTCGCTTTCGTTAGTGGTGCGATGGGTTTTCGAACTGTGCATCAAGTGGATCCAAAAGCGCAGCTTCGTCTTTTCGTGGATAATTCGAGTTCTAAAAGCAGTGTTTCTGGTGTTAACGGTTCTGTGGTTGATAAAGATCGTCAGGTTCATGAAGCGTCTGATGTGTTGTTGACTCCTAGGTTTTTAGAACACAACAATGAAGGTTCTGGTAGTTTGAATCCGGTTCAACAAGGTTAATTTTGGCGCAGTGTTTAATAATCGAAAAAAACACTCCGCATGATGAAATACAGAGGTGGGATATGGCTCCGTATATAGAGGCTATCGATTCACAGCCTTCGTCTTTGTATATTGTTAAATGTTTCTGTGACTTGTTGCGTATAAGATGGGAGAAAACACGTGGCAGAACCAAAGAACGCGCCCTTTTAATGATGGAGAAGTTGGTTCAAGGGGTTTACGAGTCTGTACCTAACGTTGCAGAGAGAATACGTTATTGTTTGGGTGTTGATTTACCAACTATTCCGTCTCTTCGCAAGGAATACGCAGATCTTTTGGTTAGTTGTGGGCTAATCGGCGAGGCTGTAAAAATTTACGAGAATCTTGAACTGTGGGATAACGTGATCTTTTGTTACCGTTTATTAGAAAAGAAAGCCGCTTCTGTAGAGCTAATTAACACCCGTCTTTTGGAACGACCGAATGACCCAAGATTGTGGTGTTCGTTAGGTGATGTTACAAACAACGATTCATGTTACGAGAAAGCGTTGCAGGTTTCCGAAAATAAGTCCGTAAGGGCAAAACGGTCACTTGCACGCAGTGCATACAACAGAGGGGAATACGGAAAATCGAAACTTTTATGGGAATCCGCTATGGCGTTAAATTCTTTGTACCCAGACGGGTGGTTTGCACTCGGTGCAGCCGCGTTGAAGGCTCGGGATCTTGAGAAAGCGTTGGATGCTTTTACACGTGCGGTTCAGATTGATCCTGATAACGGGGAGGCATGGAACAATATTGCTTGCTTGCATATGACGAAGAAAAGAAACAAAGAGGCTTTAATCGCGTTTAAAGAAGCGTTAAAGTTCAAACGAGAGAGCTGGCAAATGTGGGAGAATTACAGCCAGGTTGCAGTAGATAGTGGCAATTTTGGTCTTGCATTGGAAGCTACGCAAAAAGTGTTGAGCTTGACCAACAATAAACGATACGATGTTAAGTTATTAGATACTATAATGCTTGAGATCGAAGGGAAAACCAAAAACGCCGATGATGTTGATTCTGTTGGTGAGTTGGGATTAGAAAGAAGTCGAGGAATAGAGCAGTTATCCGATTTGATCGGTAAGATTTTGCAGCAAATTGCGAAAAGTGGTGGGAGCGGAGAGATTTGGGGAATATTTGCACGGTGGCATAAACTCAAAGGGGATTTATTAATGTGTTCGGAAGCTTTATTAAAGCAAGTTAGATCATATCAAGGATCTGAGTTATGGGTAGACAAGGAACGCTTCAAGAAATATGCATGTGCATCGTTAGAACTGTGTAATGTTTTTGTTGAAAGCGGGTCACCTAAACGGGCTGAGACGCATCTCAAGAGCACTATTAAACAGGCTGCTTTGAGGTTTTCAGAAACTGATGAGTTTAAGGAGCTTCAGTCGTTTCTTGAAAAGTTGCAAGCAGTTTTGCAGGCTAATTCGGTTCCTTCTGCATAAAGGAGGGAATGTAACTGTACGTTGATGGATTTTTAGTTTAGATTCTTGATGTTGTCACTGATTTACTCTATTTATTTGGTGGTTTGTATGTGATATTATACACTCAAGTTGATTTTGATTTTATACACACTTTTCAACCTTTTTTTGGGTCTTCTTATGTTGGCATATATTGCTGTTATAAAAACCATGTGAAGCGTGTAGAATTTAAAGATTTTTGCCTACTATCTTTTTGTTCCAACATGTTTGGTTTATTGTAAGTCAAGCACTTGTGTTCGTTAATGTTTGGTCGTTGCTTGCTAAATCCCTTGCCTTTTCCGCTTATTGATTATCGTGCCAGCAATTTACAGACGGTTGATAGGGCATCAATGATTTTACACACATTTACATCCTGTGGCCATTAGCAAACGGCGTTCATCGATGAACATAGCATTCACTTAAAACCCCGATCCCACACAACCCTCCGGGTAGGGCTGCAAACGAACCGAATGTTCTACATACAAACCTATATGTCTCGAGCAAAGAAAAAAGAACGTTAATCAACGCAAGAAACATAACTTGGATTATAACTTAAAATTTCATTGGCGTATGTCATCATCTAAAACATTTTACATTGAAAATGCGAATAGAAAGCCTAGAACAAAATGGATCGAGAAAATCACCAAACTTTTGAACCACAAGCTTTCAATTAAGCATCAAATGTCTAGGTACATAGTCTCCCTGAAATTCACAAGACACATAACAAGACAACCTTAGTCAAGTTAATATGATTGATGAGTCTATATAAGAGAAAATATAGTAAGTGCATACCCGTATCAAAAATATTAACTGCATGGAATCACTTGCCACATCACGGGAACAGCTTCAATACTATTTACAAGCCTTTGGAACCGGAATTCAATCACCTAAAAAGGAGAGTGGTTGTCTCATGCTGAGCTCGGCTTTAAGAGACGGGAATTCCTCCAAATTATGTGACTCGCTCAAAATTGTCTGCACATCAAGCATCTTTATTTAAAAAAAAACCCTAAAAAAGCGAAGCGTCTTGGTTTATGGAAACTGGAATGAGTAGTACCAGTGCAGCTAGGTGTGCTTCTTGAAGGATATTTCCGTCAATTTCCAATCTAGCAACCGGAAACTAGGGAAGATGTCCCGACTGCTTCCTTCCAAGCAAGTCACCAGGGCCACGCGAAAGAAGGTCCATGTTCGCCAGGTGGAAACCATCATACGATTTCGCAAGCACCTCCAATCTAGGCAGACCACTAGCCGTTGACAACAAAAGTACACACTTCGACTTACGGGCCCCACGCCCAACTCGTCCCCTAAGTTGGTGCAGTTGAGCTATCCCAAATCTCTCAGCGTTCATCACGATCATCATAGAAGCTTCTGGAACATCCACACCGATCTTGATGACTTGAGTGGAAAGCAATATTTGCGTCTCTCCTGATCTAAACCGTCTCAAAGCTTCGTCTTTTTCATCGCTTTTCATTCTCCCGTGTAACAACCCGCAACTGATCCCTTCGAATCTGTTTGATATTACTTCCAGGTCAGCAGATGCACCACGAAGCTGCGGAAGTTGTTCTGATTGCATCGATAATCGGGTAAACTATATACACTCTCCCTCCTGAATCTAATTCTTCCTTCATCATCTGTAGTTAAAACAGGAAAAAAAACATAAAATACCGGTTTTCATGAATACGATGACATAATAGTAACAAGTACCTGATAAACTTTTTCGAAACCCGTCTCATCTCCTTCATCCGCAAACGTATCAATAGATTTTCTCCCAGGAGGTAAATCAGTTATCTGAATCCAATTGAACCCGTAAGCACATTAAAATACGCTAAAAAATACATAAAAAGGAAGCAAGATAACATACTTGTGTGAGAGACATATCTCCATACAAAGCTAAAGCAAGAGTCCGTCTTCGGGATCGACGGGGTCGCAGTCATAGCAAGAACATGTGGGGCCATACTTATTTCACCTTTTGCGTTGCCGTTTGAAGTATTTTCAACCAATCTGAAGTTATGAGTTACAGTATAGCTGCAAGATTTCAGAAACAATATATTAATAGATAGCAATACCAAATTAGGGGAATTTAAACAAGAAATATCTATATTCTTTAACAATCAGTAAATAAAAAGCACCTTGCTGTTAAATCGACCTCTCTGGATCACACCAAATCTATGCTGCTCGTCTATCACAGCAATTCTTAGAGACGAGAATTCCACCTTATCAGCGATTAAACTATGGGTCCCAATCACCATCGCAATTTGCCACTTTGGAGACCCTGCCCGTAGAAATATTCCCTCGTTTAAGAAACAAATCAATGAGATATATTAAAAAATAAGCAAATCGCAAACGTAACGGTAAAAAAAACCACATCACGATGGTATATTCAAAAATCACGGAAAAGTTACATCGTTGTATACGAATTCAGGTTATTCGAACAAAATACACCAAAACATATATAAAAATAAACACGACGGCCGTGTATTACAGCAAGTCAGTTTAAATGTAGATAAAAACACGTCGCAATGGTGTATTTAGAGATAGGCGCCGGGTCTTTAAAAAACCGAATGGTTTAAAAAATGTTTAATACAACCTGTCAATTTAAAAACAACGATAAGAAGATTCACAACAAAAAACACTGGTCACCAGGTGTATTTAGAGATGAGCACCAGGATGTTTAAAAAACAAACGATAAAAACGTTTAAAGCAAGCGGTCATTTTAGGAACAACATTACGAAAATTTATGTCGAAACTTGGATAAAAACAACTCTTGTGGAGGGTTGATATAAAAAACGAAACACATAATAAATCATGTAATAAGAAAATTCGTTAAAACTCAAATGATAACTTTATTAAAGTTTAGGGTTTGTAGTTTGAATTGGTTAAAGAGAAAGGAGGAAAAAATATATCTTTATTAAGTTGAGAGCCAAACATTAAACTTATTGAAGGCCGGGTATAAACGAAAATTATTCACTATAAAATTTTTTTACTAACATAACAATTGTGGGTACTATTCATAAGCACCCACAATTGTTATATAATAATAATAATAATAATAATAATAATAATAATAATAATAATAATAATTGACAATGATATAACTTTTCAAGAGGATGGTGATATGTACTCATACCTCACGGATTAGACGGGCCTTTTTGGCTGGAGTTGAGCCCGTTAGCAAAGCAAAAGATGGTTTGCAAGGTACATCTTCCACATTCTCCAGAAAATTAAGGAGGAGATCGTGGTGTTGGATCGCAAGTAATTCAGTTGGAACCATGAAAGCCGCCTAAAAATTTATTGCAGACAACTAGATAAATCGATGCTGCAATGTTTATTAAAAAGTTGCCAATTAGGAGAGCTAATAAAACAAATTAAACCTGATATCCTGAACCGACAACCTCCATGCACGCCAAGAAAGCTACCACGGTTTTCCCGCATCCCACATCTCCCTGCAAAGAGACAGTAAATTAAAAAGAAATAGTACCTAGGCCTGTAAACAAACCGAACATTCATGAACTTTTCGGTGGGAAGTTATTTATACAAATAAACGAAGAACATGAACAATATTTTTTGTTCATTTATAAAACGAAAGCATGAACACGTTTTGTTCTTTCATTTATGTTCGTGAGCGTTCGTTTATGTTCATTCATTTATGCTATGCAGTTAATGCGGTAAAATATCGGATATACGATATATGAGATATAGGTTATCTCGGTGAATGTCGGTGGGATATCAGTAAATAAATATGATGCAGGATATATAGCAATTTAACACTAACAATTCAGTGATATATCGGCTATATCGGTCAAATATCGGCGATATATCCGACATATCGGTCAATATCACCGATAATATCGGTACTGATATTCTGACCAATATTTGACACCCATATTTTACATAGGGACCGATAACCGATATCACTGATATTAACTGCATAGCATTTATGTTCGTGAACGTTCGTTCATTTATGTTCGTTACTTTATGTCCGTTTAAATCTTAAAAATACATAAGTAGTTACAGTTATATAAATATAAACATTAAAACGAGATGATTAACTACTTATATATAAATAGTTATTAGTAATTGGGCTTCCTAGTAATAAAAAGTGGGCTTTCGAATTGAACTTATCATACTTAATCACAATTTATATAAAAGAAACTACTTTATGATCATTTGTGTTTGGTCAATGTTCATTTGTGTTCGCTAAATTATGGTTGTATAAATTTGTTTGTTTATGTTCGTTTAGGTTTTAAACGAGCGAACATAAACGAACACGAACATGCTCATTTTCTTAATGAACGAACATGAACAAAAAAATGTGTTCTATAATATGTTCGTGTTTAGTTAAAGTTAAACGAACGAACACGAACACGCCTGCATTCGTGTTCATTCGGTTAGGCCTAATAGTACCATCAAAAATCAAGCAAATTACGACTTTTACTTAAATTTAGACCTGCAAAAGTCGGTTCATTGGAACTTGGCGTTTTAAATCCCAAATGATTTCCGAAACAGCGCTTAATTGACTAGATGTTAATGAATACGGTAGAGCCTTGAGGAACTGTTTGGTTAGAGTGCACCATTCTTCAGCAACTACCGCGTTTGTTACGGGGTTTCTGTACTTTTCTAACAAACCATCCTTCTCGATCCTCGTACCGACTCCTTCAAGCATTTGAAACAAACGGCCTAACTGTTATAAGTTTATACACTGTCAAAACCAAATAAAGAAAAAAAAAGAAACGAAAAAAGTAGTGTTAAATAAAACAACCTTACCTGCAGGTAAAAGAACTCATCAAATATAATCCTTTTGCGAGCTAAATCAGCCTCGTTAAAATTTGTTGGTTGGTGAATCCCGATATACGCCTGCATTAATAAGTCGACAATATAGATTTTATATGCATTTAGGTTAGAGAAAAAAGAAAAAAATGGAAACTTAACAGACTTACATCACGAAGGCTCTTCAGTCCAAACATCTGAAGAATATTCTTCGGAATAGGATCTATGTCAGGCGGCAATGCATCTAGAACACTGGAAAACATAAATGAACAAATGAATACGACTACTCAACTACAAACGTCTAAGGAAAACAATAATAGTACAGAAGCTACTTTAATAGCGATGAACAGGTGGAACTCAGAACCTTGTGATAATGTCACCAAGTAACTTTGGATTTAGACCGCCTTTCGAAGGATATATCGGATAGGGCCTCCCTTCAGCACACGCAGCTTCATCATCGTCATCTCGGATTATATCAAGACTATATTCCCTAATTTCGTAATGATCTTTGGTACGCATACCCTCACCTAAATTATAGGGATACCAAACATGAATTAAGAGTTATTTTCAATGGGTACCACCTTAAAACTATAACCTATGTAGTTAATATCCCAATATATCAGTGATATATCGGTTATCGGTCCCCTGGTGAGATATCCATGCAAAATATCAGTCAGAATATCGATACCGATGTCGGCGATATTGACCGATATTTGACCAATATATCACCGATTTTCCCCGATATCAGTACCTTTTCTTCTTAGTTCTACCATTCGTCTTTCTTCTTATTGCCGCTATTAGTGTTTTAAGTATTGATTGTTAGTTATTAGTGTTAAATGTTGGTGTTTTAAGTCTTAATCAGTCCCACTTGCTACAATTGTTCGTGTTTTGCAAGTTGCAAAAGGTTAATTTGTTAATGATAGGAGAGTATACTGAATTGTTAGTGTTAAATTGCTATATATATAAATTTAGCATGATATTAAAATTATCGATATCCCCCGTGATAACCGATATCTCAATATCGGTCCGTGACTAATATCCAATATTTTATGCATTAACTGCTTTGACAAAAACAATATAGAAACAAATTAGTATATGATATGCAGGCACTTACTAACTCACCTTACCACTGACAAAAACTATGTCTCCTGCTTTCTGCTTCTCTTGAAGACTATACAAAAAAGGTTGATACGTGAAATCGGGTCCCACGGAAAATTTCTTTAAGTGAAAAATATTGTTCTCTTGCTTCCATTATTCTTTTCGGAAACTGTACAGGCAGAAGCTGAACCACTTTCCGCAACCTCACAACCAACGATCACCTCAAGAAAGATAGCGAACAACTTGCCTTGATTCCCCTACATTTCAACATCATATAACAAACATCAAAAGAAAGAAAAAAGTACTTTTATATCACATAAAAGCGTAAAATGCCATTTTCATCCCTGAGGTTTGGCTAGTTTTGCGACTTTCGTCCAAAGGTTTGTTCTTCCGCATTTGGATCCAAAAGGTTTGAAATCTTGCCATTTTCATCTGGTTCGTTAACTCCATCCATTTTTCTCCGTTAAGTCAGGGTATTTCCGTCTTTATTGTTAGCTTAAAGGGCAGTTTGGCTTTTTTTCAGAGGTATTTGGTCTTTTTTACATAAAGTGAAAAAGACTGAATTGCCCTTTTAGTTAGCAAAAAAGACAGAAATACCCCTGACTTAAAGGAGAAAAATGGGTGGAGTAACCAGCCGGATGAAAATGGCAAGATTTTAAACCTTTTGGATCCATATGCAGAAAAACAAACCTTTGGACGAAAGTCGCAAAACTTGCCAAACCCAGGGACGAAAATGACATTTTACTAAAAAAAAAACTCTAAACCTAGATGATATAACTTTTCCTATAAATATCAAGTACTGCCCATCATTGATTGTAATTTGTGCATTTTGTAGATCAGCGTATGTCCGAGGAAAATGACCCAAAACTTTCGTATCTGCATATACGTAAATTAAAATTTAAGCGATGACTACAAAAGAATGCAAGGCCATTTATTGAAAAAAAACCAACCGTATGAAAACCACAGCCTTCCAACTGACTGCATTTCTTCTTGCTTATTGCAGGCAGACAACTGATCGGTTTATCAAGAACCAATTCAAATGGTGCAGTAGGATCATCAACAACACATTGAGGATCCAATTTCTCTTTATTTGTTTAGTGAATGATTTCCCATTTTGGGTAACGGATGGAGAGGTTGTGGGACCCAATCAAACTTGTATTATATTGTATTATAGAATTGAGTACATTAGGAGGTCCTTATATAGGACAATACAAGACATAATAAAATGAAACATAAATCAATTACAATAAATATGAAATCCCTAAAATCTCTGATCTAATATTGACTAACATTCCCCCGCAAGTTGAGGGCGGGGAACGACCTGCAACTTGGACCGTAGAAAATCAAATCTCTGTGAGGACAAGGGCTTTGTAAATACATCAGCAATTTGGTCATCGGTGGAGATAAACTTGACATTCAACTTTCCTTGAGTGACTTGTTCACGAACAAAGTGATAATCAACTTCGACGTGCTTTGTGCGCGCATGAAAGACTGGATTTGCAGAGAGATAAGTTGCTCCGAGATTATCACACCAAAGTGTTGGCGAGTGACTAACCAACCCAAGTTCTCGAAGAAGAGACCTTAACCAGATAAGCTCTGCTACAGTGTCAGCAATTGCCTTGTATTCTGATTCTGTTGAAGACCGAGAGACAGTTGTGTTTTCGGCAGCCCACGAAATAAGATTTGAGCCCAAGTAGATAGCGTACCCCCCGGTGGATCGACGGTCGACAGGACAACCAGCCCAGTCAGAATCAGAGTAAGCCTAATAACATCTTGGTGCCAATGAGAGTCAGAGAAAGCCTGTAGTTGGGACCCCGAACCATGACGAAATAATAAGCCAAGATTAGCCGTGCCTTTAAGATAGCGAAGTATTCGTTTCACCGCAACCCAATGGTTTTCGGTTGGGGCATGCATGAACTGACACACCTTGTTCACAGCAAAAGCAATGTCCGGACGAGATAACGTGACATACTGAAGAGCACCAACCGTTTGCCGTATCGAGAAGGGTCATCAAGAAGGGGACTGTCATCTGGAAGTAACACATAAGAAGTACTCATAGGAGATGAGACCGACTTGCAGTCTGTCAGTCCAGCTCGATGAAGAATGTCTATAATGTATTTACGCTGGGAGAGAATTAGATCAGAATTATGATGAACCACTTCAATACCCAAGAAATAATGTAGACGACCAAGATCCTTAACCGCAAAAAGAGAGCTCAGACGAGTTATAACATCAGTGACTGCCCCCGGATGATTTCCGGTATGATGATGTCATCTACGTAAACAAGAACATAGACAATAGTACCATTGGAATTTAGAATAAATAATGAGGGGTCAGTTCGGGATCCATAAAAACCAATTTGTTGCAACGCCGTAGAAAGCCGAAGTGAACCAAGCACGAGGGGCTTGTTTAAGCCCATAGAGAGACTTGTGCAGCAAGCACACATGATTCGGTTTGGTGGGATCAACAAACCCGGGAGGTTGTTTCATGTAAACGGTTTCCTGAAGATCTCCATGTAAGAAGCGTTCTGAACATCTAGTTGTCGAAGTGGCCACTTTTGTGTAACTGCCAGTAGACAAGATGGTGCGAATAGTTGCCGGTTTAACAACCAGGCTGAAGGTTTCATGATAGTCACTCCTGGTTGTTGGTGAAATCCTTTAGCAACAAGTCGTGCTTTGTAGCGGTAATCTTTCCATTTAGATCTGTTTTCAACCTGTAAACCCACTTGCAATCAACAACGTTAGTATTTTTTACTGGTGGAACAAGTGACCATGTCCCATTCTTATAAAGTGCCTCCAACTCTTCAGCCATGGCATGACGCCACTCCGAGGATTTGTTGGCAATGGTAAAGGAGGTGGGTTCAGTGTACGATAGGGGAAGTAGTGGCAGTGTAAGCTGCAGGATTGTAGGGAGTGGTTTGTTTGGGTTGGGTCGTAGGTTGGGTGGTCTAGGTCGAGGAAGTGGGTTGGCTGGTGGATTGGTTGAGACGGTTGGTGTGGCGCGAGTTGGTAGGAGAGGGTGAAGGGTCGGTTTGGTCGGTGGGTTTTGAGGTGTAGGTTCGGTTGGGATGGGGGCCATGAGGTGTTGAGGAAGGTGTTGGTGACGTAGGGGGTACAACGGGGAGGTCGGGTGGTATGTCAGGAAAGATGGAGATATAGGGAGGCTCAGTTGGTGAGGGAGGTGGCATGGGTGTCGGGTTGTGAAAAGGAAATATATGTTCGTTGAAGCGAACATGGCGGGCATATATATTCGTTCTGAGGTTGGGTCAAAGCACCGTTAACCATGGTGAACAGGGCTGTAACCAAGAAATACACACGGAGTGGACCGAAATTCCATCTTGTGACGATTATATGGACGAAGATAAGGAAAACATTGACACCCCAAAGACAGTAAAAAGGAGTAATCAGGTTTACGTTTAAAAATGTGTTCAAAAGGGGACTTGTTGGATGAGACGCGAGAAGGGAGTCGATTAATTAAGTAGACAGCCGTCTCGAAAGCAAATTGCCAGAAGCGTTGAGGAAGATGAGATTGAGCTAAAAGGGTATGCCCAGTTTCCAAAACGTGACGGTGACGACGTTCGACAGTCCCATTTTGTTCACTGGTGTGAGGGCACGAACGTCGTGGATGATTCCAAGATTATTAAAAAAATGTGAGATTTCGAAACTCGCCACCCCAGTCAGATTGAATGCTTTTCAGTTTAGTATTAATTGTCTTTCTGACATTTTTATAAAATTAATTAAGGCAGAAAAAACATCAGATTTATGCACCAATGGATAAAACCACATATACCTAGTGTGATGATCAACACATAAGAGAGAATCGACAACCATCAATAGATAAAGTGGGTGCAGGGCCCCAAACGTCACAATAAACCAAATCCAAGACATGAGTGCTACGAAAATTTGAATTTGCTAAAGAAAGTTTTGAAGACTTGCCCTGCTGACAAGAGGTACATAATGAATTTGAAAGTTTATTTGAAACAGGTAAAGAACAATGTGAAACAATAGACTGAAGAACTTGAGCATGAGGATGTCCAAGACGTTGATGCCAAGTTGTGGAGGAAGCCTTGACAGCAGTGAAAGCGACTTTTGGAAGAGACTGTAAACGAGGAAGGCGGATGTGGTACAAGCCCTGTTCACTTGGACCCGTTAGGAGGGTGGTGCATGTAGACTCGTCCTTCACAACAAAATAAGAAGAATGAAATTCAAAAAAGACATCATTATCATGGCAAAACTTTTGGACAGATAATAAATTCTTTTTAAGTGCAGGAACGTGAAGAATGTTGTTTAGGTTAAAGGTTTTATGAGGGGAGTAAAGTTTGGTGGAGCCAATGTGCAAAATAGGCAGGGAATTACCATTACCAACAAGGAGAGAGTCATTACCATAATAGGGCTCAACGTTGTCGAGACTAGATAATTTGGAGAAGAATGATCATTTGTTCCAGTGTCAGATGTCCAAGTAAAGCCAGCTTGGGAGGCACCATCGAGTGAGCAGCAAAGTTGGTCTGTGGAGTCACGTGAGATTGATTGGACTGGTTTGGACACTGAGATGGTAGGTGGCAATTCCACAGCGATTGCAGTGACCATAAACCATGTTCTGAGTGGAGGCCCAAGCAAACTCTCTTGTATGTTGTTGTCACGAGAACGATTGTTGGAGTTGTTGCGTGCTGTCCTCTGGAGAATCCCCGAGAGCCACGGCTGCCTCGGTTAGAATTGACAGATCTGGGTGCAAAAAACGCTTGCGGTTGTGAGCTGGAGGCTCCCATAGGATTCAATTGATACCCAAACTGTGCAGCCATAAGTTGGAGATTGCTGAGTTGCTGTTGGACTGTATTAAGGTTGAGTGGCTGGGCTGCCGTGGCAGTTGACGTGGGTGCAGCAGTAGCCAGAAAAGCTTGTGGGTTTGAGGCTGCAGAAGACACACCATGGATTTTGGCAATCATGTAGTCGTGATCACTGAGGAGGCCATGAAGTTCATTGAAGGTAACAGGAGGAGACCGCGCCAGCAAGTTTGCCTTAAGACCATTGTATTCTTCACGGAGTCCTGAAAGTGTAAGCATGACTATATCCTTGTCTTTCATGGGTTCGCCAATGTTAGCTAGGGCAGTAGCGTATTCTTGGGCTCGGCTTAGGTATTCAGCGTTCTCATCACCTTTCATGGTGATTCTAAGGAGTTGACTTTTTAGAGTAAACTCGTGAGAAGAGGTAACTGGTGCGTAGGCACGTTCTAATGAAAGCCAAATCTCACGAGATGTTTTACCTTGAACATGCTGGAAAGATTCTTCAGACACGGTTGATGTAATCAGCAACCGAACATGGGCATCATTCGCGACCCACGGGAAATAACTTGGGTTATCAGTTGTAGTAGTTCCTGTTGTGACCTGCTGTTGTGGGCATGGGATGGTACCATCCACATAGCCGAACAAGTTGTGAGAGACCAAGAAAGGTTCTATCATTGATCTCCAGTGGCCATAGTTGGTAGGTTTTAGGTTAAAGGCGAATTTGTGAGAGTTGTGAATAGTTTTCTCCTGGTTTGTTAGGGTTGTAATGGCTGCCATAGTGATTGGAAAAGAGGGAGGAGAGCCGGAGGGTTTACTTTCAATAAAGGTGGTGGCGGCTGCAATAGGCAGCGCTGCTGCTGTTAGGGTTTCTAGCTGGGTAGAAGATTTGGCAAGCCGTGAATTATGGAGGAGTTGATTTGGCTCTGATACCAAATCAAACTTGTATTATATTGTATTATAGAATTGAGTACATTAGGAGGTCCTTATATTAGGACAATACAAGACATAATAAAAGGAAACAAAATCAATTACAATAAATATGAAATCCCTAAAATCTCTGATCTAATATTGACTAACAGGACTACCTTGATCTGATATACTTTCAATCTCGTAGGAAGAAAAACTGTTAAACTCGTGAGCTACGGAACCCAATGAGTCAAACAACATACTGGGGTCCACCACTGTTGAACCCATAGAGCTATCTGTGGTCAAAATGCTATAGGTGTCGGGGTCATCTGAAATTCCATCATATAACTCTACTGGACTAGATTGCCTAATATGATAGAGGGAAACTGATTCCGAACCAACGATGCATCAAAATAATATTTTTCTTCATCAAGTTGTTCGTCAAAACCGTCATGACACATAGCAGGGGATACCTACAAGCAAATGAGATGATTTTAAATTGATTTTTACTTAGAACAGTAAAGCACAATGAGTGCAATAGATGTAACAGAAAAACAAACCTTTGTGAACAGTTTCCGTCGGTTCCACCTGCTTGATATGCCATAACTATCTACTATGTTAAACACATTCTTTGTTAATCTATGTTTAGATGGAGAGATATATTTTGATATATTGCATAATAGAAGACCATAAAACCTGCAAAAATTCGATAAGTTAGAACTTTGCCACTACGGGGGGACTAACAAGAAGATTGTTAATACAGTAAATGCACCTCATTTTTCTACCCAAAACATGCCTATATCCTCGTGCAGCTTGCAAGATATTTGCACGTGCCAAGCATCTTTCACTTAAACACTGCATGCTAAAAGTTTCCTTGATTAGAGAGAGAGTAACATCATTCAATCTACTTATAGAAAATATTCAATTGCAAGCAAAAGCTACTAATTATTAACATAACAGATAACATAGACTCATAAAGGATGTCCATTCACTACGCTACATTTAGAATGAACGAACCATGTGCAAATAATGATCTCGTGTTTTTTTCTGGCCATTGGCACGTCAAAACAATATGCAATATGCAAACTCCATAAAACTGAAATAGTAACAAGGTGACAATGTGTACGTTGCTATAAATCTATTTGCAAGTCGAGGATTGATTTCTTTTCTCTTCTAAGAAGATACTTAAGCAGCTACCAGGAACAGACTATTAACAACAAGAAAATCATGAGTCACCATGAATGTAGCAAACTTAATGGTGTTCTTCATCATGAAATCACAATCATATTTCATAATGAAAATCAAAACTAATCTGAATGCAAAATTTGCAGTAACTGATGAAAGCCTCATATTTTATAACGAAAATCAATACTAAATTGAATGCAAAAGCTGCAGTAACTCATGAAAGCCATCATTAACATCAGATACCATGGAAATTGAGGATGAACCTATTTGCTGAACAGGCGTTGAGACTATCTTTTTGGATCTAAAAACAAACAAATACAACGTATACATTGAACCTCTGTTGTCAAGGCTTACCCCGCGCAGCCTTCTCACTTTGCTTCAAAAGACCCACTTTCAGGCCCTCAGACGCATTTTTCAGGCCAAGTTCCGACAAAATTCCGGCCGTAAATGGTCTAAACAGGTCTGAAACAATTATACAAACCCTAAACAAGATTGTAATCAACCTAAACTAGCCCTATAAAAGCCTAAAACATGACTAAAAACCCACCCCTGAATATAGTATATTAATACTATACGCCTTGCCTAAAAAAGCCCTCGCTTTTTTAACGCCTTGCATCTGATATAGCTAACCGTAACTTACAGCACCAGGGCATTCACAGTGCATCACTAATAATAATGTTTTACGCATCCATTTCAAACCAATTAGCACTGATATAAGGTCACCTCTAGATCCTATTTAGCTATAAACAGACTGAACATAACACAATGTTAGACTAACACTTCAATTAACATTTCTTCCCTATAGATGTTCCACATATATCCATTCAAATCATTCTATCTGAGTGACTAACATCAAACAGTTATACCATATGAGCACGTGTAAATTAGGGCAAAAAAAGTTGAAAAGGTAACAAAAACACGAACCTATTGATACATCAATATTACACAAACATTATCAATTTAATAACAGAACTGAAAGTGTTGCAATTGCAGTATGAAGGACCAAAACTTACAGCTGTGAGCTTCGATTTAGAAGGGAAACTGATCATAATTTATGTAGCAGTTGAGGATGGTAGCAATAACGAAGAAGGGGTTATAATCTTGTGTACAGATTCGCAATGTAAATTCGTAATGTAATGATTATTATTATATATTATTATAATTAGGGCAATAAAATTGATAGAATTATTGAAACGTACAAACCCGATTTGAAGACTAGAGGCTTTGATTTTAAACTTGAAATGAAACTAACATTGACACCGTCCTGGATAATCTAAGACTAGGGTCTTTTACCTTCTAAATACATAAATATATTATAATAAATTCTTGTAAAGAGCACATGGTTATTGATTTCATTGAATGAATAAAAATTAACTCTTTAAATGGGTAATGGTAAAAAAAATTTAACCAATAATATTATGTCATGGTAACTTACCACTTAACTTTTTAATTTGCACTCAAACACTAGGAGTGCTCAAACACATGGGATGTTTATTTGTGTTTTATATATTTTTTAGAAATTATTTCAAGAATGTTTTAACCTCTAAATCATCACAAATGTCCAAATCCAATACCTAAACTAAACAAAATCAAATTCAAGAATAGGTCAACAAAAGTCAAACATGATCAATCAAATGACAAACAAGCTCAAATCCTTCTCCAACAGATCACACCCACCAAATCAAACAAACTAACCTCCAATAACTACAACCACTTCTTCAAATCAAACAACATTAAACACACACCGATCAATTAAGGTGCTACATTCAACGGTCAATCATTGCAACGGCAACATGCAACGGTTCGAAAATTCCAACGGTTGCATTCCTTTTGCTCGGTGACTAGTCGCCGAAGTAGGGACTCCCCGCGCGTGACAATGGTGGCGGCGGCACTCTTGCCGATCGGCAAACCTGGTTCCCGAAGGGGTCACCTAAGGTGCCTCTTCCACCCTAAGTGATAATCAAAAAATATTTTAGAATAATCGGTATATAGTACAATATAGGTAAATTTTTCGGTAAAAAAATAGAAAGCTAGAAAAAACAATAATAATAAGTAGTCATTAGCCTTTGCGTTGTGGGAAGGTGGTGTAAAACCATGTTACCAACATTGCGAAGAGGGAGCGTAAAACAATGTTAAGTAGCTGAGGAGGTATGATCCTGAACGGTCATACCCTTGACTACATTTTACAATGATAGCCTTGCATGCAACATGCAACTGCGCGCGTCCTTCAATATCAGGTCACGCAATGAACCTTGCGCACTCAAAGCAACGGTGAATTAGACCAATAGCAGGTCACACAATGAACCTTGCGCACTCAAAGCAACGGTGAATTAGACCAGCAACTTCAGGTCATACAATGAGCTTTGCGCACTCAGAGCAACGGTGAATTAGACCAACAACTTCAGGTCATACAATGAACCTTGCGCACTTAGCGCAACGGTAAATTAGACCAACACTATTCAGTCAAATAACAAGTCTTGCGCACTCAGTGCAACGACAAGTTAGACCAAACAACATAAGTCAAACAACGAGCCTTGTGTACTTGGCACAACGGTAAGTTAGACTTATGCGTGCAGGTTTCCAGACCCTGCCCAAAACACCAACCCTCTTAGCCATAAATCCTAAAAGCCTTGCAAGGATAAGACACACATGAGAAGCATCTCATAGTCTTGGAACAAAAGGATAAACCCCTGACACTTTGCGCTGGCGGGAAAAACCCCTGACAGCCTCGCAGAGAGGGTAAGCACTAAGAGGTGTTGACCATTCCCAAGGGTACAAAGTGGCAGGGCCGTGACCAAGGGTTGCTCGGCAGTTGCGTGTGTCAGTGTCTCAGACGACAAGCTACACACCAACCATATCTCTGCCAATGGCTGTTCTACCTGCTCCACTTTCGGCTCGCAACTGACCTGACACCAGAGACGTGTACCTTTACACGTGGCACCACTCAACATCCAACATGACACGCCTCCTAAAAGTAGACATTAATCCTCCTACAGGGAGCATTTAATGTCTAAATCGCATGACTAAAACGGATGTCTCTAGCTGTATGGGACGGGCCCAAGGCCCACCAGCATATCTGCTGAACATACCTTTTCGGCTATAAGTAAGTATCGGATTTCAAGGTAAAACGGGCATGTTCTCATACCTTCACTAAGACTTACACACTTGCAATTTACTTGCTTACCATCCTCAGATACTTATTCTTACGCCGGAGTGTGGTCACGGAGAAAACCACCATTTTCCCCGTGGCGAGACTAATGGCGTTGCTAGTTTTGCAGGTCAGTTAGAGTGAATAACCATGTGAGGTGGAGTGAAGGGAAACCCTTATGCAGAATCACCCTGGTTGTAATTTATATATCTCCGGATATCCCTAGGTTCAACCGGTGCATCTTCATTGGCGCCATCTGCTACTCTTCTCTTTTCATATAAACACTCCCTTACATTCCACTTTCACAAACTTCACTTCCATATGGCTGATTTCACATCAAATACCCCACGAGGTCCTCGAGGCGAAGGTAAGAACCCAGTTCAAACCTCTCAAATCGACGGACAAGTCAGAGAAGACTCTTCCGAGGATGTCGGAACCCAACACGGATTTGGTCGTGTAAACATCCCCGTCACTCCCGGGGCTAATCTAGAAACCTCTTTCGTACCAATCACATCGGTCCTGCCCCAGGCGAGACCCTGATGTCCTGGTACATTAAGTCTAGACGGCCCTCAATGCCATCTACGTGCAGCTATGCGCTCAAACCAACACTCCCGCTGCCCCAGTGCAGCCCGCTGTTCAGGCACACGCCTCGCCTAGGATACTGAGTTACAACTCGCCAACTGGAGCGAGTGTGCCACACAGTCTCCACGCCCAAGAGACGGAGTTCACACAACCTTCGCCCAAACCGGAGACTCACTTTCTAAAGCGAGCGTCCGTCCACTCACGGTTGGGCCCGCACCCCCAAGGGGAACGTACACCCTGCGTGAAGACGATAAAACCTACGGCGAAGGCGACAGCGCCAGCGTTTTCCAGCGGCTGTCAAAGGGTCAGGCAGCTAATCGCTCTGCACCTCGGGGTGGCTACAACCCAGAGGCGGGGCACGACTACAACTTGATCTACCGGCTGGCAGATATGGCCGAACACTCCAAGTTTATCAAGGATATAGCGCTCGCACCATTGGAGTGAGCGAAACTTCCCCCTAACGTCGGGAAGTATAACGGGTTGACAGATCCAGATGACCATCTGCGTCTCTTCACTGGCGCAGGTCTCATTGGTGGATGGACACACCCAGTGGTGTCACATGTTCATTCAAACCCTCACAGGTCCCGCGCGACTGTGGTTTGACAATCTGCCCACATGCAAACTGGCGTCATGGAACGACTTAAAAGACAAGTTCCTGACACACTTTAGCCAGCAAAGTCGATTAGTCAGAGATTCCTTTGACGTAATGAACATTTGTCAGCGTGATGAAGAAAGCCTCGAGGATTTCATCAGTCGCTATAATAAAGAGGTGCTAGAGATAGGGGACGTACACGAAGACCTGATTCACGCACACTTCAAGTACGTCGTACACTGTGACCAGATGATCAAAGTCTTGTCAGGAACAACAGGCCTCCCCAAAAGCTGGGAGAAACTTATGGCTGCGGCAAAGGTCTACGCGCAGACAGATCGCAACCTCAATAATAGTAGGCCTCCTCTACCTCATCGCCGCCCCCAAGACTTGAGCAGGAGTTTTGGAAGAAGAATAAGGGGTGGAGGGATCATAGCCAGAACCCTCCACATACACAGGTCGACGCCCGAGTGACCATCAATAAGCTCGCCACCCAGCGAGCAACGAAACAAGATAATCGCGATCGTCAGTGGACCCACTGACGAAGTCACCAGCGGAGGTTCTCAGCACGGAGGACCATCAGTTCAAACAGCCACCACCGATGCGGAATAAAAAGGTCAAGACCCCAACCTTTTCTGCGAATACCATAAAGACACGGGGCATACAACCGATAATTGCATCTCCCTGCGCATGGAGATTGAAAAAGCACTAAAAAGTGGGAAACTCACCCATTTACTGCAAAACGTGCGCAAGGAGGTGCGCCAAATCACTCGAGGCGGTGAGGGCCCGAGCAACAAAAAAATGAAGTCTGTTCACATGATTCAGGGTGGGCCTTCGCGCAAGCGGAGCCACCAGAAGAGCTGCACGTCTCATTGGCGTGAACAGCAAGTCATCTTCCCTATGGTTCCTGGTGGCCCTCAGGAAATGGGCCGGTGGTGATAACCGGCATTTTTGGTCACTATCGTACAGACTACATGCTCATAGACCCTGGGAGCTCTATGAACATTATTTACGAGCAGTGCTTCCAGCAACTTGACCCAGAGGACAAAGCACGTGTGGAGCCAGTGGATTCCCACTCATTGGTTTCTGCAATGAGGTTGTTTTTCCTTTGGGCCAGATCTCTTTTCCGGTGACTCTTTCCGACGGGTGTCATACTCGCACCGCCCAGGTTAACTTCATGGTCATGCCCGCCACTTCGCCCCATGACGTACTGTTAGGACGACGCGCCCAACGGGACTTCAGCATAGTTACTTCTATCCCCCATGCCGCTTGCGGTTTTCCCACGGAAACCGGAAGGGCCATCCTATATGCAAAAAAGGAAATCATGTCTGTCGACGAGGAACCACCAATAAAGCAGCCCAAGTCATTGCCCAGTGGTGAGCCATAAAAATTGGTACTCAACAACAAGTACCCGGAACAAACCGTGCTCTAGGACCCGCCATGACTCCCGTAGTCAAGGCGCGGTTGAAACAGCTGTTGTTCCGAAATCTGGACATTTTCGCCTGGTCACCAGCTGACATGACCGGGGTGCCAAGGGAAATCACTGAGCATGCTTTGCACACATATCCTTCGGTCCAGGATATCGTTCAGAAACACCGCAGCTTCGGGCCTGAAAAGACCCGCGCACTGAACGAGCAAGTCAAAGAGCTTCTCCAAGCAGGGATTATCCGAGAGGTACGATATCAGACATGGGTAGCCAACCCAGTCATGGTCCAAAAGTCCAACGGCAGTTGGCGCATGTGCGTCGATTTCAAAGATCTCAACAAGGCATGTCCCAAGGATTGCTACGCCTTACCATGAATCGACAAAAAGGTAGATTCTCTTGCTTCATTCCGGTGGAAATGCTTCCTTGATTGCTACAAGGGCTACCACCAGATCCAAATGAAAAACGAAGATGAAGACAAGACGGCCTTCGAAACGGAAAAAGGGCATTTTCTGTTACACAAAGATGCCCTTCGGACTGCGACGCAAGGGCCACCTACCAACGATTAATGGACCATGTCTTCGGGGACGACATCGGTGAGACCGTGGAAGTATACATCGATGACCTAGTCATCATGAGTTCGGATGAGGAGAAGATGCTGGCGAACATTCAAAAAACGTTTGCCTCCTTGCGCAAGGCAAACCTGAAGTTGAACCCCAGCAAGTGCTCTTTCGGAATGGAAGAAGGCAAGTTTTTGGGATTCATCATTACGCGCGATGGTTTCAAAGTTAATCCAGACAAAGTGGAAGCGATTCAGCGTATGCCATCACCCTCAACTATCAAAGAAATGCAACAATTGGCGGGGAGGCTGGCTGCACTGAACAAGTTCTTAGCCAACCACGCAACGAAATCCTTCCCATTCATTAGCACTCTGCAGAAAAAGAATAAGTTTCAGTGGACTCCGGACGCTAAAAAGGCCTTCACCTAAATGAAGGAATGCTTAATTCAACTACCAACGCTCAACGCGCCGAAGAAAAACAAGCCGCTGATACTTTACCTTTTCGCATCAGATATCGCCCTAGGAGCAGTCCTGCTAGTAGAACGCGCAGGAGTCCAAACTCCGATCTACTATATCAGCAAAATGCTTACTAACCCAGAAAATCGATATCCCATGATGGAAAAGCTTGCTCTAGCTTTGGTCCATGCATCCCGGTGGTTGCGCCGATACTTTTCAGGCCACGAAATAACAGTTCTCTCGAACTACCATCTAGGCCAAATTTTGTCAAAAACGGATATCTCCGGTCGCCTAGCAAAATGGACGATCGAGCTGGGCGGATACAATGTTGTGTACACACCACGAGCGGCAATAAAAGGCCAGATATTAGCCGATTTTATCGCGGAAGTCCCGCACAATAAAGCGCAGGAGTGTGAAGCTGTACAGAATCCTGTACCAGTTACAGACAACCGCGCATGGATACTTCACACTGACGGCACATCCAATGATGATGGGGCAGGGGCAGGTCTTCGTTTAATAAGCCCCGATGATCAAGAATTTACCTATGCCATCAGATTGGATTTTAAAAGCACAAACAATGAAGCTGAATATGAAGCGTTCCTGGCAGGCCTTCGGTTAGCAATCAAAATGGGTGCGCAGAATTTAGAGGCTCACGTCGACTCACTTTTGGTCACCGGACAGGTCAACAGTCTGTGCGACGCAAAAGGCAAAGTAATGGCCCTATATCTAGAACAGGCGCAAGCCCTGATCACCAAATTCCAACATTTCAAGATCACTCATGTCAACTGAAGCGAAAACAAAAACGCCGGTGCTCTCAGCAAATTAGCCGCTACAAGCTTCAAGCACCTTGCGCGTGAGGTGCACATTGAGGTACTCAAAAACCCTTCTGTCCCTTTACAACAAGTCAACATTGTTGAAGTGGGAAACCCGTCTTGGATGTCTCCCATAATCATGTTCTTACAACACGGGAGTCTTCCCGAAAACAAAGCGGAAGCAAGGAAGTTCCAAAATAAGGCCCTCAATTATGAAATGGCGGACGATATACCCTATACCGAAAGTCATACCTTGGACCACTCCTCCGCTGCGTCGACCCGCAAGACGCACAGTACTTGATCCGCGAGATACACGGAGGGTTATGCGGAATTCACGTCGGTCCACGCATGGTCGTGGCAAAGATCATGAACGCCGGCTACTACTGGCCTGGCATGCACCTTGATGCGGTTGAAACATTACGAAAGTGCGCATCATGCCAGCGCCATGCTCCCAAGACATTGCGCCCCAAGAATCCTTTGATCCCAATAATGATATCATGGCCTTTCCAACAATGGGCAATCGACATGGTGGGACCTTTCCAAGATGCCCCAGGAGCGGTGAAATTCATAATCGTCGCAGTCGATTATTTCACCAAATGGGTAGAGGCCAAACCCTGAGCATCCACCACAGCCACTGTAGTGCGAAAGTTCATATGGGAACACATCATATGCCGCTTTAGGTTACCCCTGCGCATAGTCAGTGACAACGGGCCCAATTTCGCAGCTGAAGAACTACAGCAGTGGATGAAAGAAATGCATATTGAACACGTCTTCACTTCGGTCGCGCATCCCCAAGGGAACGGCCAAGTGGAAAGAATCAACAAAAGAATTGTCGAAGGGATCAAGACAAGATTGGGAACAGCACGCAGAGGCTGGGTAGACGAGTTGCCAAGCATCTTATGGGCTCATCGAACCATGCCTAAAACCAGCACGGGCGAGACACCTTTTAGCATTGTGTATGGGTCGGAGGCACTGATTCCTGCAGAGATAGGCCTCCCATCACCGCGCATGCTAGCTGTGCAGAGACAAAGCAATGAGGAAGAGCGCAAACTCGACTTGGACTTACTAGAAGAAAGGCGCGAAAACACCGCGATCAACGAGGAAAAATATAAGTCCAAGCTCGAAAAGTATTACAACGCGCGAGTCCGCATTTGTACCTTCCTACCTGGTGACTTTGTTCTACGCGACAATGAAGCGTCCAATGCCGAACGACCTGGAAAATTGGCACCCAAATGGGAAGGTCCTTATGTTATTCACAAAGTTCTGGGGAAGGGCGCATACACCCTTAAGCTCCATACCTAGGACATGGAATGCGCAGCAACTAAGACGGTGCTACATGTAACTTACAAGTTCATCATCTTTTGCCTATTTGATACTATGGCTCTTACGCCAAGTTATGTAATGAAGACAACAGTGCATGATTCATTTTTATCTCAATGTTCTGTTACAAATGCGCAAAACCACTTTGGGTATACGCGAAAACACCTTGGTGCACAATGACTCGTGAATCCTAAGTCACCACCTATGCGAGCACGCCTAGGAGCTGATGGGCCCATACACGAGTTCTTTACCAGTCTCATTCGCTATACTTATACAAAGATGGTCTAATTGATGCAAATATTGTAACTAGAAAGGAACATTTCATTAAAAAATAAAAATATTTACAAAATTGCGCAACGCGCAGCATAGTCAACGATCCTACAAAGCTATTACATGAAGGATCCTACAACTACTCCTCTTCATCAACAGCAAGCTCAGCTTCCGCAGGAAAGATATCCTTCAAGCGGTCGACGAAGTCATCATGAGTGACTGCCTCACTCACCAACTCCAGCGCCGGGATATCAAGACGATTGTACCCCTGCTGCGCCTTTTCAAAAGCAGCCCTGGTATTAACCTCGGAAGTAGAAGCATGGCTGGAATCCCATGGAGCGTCTAAGACTTGAGTAACTTGTTGCGCACACTCCGCATAGCCTTACGCATGTCCATCATGGCGCGCAGCAACCACTAGCTTGGCGACTGCGGCATCCAACTTCGTAGAGTTCACAATGGAACGGGCTATCTACAAAGTTAAAGAGACATTTAGTCCAATTTCACGAAGGAAAAAACATAATACAAAACAGGCGAAGCACTTACATGAACAATCCCATGTTGTTGAAGCCACAACAAGTTGTTGGCCAAAGAGTCAACCAGCGACTCGGAGATGGCGTGGGAGGCTTCAGAATCCTCCAATTTTTTCTCGCCCGCCTCCACCTTCAACTCCGCCAGCCGCAGCCGGCGCAGAAGCTCATCCTTCTCCACTGAGGCTACTTGGAGGTCTTTTTTCGCGCTCTCTAAAGCAGCGCAAGCTTTGACCTGATTGTTCATAAAAGGTTAGTATCATAACTTTATTGCACAATCAAAGAAACAAACACAAGGACAAAGGGAGTACCTCTCTCTGTTCACTGCGCTCACGCTGCACTTTAGCTTGTGCAGCCACGACAGCCGCCGCCTCATTCTCTCCCTTCTCGCGCGCCATATCAGCGCGCAACCGACCACTTCATCCCTCAAGGATTTGTTCTCCCTGTTGTCTCTCTAACAGACCTCTATCCATAACTTGCGCTCATCAGCAAGTTTGCCTTCCAAGGTTTCGGCCCGCTTTCTCCACCCCATCGCGGACCATTCCCAACCTGCTGGTTATTGGTGATGGCAGTCTCCTTTGCCAACACCGCAGCTTCACGCGCAGCCACTTGGGCTCACTCTTTCTCAAGGTCCACTTGGGCAGCCTCAAGATCTTTCTTTTGCTTCACCAAGCCCCGCCATTCACGAGCAATCTTCCCTCAAACCACTCACGGCACGCTGACCAGTGAGAGAAGTCATCACCTTTCTCTAACTACCACACAGGAGTGTGGATCTCTTCAGCCTGTGCAGTGGAGAAGGACCTATAATAATAATCCTCCGGAGTCTCATCCGGGCGGATGGGAGACAAAACAAAGGCGGCAGATCCCGCGCCACCCTTAGGTAACGGTTCCTCCACATGTCATTGTGGAGCACCGGTCTGAAAATCTTCGATGGACGCCGCACCCGACGGCTACGCCCCACCAGCATTAACCGCGCTACCCAGATGCGAGCGTTCTTCCTCCACCAAAACGGGTTTGTGCACAACGAGCCCGATTCTTCCACTTCCAAAGCAGGTTCCCCAAGATCCACCCGCGATTCCTCGATAATAATGACAGGTTCTTCAATCTCCTACCATGGTTGAGTCAATGGAACACCCGAAGTTTCCAAAACAAGGGAACTCGCATTAGTACCCATACCAGAACCTTCCACCTCCACGTGAGGCCCCTCCCTCACATGGGCTGGTCCTTCTACTCCAGCAGTGCTGAAAAGAATAAAACCCCATTAAGCAATGGAGTTGATAAAATATACGGAAAATGTCAACGGTGGGAATATACCCTGTTGACCGGCACAAGAACTCGAAGTGCTTGATACGCACCATCCCCGTTGGGCTCAGTTGGGAAAGGTGGAAGCCGTAAAACTGCAGCACTTCAACAAAAAAACTTGGTGGCGGGCAACCGGAAATTATCATCACCAAAAAAATCATAAAATAGGGTGATATACCCCGCCGGAGCATCGGCGGCGGTATCACCCTCAGCTGGTAACCGAACTTCCCAAGCGGGAGGAAACCGGAAGCCAGCGACAATCTCCTCAAGACTTTGCCGGGTGAGCTTGCACACCGACAAAAGAGGAGCGACCATAACAAACGAGGAAAAGAAAATTTTTTTGAAGTTAACTTTGAAGAAACTCAAGAAATCAGAAATTGCAGAAAGAAAAGTTGAAAGAACGCTTTGAAGAATGAATGAAACCCTAACCGGGGTACCTCTATTTATAATGCCAACATTTAACGCACTTGGAGAACGAGACTACACACGTGGTGATAACAATGAATTATAAACGGACGCGTGCCAAACAAGATGGTAGTGACGGTTAACATGCGCGCGTGACCACCAAGCTCCCTGCCACTTCATTTAATGAATGGCAGGCGAAGCGGCTGAGTGCATGCTACAGTTGTCACACGTCTTTTCACCTCCCACTTTTTCTCCCCAACTCACCTGCAACTTTAGAAAGGCAAAGTTTCGAATTCCAAGAGATAATGGCAAGACTTTTCCTTCACACAAGAATTCTCTTCCCAACACTTAGCAATATTTTTTCGCCACTACTTCACCGACGCTTAAAGCATTTTTCCTAGTCCAGCACCCCTCCCACTTCACACAATGAACCTTGCGCACTCAGAGCAATGGTGAATTAGACCAATAGCTTCAGGTCACACAATGAACCTTGCGCACTCAGAGAAACGGTGAATTAGACCAAAAACTTTAGGTCATACAATGAACCTTGCGCACTCAGCGCAACGGTAAATTAGACCAACACTATTCAGTCAAACAACGAGTCTTGCGCACTCAGCGCAACGACAAGTTAGACCAAACAACATAAGTCAAACAACGAGCCTTGTGTACTTGGCACAACGGTAAGTTAGACTTATGCGCACAGGTTTCCAGACCCTGCGCAAAACACAAACCCTCTTAGCCATAAATCCTAAAAGCCTTGCAAGGACAAGACACACATGAGAAGCATCTCATAGTCTTGGAACAAAAGGATAAACCCCTGACACTTTGCGCTGGCGGGAAAAACCCCTGACAGCCTCGCAGAGAGGGTAAGCACTAAGAGGTGTTGACCATTCCCAAGGGTACAAAGTGGCAGGGCCGTGACCAAGGGTTGCTCGGCAGGTTGCGTGTGTCAGTGTCTCAGACGACAAGCTACACACCAACCATATCTCTGCCAGTGACTGTTCTACCTGCTCCACTTTCGGCTGGCAACAGACCTGACACCAGAGACGTGTGCCTTTACACGTGGCACCACTCAACATCCGAAATGACACGCCTCCTAAAAGTAGACATTAATCCTCCTACATGGAGCATTTAATGTCTGACACGCAGGACAAAACGGATGTCTCTAGCTGTATGGGCCGGGCCCAAGGCCCACCAGCATATCTGCTGAACATACCTTTTCGGCTATAAGTAAGTATCGGATTTCAAGGTGAAACGGACATGTTCTCATACCTTCACTAAGACTTACACACTTTCAATTTACTTGCTTACCATTCTCAGATACTTATTCTTACGCCGGAGTGTGGTCACGGAGAAAACCACCCTTTTCCCCGTAGCGAGACTAACGGCGTTGCTAGTTTTGCAGGTCAGCTAGAGTGAATAACCCTGTGAGGTGGAGTGAACGGGAAACCCTTATGCAGAATCACCCTAGTTGTAATTTATATATCCCCGGATATCTCTAGGTTCAACCGGTGCATCTTCAGTAGCAATCGAACGACAATCAACATAGTATAAAAATACGAATTTTAACACCAAGTGACTCACGTAACGTGACACATAGTCGAAGGGGTAAAAAACTCCGACAGATCAAATGTGATCACTAAACACCGTACTAACTAGCCACCAAACGACGATCATATTCGAGAAAAAGCCTAAAAAGAAACTAATAACAAATACTAAACTCATTTTAACTTTTACGAAACAGTTATAAAAATCTAATGTTGTATAATAAAAATGGAAGACCTTAAAGTTCACAAAAAAAACCCATAAAAGATAAAACAGACATTATTCCTCATACATGTTATGGATTAATATATATATATATATATATATATATATATATATATAATATGAATATATTAATATTATCTAACATACAAAACTTTATCCAATTAACATCCACTGTTAAAAAAATAGAAAGCTAGAGATAATAATAATAATATAATAATAATATATTACTATCAACATACAAAACTTTATCGAATTAACAACAAATTTAATAAATCTTTTAGTTAAAGTTAAATAAGCAACAAAGATGAATGTTTGGTCCGGTAAACCAAAGTTCCAAACTAAAACTTAAGTACACTGATTTTGAGCCTTCAGAGGGACGAGCCATGAGCCGAATTGGTTTCGGGTAGGGTTAATCGCTTAATCGGGTATAGTTCACGTGTAAGCACAACTGATTCAAATTGAGTGTGTTTTGTGTCTTTAAGCAGTAATTTGACCGTTTATATTTAAAAAAATCATTAATAAAAATCAATTCAATCAATACCATCAAAGTTTAACCCATTTCCCTATCTCTATTTAAATCATTCCACCATAACCTATTTTACAACCATTTCATCATCTCCATTTTCAAAAAAAAAAAAACAATTATCACATTGATCTTCATGGTGGTGGTTATCCGTTTCCGACTGAACCTGCGGACTTTCATAACATCGACGATCCCGTCACCAGGCAAACCACCCACCTTCATGTACCATTCTAACCAATGGCGGAATACGTCAGAGCATATAGATTGTTCAAAACTCATGGTACTACTAAAATTGATGTATTTAATCATACCAAGTTAAATGTCAACTACATGAATCACATTGTTTTTGAACATAACATAACATAACATGAAATAAAGTTTTTTTTTTATTAAGGTTTAAGTCATATGTGAATCATCAAGCTTGTAAAGTCTCAAACTGTATTTCCTGTATCATGTATAAAAAAAATATAAAGGTCAACTAAAAAGTTGGTGAGTAAACGTAGATTCATCATACGTATAATATAAATAAAAATAGCAAATCATAAGTCTACGATATAATTTAGGCATACATGAATAAACGGATTTGCATTTAATCAAACCTACACGACTCGAATAACAATGAATAAATGAACTAGGTTTCATACCCAAATACCAATTTGGGCGGGTGGTCGAACCAATAGCGCTATTATCTACTTCCTTAAGCTTGGTGTTATTAATGATCAAACATGAATGAATGAATGCATGAATAACTCACAATGAATAATGTTTAACATATAGAACAATTAACACATAGACATGAATGAATTTACATGATTGTATAAAACGATTTATGATTGAATACGTAACGCAAACGTGATACACCCAAAACAAATAAAATGAAAAAAGGGTTATGAATACTCACATGTTGCAAAGATAAACACAAATACAACCTAACACAAGTTATAGCGTTTTGAAATAAATCCCAAAAATATCCTAACAACATAATATAATATATACTAAATGAATACACTGAATAAAACAAATAAAATGAATACGATGAGATAGGATTCTAGATTCATATGATTTAGAGGATTTTTAGTTCAAGTTGGTAAAAATGGTTAAAGTGACAAAAGTAAATACAAATAATAACAATAACTTGTATTTAGATAATACTAATCTAAATATAGTTTATGTGATTTCGATAAAATATAAAATATCTGTCATAAATAAATATATACTATGTTTATAGTTTGACTAAAATTATATGCAAACATGGTATTTATTACTTTAGTCAAATGAATCGTCTAGTAGTAGCCTGTTAAAATGTACCTAACAAGTTTATTTTTAAATATAAATATGACATAAAATATATGTTTATATGCATGTGAAAATTACTATAATTAGTATTATTTTGAAAAGTTATCTATATTTAGTTACTAAATACTATAACTTATGTAGTGTGACGTAAACATATTCTATAATAAATATTTCTAAATAAAAAAAGGTTACTAGAGTATGTTGATAAAGCATATAGTAGTTTTTATATTAAAATTCGTGTATATAGTCCATAATCGTCTAAAAACATAAATATATATGGTATTTTTAATTCGTCCCTTCATAAATATATTTGAATGAATAATCTTTATAAATTTATTAAATAAATCCTAAAGACCATTACAATTTAATTAGGCCTAAGATTAAATAGAATGAGTCTACATCTTCTAAAGTCTAAAGGAAATCATCTGAATTAGTAAAAGTGCAAGTTTTAAAGTTTTATATACATTACATGAGAAAATATATATAGTTAAATATGATGTGGTATGTATACAAATAATTAGTAAATTATATTTTTATAAATTAACCATAATTATTTATATAGCATGAAATGATTAACATGATCTTGATAGTATGGATATATTATTTTTAGTTAATAATATATATACATATGGTAACAAGTGTGAAAAAGATCAATTAACATGAATTGGAATAACATAGGATATGTTAAACAGATTAAAATATAAAAATATAAAAATCCTAAAATTGATTATAAACCCTAGAATGTGACTCTCAAATAAGATCATAACAAAAGCTATAAAATGCATAAATTGTAAAATTTCTTTGTTTAAGATTTAGAGCTTAAGAAAGAATATGTTAAGGTGTGAAGAATGGTGAGGATTTAACCTCTATTTATAGTGAGATTTTTAGGGGAAGTAAAATCAAGTTTAATTGAGTCAAAACAACACTTAATAAAAGATAGTTTAAGTGGCTTTAATTCTTTTGACTAGACTTGTTCTAGCAATTTAAATCAAATTAAACTTACATAAGTTTTAATAAACTTCATAGATTTTTAAGAAACGTGATCAAAAGAAAACGATTGGAAGTGTGAAAATGGTGAGAATGGATCCTGGCCGAACACGTGGCAGAGGGACTCTAAATGATATGCAGGGTATGATTGTCATTGTGCAGTTTCCGCCCAATAAAAGACATATTAAATTCGTTTCAAACAAAATTCCAAAAAATTCGTGTTAGATGTTATCTCCTCCCCAAGGTTTCGAGATCTATGGCGTGTAATGTGGATTCTGATCTACATAGTAATATTTGAAAATGACGTTTTATTTTTTTAATGTTGTTCTTCATATATTCAATATTTGGCGTTTTCATTATTAATCTCAATTGTCGTTTGGGATCTAATGCATATTTATTTTGTCTTACGATCAATGGCGTTTTACATTTGTAAACATTAGTTCTTACGCACATCAGATTAGTTGTAGATATTGGCGTTAATTTGTAAACATTAGTTCTTACTATTCGTTGATTATTCAACTTATGGCGTTTTCATTAACATGTTTCAGGATTACTGTATTATCAGTTCTTCATATTGATTATTATTCAACTAATTTTGTTTTCATTATGGCGTTTTCGTTAATATGTGTTATTAAGAAAGTAACATCAGTTATTCTTATTGTTTATTATTCAATTAATGGCGTTTTTATCGATAATGTTTTTTCAGACTTTTGTGTTTCTTCGAAAACTGGTTTTCCATTTATCATTCCCGACGTTAGTAAAGAGATAAAGCAAAAAAATAGACATGATTTTCCCAAGCCTCGATGATTGTTATTCATTGTATGTTAGGTATGCGATGGCTTGTTGTTAGGTCCTAGAAGTGTGAGACTGAAGCATCAAATGTACACAACAGTCTATGGTAGTTAACTGGGCTTAACTGGGTTAATTTGTGTTAGGTTTGGACCTTTATAGGTCATTTGGGTATGCCATAGGCCATGTGGGCCAGGCAAGCCCATAGGCAAGCCCATTAGGGTTATGCCTTACCCTAGGTATAAATAGAATGTTATGTCATTTCATAGGGTTAGATTTTTTTGGAGACTATCAGGTTTTCTCTAGAGAACCTCCATCTTGTACCAGACGGTTTTGCTTATTCAAGTAATAGAATCGTGTGCAAGGTGTTAAAGTGATTTTCGTATTGTTCTTCATCATTTTCGGTTTTTCTTGAAGATCACCAAGTTTGGATTCCGCCCATCCTTGGTGATTGTGTGATATCAGTGTTAGATCCGGATTAACGAGACTTACAAGTGGTATCAGAGCCTGTTTGAACCTGTTTTCCAGGCTCAGATCTGATATCAAACTGATTCTGTTCGGTTTCTGCTGAAGAACACGAAGAAGATTCAAGCATTTCGGATCAACATTCAAGGATTTCGGATATTCTGGTTGCATTTCGGATTGATTTCGGATTAAGTTGCTGTATTTCAGATAAAAATCTTGAATTTCTGTTAAATTTCGGATAAATCTTCAAGCATTTCGATTATCTTCAAGGATTTCGGATAATATTCAAAGATTCTGGATTCGTAACTATTCCGAATTCGGATAGACTTCCATTCTGGATTAGTTTTCCGGATTCTCACTGTTGTTGTGCATCTGATAGCATTCCGGATTACTGTTCTGGATTTGGTCTATATTCCGGATGTGGTCTTCATTCCGAATTTGGTCTTTCATTCCGGATTCTCTCATCTCGGATTGCATCTCGGATCACTGTTCCGAATTACCATCTTGGATCACTGATTCCGGATTCCATCTTGGATTGTTAATCCGAGTTACTGTTCCGAATTTGGTATTGTTTCGAGTTGTACCCAAAAAGGTGGAGAGTTAACCAGCTGACGTAACCGGAGTTAAACGTTTTCATACACAGAATTTGATCCTTAGATAATTTTAACAAACCGGTTGCACGGCTAGACTCGTGTGATTTTTAGGGCAAAAAAAAGGCACGAAAATTCCCAAAATCACCATCGGACATTATATATCATTAGAATCGTATCGACGAGACGTCTAACAGTACATTTTGGTAAAAACAGTTTTCGGACATTTTTTTCGTGTTTACCGGTCCGGTTTCGATTATCCGAAGATGTTTGCAGCCCAAACTCAAAACCCGAGCCTGCGGGATGAAGTGAAGGAAAAGCTGAATGAGTTTATCGGAGACTACAATGTTGATCCAGTTGCTAACTATGTGATGCGTTTGCTTGAATGTGGGAGGCGTAAAGAGGAAGTAAGAAATGCGATGGATAGCTTCTTGGGTGATGAAAAAGACTCATTTATTTCTTGGTTATGGGGTCATTTACAATCAAACCAAGATCTCAAATATCTATATGCAAAATCAACTGAGTCTATTTCTGAAGAAGTATCCGAGGAGAATCCTCAAGCCCAGCAAGCAGCAATCAGCAGCCCAGCACCCCAAACTTGACCTCAAGCCCAAACTAACGCTGACAAATCTAGCTCGTCCATTGACACAGTCAACTATCTTTTGTGCATTGAGCCTTGCAGGAATAGGGTTGCTCAACTCCGGGCTCTTAATTCCAACATAACCGATGAATACAACAATGCAATGGCTCAGTGCATCAGCCTTCGAGAAAGCAACAAGTTACTCAAAGAAAAGGTTGAAGCACAAAAGAAAGATATATCTCAGCTCCACCTAGACGTAAATCAACAGAAATGTTGGGTCCATGATTACAAAACCAGATTAGAATAAAAAACCATGGAATGTAACTTGGTAAGAATTGAGCTGGGACTTCTTACTGGAAAATATCAATAAAACGAGGTTAACATAAAGAAGTTTGATACATCTAGCAAGCTTGTTCAAGACGTGTGCAATGTGCAGCTGACATATAAGGGGAACAAAGGGAAGGGTTTGGGATTCAATCAAGTTGCCCCACCGTATAATCACAACTACCCAACAATGCCTGAAACCGACGAAGATATTGAGAAAGCACAACATATGGTGTACGATAAACCCTGTGATTATATGCCAAACGCACGGGAACCATCTGCTGCTGTTGACTCTTCAAATGATTCAGCTGATGATGAGAGCGCTGACGTGAACAAGACTCCCAGTGCGCAAACTGAACAATCTGAACCTTCTACTCCAGATGAAAAGGTTCAGAGCAAACTAAAAGAGCAAAAACGAGCAAATTAGAGACGAAGAAAGCAGAAGTCCAAACGTCAAGAACAATCACACTCTCTGTAACATCCCAAAAATAACTAATATATATATATATATATATATATATATATATATATATGTAAATAAGGATATTTAATCTAATTGGTGATATGTAGTAACTAACAAAATTATAAATCTGGACCTTATTATTAAAGAATAAAACTCAAGGGACCAAAATGGTCAATAGGAGAACTAGGTTTTATTTAAAATAAAAATCAATTTAAAACACACACTTGTGTGTGATTTAGTTGAACGAACAGGAGCAAGAAGAACACCAAAAACCCTACATTCACCAATTGATCAAAATTGAAAGAGGAATCGAGTCTGAGTACATGCATGAATCGATTTTAGTGATCATCAGGTCAAAGAGATCATGAGGTATGTTAAATTTGACATTTGATGATGTTATGAAGAATTATTGGATTCTTGAAACTACAATTCTTGTATAAGATGCAGAAATTAAAGCGGAATAATAGTAGAATACATATTTTTGAATAAACGAAAGTGAAAGATAGTTGTCAAACAATATGATATAAGTGTTTGAATAAGTGGCCATGGTTATGTAAGTGGGTTTCAGTAAATGGGTTGAATACCTGAATTGTGATGTTGAAATTGATGTGGCTGATGTGAGAATAATAATTTTAGATGTTTAACAAGTCATACTAATCACACTAAACTCATAAGATGTTAAAATTATGACAAATTCAGGAAATAAGAACCAAATAGGTTTAATGTAAAGATTAATGCCTATAAGGTGTTTGATATTATGCCTAAGAAAAGGTAAATTGTTAAAAAGGAATATATAGAATCACTAGAGAATATATAAATGAGATATTGACAGGTTCGTGTCGTATGCCATGCTATGAATTCTAAATAGTAAATTCAGATGAAATTTATAGGCAAATTGGGTGAAGCATCTAATGCCAAAGCTGAAGTAGACGCGCGGTTGAAGGGAAAGCTTTGAGGTACGTGGTTTTACATCTTGTATGATTTTATTCATTACTTGATTGTTAGTGTGACAATAACCGAAGAAATACTTAAAGGAAAATTCAGTCATTCATAAGCGATGGATTTCGCACGAATGAATCATACTAGTAATTGGTACTTGAACATAATTTGGAATTAGTTTGTAAGTGGAGGAATTCACATAATTATCCAAAAATATGAGAATGCGTAAACCGAGGGACGGAAAACGCAGATCGTAAACCGTAAACTTATAATGCGGTCGAAGAGAGGTTTCTTGTTTGGCTAGAATAGTCAAATCGGTAAACTATAAGAGAAGAAGGTATAACAAGATGCAAGCCAAGTGACGGATGCGTAAACTGAAATTAGTAATCTTAGTGAAAAGTTGAGTTTTTCCGTAAGGGACTAATTCACATCACAAGAATGAAGGAAATATGGTCGAATTGATTAACGGGTCAAAATAACTTTGTAAATAAACTTTACGTCAATAACATTAAGTGTAAAAATTCACTATTTGGTTGATGTGTTTAAAGTTAAAAGGAGGATGATTGATTTACGATTATGTAGAAACGAATTCGAAGCAAAACGGACGAGAAATGTAGAAGTTATGGACAATTTCGTAAAAGAACTAGAAGTGAAAATCTACAACTGGACTGCAGCGTAAGCTACGGCCCTCAACCGCAGCTTACGGTTGAGACCTGCTGTCTCAGACAGAATGAGCTTACCGTAAGCTACGGTACGCCAACAGTAGCTTACGGCGGGTTTTCAAACAAAATTTTTAGTTTGTTGTTTTATGTATTTGGGTCTAATTTGATGTGTCATACACTCTCTATATTTAATGTAAATGATAGATTATGGTATATAGGTGATTGCTAAGGAGTTTTTGGATGAAGATCAAGCATCAAGAAGAACCGAACACAAATGAAGGACTTAGCTTCCGCATGACGTTCTAGACCTTTTGTAAATCAAATAACTTATATGTTTTTGTAAACTTAAAATATTAAGATAAAGTGTGTGTTTATTTCATGAAGTATTATGAAACACGAACCTTATCTAATGCTTTATGTAAATTTTAAACTTGGTTGTAACACTCTCCGAAATCATCAGTGGGTAGCAATAGCCCTCACAAGGCTAGTGTTGTGAAAAATGCTTTTGTTAAGCCGGTCTTTAATGGAAAATGTGAAAAATATTCTTTTGACCGTGCTAACAAAGCTTTTGGAAAGGTTGGGGAAATTCCTGAACAAGACTTCCAGTCTAAACAAAAGAAGAAGAATCCAAGGAAATCTCAACAACAGAAAAAGGCCCTTGCAAACGACAAGTACAGACATCCAAATTCATCCTTGTCTACAAGAAATGTGCAAGGATATCAAGCACAGAAGGGATTAGTTCATCCTTCAACGCCTGCTCGAGCAAATCAAGCTGATCAGAATGCTTTACCTGTGAAGAGACAAACATGCTTCAATTGCGGCATTCCTGGTCACATTGCTCGAAACTGTACACGTGGTCCCCATGTTCCGTGTCATGCTAAAAATCAGAACGTTACACCAAAGAATAACAATCATTCCAAGCCGATGAAGGAATCATCACCTAAGGCAATGAAGAATGTGAATTCCAAGGTTAAACCATCTGATGGGGATTGGAATGTTGCCAAAAACAAACGCAAGGCTGTTCATAAACAAAAATCTATTTCTAAAACGACTAAACCTGACACAGCTAAAGTTGTTCAATCAAAGGCAACTGCCGCGTTTGTTAAAATGAAACAGATTTGGAAAACCAAATCCAAATCAACAGCAACATCACCAATCCTCGAAATAAAAGGGGACTTGTGTCTTAAAGAAGTGTCTTATTTCGATGCTTCAGGGAAACCCAGGACCACGATGGCCTGGGTCCCACTGTCTTACTAATCTTCTTATTTTTCAGGAGCAACCAAGGAGGAGCTGTTGACAATCTCTGGAATGTTGATAGCGGTTGTTCCAGGGACATGAAGGATAACATCTCACTGTTGCAAAAAGGTTCAAATTTTTACGATTGTGATGTTTCCTTTGAAGGAGATGAGGTAAGAAAAGATCAGCGAAAAGGTACAAATTTGAATTTCGTGCTTTAATTTTGAAATTGATTAGTTTTTAATCTAATGACGGAACGGTTAAGCAAAAACAACAAAAATATTTTCCTTTTCCTTTTGTTTAAAACTTTGTGCATATGTTTTCTTTATTAGGTAAATTTATGCATAAAGTATGATGCACAAATTTAGGGGGGAAGAGGGCGATAATGTATATATGTATTGTTTGAGGGGGAGAAAATTAGAAAAATATGAAAACATTATTTGAAAAAAAGAAAAATACAAAAATAAAAAGTCATGGGAAATGAAATGAATATTCGTGTCATGGGCTTGACTGACACATGTAAGGTGTCGTAGCTGAAAATACTAGGATCTAATATGGTGTGTCGGTAGACTTAACTCTCAAAGTGATTATAAGATACTAAGTGATATAAACATAACGAATTATGTATCTTGTGGGTAACATACCATCGGCGTATGATTTTATGGTCTTAAATCTTGTGTTGATAGATAGCCAACGTCTGAGGTTTCGGGTCTTTATGCTGTTGAGTCATCCGGGGATATCTTGGCTGCCCTTCTGTTGCATCCAGATTATACGCAGACCTAGGCACAGTCAGGATATTCTTAAAAGAGCCAAAATAAAAAGGCCAAAACCTTAAAAGAAAGGAAATCTCATTATGAGAAAATTCCAGAATCCAAACATACCACATAAGGTATTTGCCTAACCCTCGTCAGTCACTATTGGTTACTCTGTTGTACGAAAGTACTGACCCGTTCACCAATAGTATGACGTTGTAAAAGATAAAGGATAATCTCAGTATACTCACCTGCTACGATGAATCGTTGTGCTTACCTTGATCGCGGGGGCATGTCATGGTATGGGACACATGGGTATTACAGTATAATACTACCTTAAGCATATCACGAAGTTGAAAAATGAAAGTTGAGCGTTAAATTTTAAGTGGACAAACATATTGGCAATCACTTAGACCAGTCTGAATAAGTTCGCACTGAAAAATGTTCCTTGGTCCGTCTGAAAACGATTTTGATCCCATTGTAATTGTATAGTTGTAACTACTGAGTTAGTTTCTTCGCTTATTTGTGTTTCTGTTTATATTCTTATATTTGAAAATAAAAAAAATAAAAAAATAGAAAATAAAAAATCCAAAAATAGAGTGATTTATTTGTTTTCTTAAAATTATTAACCGTTCTTGAAGATTTGACTAATCATATAAATATGAAAGAATTTGAATTCTGACCTGAGTACAAGTACTTGGATGTACCATGTGTTCATGCGATACTCTCCCTGTTGCATAAGAATGTTTTGCTTATAAGTTTATGAGAATTGTGCAGATATTGATTTAGATCAAGAAACAAGGGTTGCTGAAATTGAGATGTTGTTAGTTGCCGGCAAAGCATGAAGCATCACAATAGCAAAGTGTACCTGAGTCAGAAGAACCAGATTCCAGTCATCGTCTGACAGTGATAGTACATTTGAAGAAGTACCTGTGAACCTGCTTGCTTGAAAGAGAAGAATTGAAGAAGGAAAGAGTTGCTGAGGTTCCTCCACTCGCATTCTTTTTGACAAAATGTTTCAGGCAAAGCTGATCGAGATCCTTATATGAAGCTAACCACAAGAGCAGAAGAAAGATACCCAGTGCTGAGAGTTCGTTGAAGAGTGAGGTCCTAAAAGTATGAGACTGATTTCCATAACACTTACATCATAGTGACAACCATAGTTTTTGTTGAAGACATTGCTGAATTTGCACTATGAAGACAATTTGATGCATCAGTCTAGGGGAGACCGTTAGGTCCTAGAAGTGTGAAACTGAAGCATCAAATATACACAACAGTCTATGGTAGTTAACTGGGCTTAACTGGGTTAATTTGTGTTAGGTTTGGACCTTTATAGGTCATTTGGGTATGCCATAGGCCATGTGGGCTAGGCAAGCCATAGGCAAGCCCATTAGGGTTATGCCTTACCCTAGGTATAAATAGAATGTTATGTCATTTCCTAGGGTTAGATTTTTTGGGAGACTATCAGGTTTTCTCTAGAGAACCTCCATCTTGTACCAGACTGTTTTGCTTATTCAAGTAATAGAATCGTGTGCAAGGTGTTAAAGTGATTTTCGTATTGTTCTTTATCATTTTCGGTTTTTCTTGAAGATCACCAAGTTTGGATTCCGCCCACCCTTGGTGATTGTGTGATATCAGTGTTAGATCCGGATTTACGGGACTTACACTTGTGGTGTTTCTGTTATGAAAGGGACTGAAAAGATAAACACCAAAGGGGAAACACATATTAAGTATTACATGTGTACGAGATCTTGGGTATATAAGGACAGGAATGTTGATACGTTGCACCCTAATCAAAATGAAAGGATTGTGCGATCCAGTTTTTCAAAGAGGACTAGTTGTAGAGCACAATTATGTGTAATATTTGAGGCTGGATCATGGAAGGTCTATAAGTTTGTTGAGGAGCACAACCATGATTTTTTTGAACAGCCTGATAAGCATTTTCTCCCGTCTGAACGACACCTCACTCAGCTCTAGAAGCATGTTATACATAGCATCTCTACGTTGAATTTGGGACCAGTTAAGGCGTTTAATGTTATTAAGCCTTGTTTTGGTGGTTTTGAAGATGTGGGTGCAAGTAAAGTTGATTTTAAGAACTAAAAAGGGCAAATTAACTTGTTTATAGGGGAATATGACGCTGAGATGGTTGTAAGACATTTGCATGAAAACAAAACAGTCCCAGCCTAATTTCTCGTATGATTACTTCAAAGATGATGATAATTGTTTGAAGGAACTTTTTTGGTGTGATGATCGATGCAAACGTAACTACCACGTGTTTGGTGATGTGATTTCGTTTGATGCCACGTATCGTTCCAACAAGTAATATTTACAATTGTATTTTTCTGTGTGTTTTGGCGTTTTCAATGAGTAGATGCATTGGCGTTTTGTTTTTCATTTATCAATGGCGTTTTCATATGTAGATACTTTATGGTCTTTGTAACATTCACTGGTCTAGACAATCACCATTGCAATGTTACATCTGGTGCTGCATTATTGGCGTCAGAAACTGCTGATACGTATATATGGTTGTTCAAAGTTTTTCTAAAAACTATTGGTTCTCAACTAAAAGTTGTTGTCACTGACCAGGATCCAAGAAGGCTATATCTGTTGTATTTGTTGAAACGAGGCATCGGTTATGCATGTGGCACGTGATGCATAAACTTTCTCTAAAGGTTGATTTTCTTATTTTTATGTGTTTGGTGTTTTGAGATATATGGCATTTTGTCATTAATAAGTGTGTTCCATGTTAGTTTTTTGCTCACATGGTATTTGATTCCATGGCGTTTTCGTGTTTTATATATGTTGGTGTTAGGCTATGCAATTCAACCAATTTCAAAGAACGTATTTATGGTGTTGTGTGAACGGATATTCTTACATACTATAGAATGGGGGAATTGTCGTGACTTATGCGTACGACATTGAGGTCGAAGAGTGAGAACCATTTTTTAGCCAATTGTGCGATTCAAAATCTATTCTTGTTGAGTTCATGACTCATTACGAAACTGCAATAGAACGACAGCGTTACACGCACCGGGAAAATGATCATGAGTCTCGATACAAACGACACCAGTTGAAAAGTAATTATAAAGTGTTGGAGAGCCAAGCTGCTGATACATACACAAAAACTATTTTTTGTGACATTCAAGCTGAGCTAATTGGGATGCTGGATTGCATAAATCAACGGTATGAAGAGCAGGCCGATGGGTTTGTTAAGTTCTACATAAATGATTTCCAGCAGCCTTGTACATCCTTATTCGAGGTAAATAATGGTATTTTCTGAGTATGGCATTTATTTATATTTTTTCTCCATGGAATTTTTTATGTTTGCTGTTTGATGGTTTTTTTATACATATAGTATGTGCATGGCGTTTTATACATTTATTATCTTTGGCGTTTTTCAGGTAATGTATCGTAAGTCTGATTGCACCAGCACTTGCTCATGTAGGCGTTTTGAGCAATTTGGTTTGCTATGTTGACATATATTTTATGTTTTGAGAAGTTTGGATATTAGGGAATTTCCAAAACAGTACATTTTGAATAGATGGCGTAAAGAGGCTTCGCCAAATTGCTCTTCAGATTACTCAATGAGTCGTGATTTATCCAAACCGAGCTTGATCCCAATGTGTAAAGTATGATGCGAGAAATTATATTTGCAACGAAGTATACTTTGAACCGTTTATCTGGTAATAAGGAGGAGTTATCCTTATTCAACGATCATGTTAAATCTTATATGAAGAAAGTTCAAGATATGTAGATTGTTGCTCCTCCTCCTAGTACTAAGGATAGATTTGCGGAGATAACAGGGCAATATCAAAACGAAAAGAATCCGACAAGAGTCCTTGTTCGGTATAAGTCGAAAGGTTCTGGATCTCGCAAGCGCTTGAAATCCAAACAGGAGGAAGCAATTGAAAAAATAAAAAACAAAGGGAAGCTGGGGTGAAAGAAAGTCAGTGTAAGAATTGTAAAGCTTTCGGACACTACGAATCGACATGCACGAAGCCCGTAATTAAAAGAAGCACGACACGGTCTTCGAGAGCCAGTGAAGAGTAATTTGGCATTTTTATATTTTATATTTTTTATTATTCAATCTTTGATCACGTTAGAATACACAACATACACTCATTTGGTGTTTTTATTTTTTTCATATGCAATTTTTGAGCATGTTAGAACACACAACTTACAGGTTTGGCATATGTTATTTTTTAACTTTTTTGCGTTTTAATTTGAACAATGATTATCTCAATAAGATTTTGCTGAATGAGATGGACAACATTGTTAATGCTCACTTAAGAATAACCTAATAATGTTGTCCACCTCATTAAGTGAAACTTTATCGAGAACAAAACTGAATCTCCAAGAAACGAGGTTTGCCATATGGTATTTAGTAAAACATGGCGTTTGCTTTTGGTGTAATCAATGGAAGGGCCTGAGGTTGTTTATATAGATGTTTTTGGTGCGTAGTTTGGGCGGGAATTTTCTATAATAAATTTTAGTTTTAAAGATGGCACATCCCATCATTAAGTTACTGTTTGTTCAACTTTATCTGTTTAAATCTACAACCCATCAGTCACATCACTAAGTTTAGCGTTTTGTATGAATGGTGTTTTAGATAAAAAAAATGGGGAAAATACAACTAATTAACTTTTGTAAGTGAAAGTAATGTTATAGCGTTTGAAACAAAACATGTCGTTTTGAGACATACCAGACTTGCACAATTTAATATATATTCTCTTGCATTTTGTGTTATACAATTGTGTATTTTTTGTATTTTTTAATAATATGTGATTAGAGGTAATTATTATAGTTAGTGGGGATTTTGGCATTTATATCTAAGTAGTGAGATAAAATATTTTATTAAAAACCACTAAAAATGACATACCACAAAAAAGAAAAGAAAAAAAATTAAAACCCCTCGTCAGAAGGGATCTAGTATGAGAAGTATCCATCGCTCCCCTTGGCTTCTTCTTCCGATTCTTCATCAAAATTCTCATTCAGATCTTCATTGTCATCATTTGCTTCATTTTGAAGACTTTGACACTTCCATATGAACATGTCAGTCAACGACGCCAATTTTATGGTCATGTCTGGGTTTAAACATGTTGCGTTGCATAACTCCTGTAGGAAGACAAGTCTCTGTTCGGTCATGATGTTTTCAATCGGGTAGGCCTCCTGCTCCCCGTTGTTCCATACAACACTCACTAAGTTTGTGTTTTCATCATAACGCCAAGATTTGATGACTGGATTCATAATTGAATTTGCAGGGTACGGACCAAATTTTCTTGTTAATCTTCTTATAACCGTCTGTGTTTTCTCACAGAGGTTATCAAGAGTAATGCATCGTGCTAGGATCCCCCTTTGAACTTTTTGTCTAAGTTAAGTATGGCTTGGGCAGTTTTCACAAACACTCTTCTTCTGTTGTCAAAGATGATTGCGAATTTATTGATTCTAGTGTTGAATCTCAATGAAAAGATGTTTGCCATTTGTTTTTTTTGTGTTTTTTTTCAATTTTGGCGTTTTGGTTAAAGATGACGTTTTCTGAGTATGATCAATGGAAAGGATGTTAACATCATTTATATAAGGATGTGTTTGGCGCGTAGTTTAGTTGGAATAATAAAGTTTCAGTTACTGTTGTTCAGTTTTTTTTGTTAATACTGTAACGCGTCCCATCATTAATTTTTGGTGTTTGTATGAATGGCGTTTAGATAAAGATGGCGTTTTATACATGAGATTGGTGTTTTAGATACAAATGGTGTTTTATGCATGAGTTTAGCGTTTTATTTTAGAGAAGTCAAAAGACCCTATTACCCTTAACGAAGCGCGTCAATATAATGATGTTATTTACGAAAACGTCACCGCGCTAATCTAATTCATAGATTGTTTTGATCCAACGGATGAGAGGCATTCTCACCGTTTTCACACTTTCAATCATTTTCTCTAAATAGTGCCCAAATTTTTAATAAAACTTTATAAAACAAATAAAGTTTATGAAATCTATAAACCTTTGTTTTATAAACAATTGTTCATAAAGCTTTAAACATGAACATTTAATTGTAAATTTGCAAACCATTGCGTTTAATAAATTTTGTTACTAAAAAATATATTACTTTAGATAATTTTAATATTGTATATAGATAATTATGTAAATGAAATATATAATATTTGTATTTATTTATATGAAAGTGTACTTAATGATAAATAAATAAAAAATAAACAAAGCTTATAAATAAGGTACAAGAGGTAAAGTATAGATGGCAATTCACAAATGTTATACTTCAAACCTTCGACGATCATCGCATCACCGTCCAAACCTTCAAACCCTCCAGTTTTTTAAGCCAACTGTCCATATCATCCAAATGATTCGACTGTGGTAGAATTGAACTGGGTATATGATTATACATTTAGCCAACTACGATTAGATGGAATAAGAATTGTGGAGGGGCATCATCCTCTAACGGAAAACATTACACACTAACAAACTCAAATCTGACATAAGAAGTTCTACGAAGGGAACAAAATTTGAGTATAATATTGCTATATAAAAAACAAATATCGAGTATAATATTGCATCATCCTTTTTATACGATTTTTTTAATTACACCATAAAACAAGTAATTTTTTATCTTTAATTTGAGTATAATATTGCTATATAAAAATTTTTTTATAAAAAAAATCAAGCACATCCCATTTCGCTTTCTATTTTCTCAAATCCAGCACATTTCAAACGGGAAAAAAAAATAACACGTTCAATTTCCCTTTATCTTTTATAAAATCCAGCACAACTAGTTTAGAAAAAACACAAAAGAATACAACGCGTCCAATTCCCCTTTCTCTTTTCTAAAATCAAGCACGTTCTGTTAAAAAAACACAATCTATCCCATTTCTCTCTCTTTTCTCAAGTCAAGCATACCCCAAATTTATAAAAATACAAAATACATATATTTGTCTAATCATCATTACTATACCATTATATCATTTATGCTACTAATTCCTTGATGAGGAAACAATCATGTATATTGTGCTACTAGTAGAATGCTCGCGCGATGCGACAGGAGCGATAAATTACATTGCGATACTTTTTTTTTGTAGTTTTCTTATTCAAACTAAATTTATTGGTTTTTTACGGTTTTCTTATTCATATAAGATTTATTGTAGCATGGTTTGGGTAATCCATTTCATTGAGCTATGCATAGTTTGGTCAGTTTGGTTATTATCCTCAACCGAAGCCGAAACCAAAGTCATCGTTTAGTCTATTTTATTAACCAATCAGTTTTCGGTTAATCATTTCGGTTTATTCGGTTAGATTGACATTTTTTTGTTTGGTTTATTTAATTTCGGTTAATTCAGTTTTTGGCTGATTTCGGTTAACAATTCAATTATTACTCACCCTTGGACACTGTTAATCACGTAACATATCAATTTTTTAATGAAAAAAACTATAGTAATACTATACTCAAATTAAAGAGAATAAAATACTCGTTTATATGGTGAAATTAGAAAAAATATTAACGTACCAAAAAGTTATAACCGTTTAAAAATCCGGGGGTGGGGGGTTAGTTTTTTATATGGGGATAAAGTGTGGCTACTAACTAATTATCTATGACTTTGTTAAAGATTAAAGATTATAGTGTAATCTAGATGAGAAGATTAAATTAACGGTATGTAATCATATGACAGTCTGCAGCTATTAAACATTCTGGGACGATGACTAAGTACGTGTCACACCCCGACCCGCAGCGGAATAAGAGTCGGGGCATAATTGGGTTATCACCAAAGCTCATGATGTTTACTAATATGTTTCATATTTATTAAATTCAAAATTACATCCTCAATATTCCAAACAAGTTCATACAATTACAAAGAAAAGTAACTAAATAAACAATCCAAAGTCTAAACCGATTTATTCTTCTAAGCCATCCTATATGTTTCTTGCTGCAACTGGATCACCTGTATCATGTGTAAAAATGGGGGTTTTTGGGTCAACAAAAGTTGGCGAGTGAACCTTGTTAGAAAACATTTATTATTGATTTCTTGTTATATTTAATATGAAAAAAATTGTGCAATAATCATATGTGAGCAAACGTAAATAATCATACAATAACAATAACAATAACAATAACAATAGCAATAACAAACCACCTTGCATGAATATATGACATGAATGATAATGTAAATGTTGGCAACGGCACGTTCACGCTCATAGGTAATGGGGAACGGTTCCGCTCATAGGTAATGGGGAACAGACGGCCTATGATGATGTATGTGCACGGAGCCGATCGTATGTTGGCAACGCCTCGTTCACGCTCATAGGTAATGGGGAACGGTTCACGCTCATAGGTAATGGGGAACGGCGGCCTTATGTTAATGTATGTACTGAAAATGATAAATTAAATCTAAACATTAACACACACAAACAGTTGATACATATTAAATACACATTTGATCATTGATATAATGGTTGCACAAGTGTTTAAATGTAATAAATAATATGACACATGATACACCCCAAAAACGTGATTAAAACGGGAAATTTGAAGAGATTCACTCACATTGGGTGCGTTCGTTTGATGATGTTGATTGCGCACGAGTTTAGAGGGTTGATCGACGAGAAATAACTCACCTAAGTAATAACGAAAAGGTACGTTAAATAAGTGGATTTTTAGATATAGTTTTGTGAGTTTAAGATCATTTTCTAACTTTAAAAATATTATTTTTAAGTATTTTTAATTGATTTTTAAATTAAATAAATAAATAAAAATATAAAAAAAATTGTTGACTTTTTGGGTTGACCGTTGACCATTGACCATGACTGTTGACCGGTTCGGTCTTGTGTTTGTTTGCACTGAGTGAGGTTCGAACTTGTGACCTTGTAACATCCGCCAAAAACCGGATTTACCAGACCCGCTTCGTTTATTAACCGAACAACCAGTTAAAAATTTCGTTGCGTATTTAATGCCCAAATTAATTTTAAACGATACATAATTAATAAGTATATTAGAATATAAAATTTATTTTTGAAAATGTATTAAAAATAGTGAATTAAAAATAATATGTTGAAGCCGGGACTCGAACCCGGGTCAGCCGAGAGCTAGCAAAGTCTTAACTCCCACAAATTCAACCGCTCCGCCAATTGTGTTATTTGTTAACATATTGAAACAATTAATACATAAATCAATCTGGAAATCAAAACCCAGTTACACAACGCGCCCAAATCCGCTTGCGCCGGAAATCCTGACAATTTCGTCAAAGTTGCCGTTTCTTTTTGGTCATAACGTATACATTAACAGTAAGGTCGGTTATAACCGAAGAAAACCATCAATTACATTCAATGCCTTAAATTTCTGTTGAAACCGAAAATGCAACTCAAATCCGGGATTATACCTTGTTCATCAGTTAATCTCACGAAGCTATTCAACTTACACACATCATTTCGCACAGAAAACTTCGCCGGAAGTCGCCGGAATTCTCTGAAAAATTACCGGAAATTTTCGCCGGAAAACCGAGTTCAATCCATCCTTTCTTCTTACCCTAAAATAAGATCCTAGAGCTTATACTGACATCACCCACACTCACCTTAAACCTCTGAAGAATCTCTGTCGCAAGAAATTTCACTCGCCGGAATTCTTTGCAAGTCGCCGGAAAACCGGGACTTTCATCTACACGGTAATTACCTCGATATTTCTGTTTCATTCCATTATAAGACGAATTCTAACACCATTTCATCGCTCAGAATCAACCTCAGACGACATTGCCAGACTTTCTGTTTTCACCGGAAAACTTCTGGATTTTTCGGAAACCCGCTGTTAACCGGTATGATCGTTCAAACATACTGATAATCATTACTCATTAGTTCAATTTCACATCTAATCCCTCCAAACTGCTAATTGATTCTAATAGCCGAAGGTCACCCGAACAGAGCCGACAAGCTTCGCCGGATTTTCTGAAGAGGACGATCTGTTCGGTATTTTCTTTCCCCAAACTCTTCGGTTCAATACTTTTCAATTGTTCATCTTGTTCATTAACCGAATTAATCAAATAACAGTTAGATAAACGTTGCCTGAGTTTTGAACGAAGAAGACGAAGTAGTTATGTTATAAGATTATTTAAAATCGGTATTATAAACGGGTTAGACACACAGTCCAGCGGTGGACTGTGTGCAAATAAATACATACACGTCGCGAGTTCGATTCCTGTCCCAACATCATTCGCTGTAATAAAATGCCTTTTAAAAAAAAAACTGAACCGGGTTAATTCAGTATTATGTTAAGTATAATAAAAACTAGAATATTTACCAAGTTAGACACACAGTCCAACGGTGGACTGTGTGCCAAACTAAACCACAGGTCCCGGGTTCGAGACCTGTGGAGTGCACCGGGTCGTCACATTGAAATCTTTTTAAAATAAATGATTTTCGGATTAATTTAATTAGTACATAAATATAATTAAAAACAGAAATATTACGGGTTAGACACGTAGCTCAGTTGGTAGAGCTGCGTGCACGCGTACGGGAGGTCTCGGGTTCGAGTCCTGCCCGGCGCATACATACACACAATAGAACCGGTCAAACGGTCAACGGTCAACAAGTCAACGGTCAAAAAGTCAATATTTTTTTATTATTTTATTTATTTATTTTATTTAAAAATCAATTAAAAATACTTAAAAATAACATTTTTAAGGTTAGAAAATAGCCAAAAACTCACAAAAATATATCCAAAAATCCTATTAAAGTTGTCAATAAAATCCATTTATTTACCTTACTTTTCTTTATTAATTAGGTTAGTTATTCCTCGTCGATCAATCCTCTAAACTCGTGCGCATTCATCATCATTCACCGAACGCACCCACTGTGAGTGAATCTCCACAAATTCCCCGTTTAAATCACGTTTTTGGGGTGTATCATGTGTCTTACTATTTATTATATTTAAATCATTGCGCATACATCATATCATGAATAAATGTGTATCCAGCCTGTGTAAACTGTTTGTGATTATTGTTTAGATTTAATTTATTATTTTCAGTACATGCAATTTCATAGGTCGCCGCTCCCCATTACATTATGAGCGTTGAGCAGTTCCCCATTTAATTATGAGCGTGAACCTGGCGTTGCCTATATACGATCGGCTCCGTTTGATTGAGCCTTGATCGCACAGACATTTTTTTCATTTTCAGTACATGCAATACGATCGGCTCCGTTTGATTGAGCCTTGATCGCACAGACATTTATCATTTTCAGTACATGCAATACGATCGGCTCCGTTTGATTGAGCCTTGATCGCACAGACATTTATCATTTTCAGTACATGCAATACGATCGGCTCCGTTGGATTGAGCCTTGATCGCACAGTTTCATTTATGTTATATATTTATGCAAGTTGATATGTTATTATATGCTATTGGTTTGTTAATGTATGTTATTGTTTGTTGTTGTTTGATATCGTATGCTAATGGTTTGTTATTGTATGCTAATTGTTGTTATTGCATGTTTATTTACGTTTGTTCATATATGAATATTGCACAAATTTTCCATATTAAATACAACCAGAAATAAATAATAAATGTTTTCTAACAAGGTTCACTCGCCAACTTTTTGTTGATCCAAAAACCATTTTTACATATGATACAGGTGAACAGGATGAAGCAAGGAAAACATAGGAAATTGCCTTAGAAGAAAAATAATGAAGTTTAGAAGGATGAATAGAACATGTTGTATTTGTTTGATATGATTGTATGATCTCTTTTAAATTGAAATAATAAATATGAAACATTATAATAAATGTCATGAGCTTTGATAATAACCCAATCATGCCCCGATCACCTTTTCAGCTGCGGGTCGGGGTGTGACCGATTGGTATCAGAGCTTTTGACTATAGGGATATAGGATAGGTTATAGACCCTTAGAGCCTATACTATAGTTGACTAGATTTTAATTGTTTATATGGTTACATGCAAACTTATGATATTTATTTGTTTCATATTTATTACATACACAAATGCATGCAAACATTTCCAATATTACATTTTGTGATACATAGTGAATTATACTTATAGTCAAACATACATACTTACATACATATTCATCATACATGTTACAATATTCACATATTCAAATCATCTTCATACTTCCGTTATTCAAGATTTTGTCGCATTTTTCATTTTTCAAATCTCATCAAAGTGAGTTCTGCGACGGGCATGTAGTAACTGTAAGGGTACAAGTACCGGTAGTCGGAACGTCTTGTCTAGGTTGGCATTTGTATAAATCCAATATAACGGACCAGTTTGCCTACCTGGGGACTAACGATGAGAGTACGAAGGACCTATTAGGCCAAAGCATGCCACACCAAACGTCGTTCGAACTAACCCCACTTTGAGGTGTCACCGTGTCCACACCTGGACACATTCCGAATATCATACGTTACATATTTCTCGATTTTCTCCGTGTTTTAGTGTACGTAACCAGGCAAACACATGCGAACCATATGAAAAACCCGGTAATCATGGGGGCCCACATGATTACGAAGGTGAAGTATGGCGGCATGCAAGGCCCAATTACGAGCAAAGCCCAAGACATCCTATGGATGTAGTAGATTTATTTTGCTATGTTTATTTTATGAATGTTCATTCCTAAATACGACACATGATCCCAAAAGCATCCAATTCATACTCTTGATATGTATTCCTTGTAGATGTCTTCTAGCCTCGCTCGTAGGAAGATGAGATCAAGAAAAGCTCGCGAGCACATGGCTGTCCTAATCGCTCAACAAATGGCTGCCGTAATACCCAACATTATAGTCCAAGTCCAACAAGCCCTTACCGCTAATCCCGTCACTCAAGAAGTTCAAAATGTTGTCAACCCTTCCCCAAATACCACAAAATGCACCTACAAGCATTTCAAATCCTGCGACCCTACAAAATACGAAGGGACTGAAGGTGTCACCGCTCTTCTCTATTGGTTTGAAGAAATGGAAAACATTTTTCTAACTTGCGATTGCCCCGATGATCGCAAAGTGCGATATGCTATTGGTCGTTTATTTGGAATAACACTTACTTGGTGGAATACAGAGAAGGCCAAACGGGGTGTTCAAGATACTATGACTTTGACTTGGGAAGAGTTGAAAGAAATCATGATAAGACGGTTTTGCCCAAGGAGCGAAATCAAGAAATTAGAGGATGAGTTCTATTCGTTGAAACAAAAGGAAGGCGACCACACCACGTACAACAAAAGATTCCTTGAGTTAAATCAAATGGTTCCCAACTTGTTCACTCCCCACTACCTTTTGATCGAGCACTACATTCAAGGTCTTCCTTCAAAGATTCAAGACTCTGTAATAAGTACCACACCCGCAACCTTGGAAGCAGCAATGGAGTTAGCTACAGAACTCACCGAGAACCGAATCCGGAACAAAGACTTCAAGGAGGAGAAGAAGAAGGATAAAGCATCGACTGAAACCTCCAACTACACCCAAACCGAATCCCCTTCTCAACCCATTTCTAAGAGAAAACGAGACGAGCAACTTTTCGCTGTCACCCAACGCAACCAACCAGCCTTACAAGCCGTACCCCTCCAAGCTATCCCAATCACTCAAGTAGCACCCAACTCAACCTACCCAAATCAGAAACCTTACCTTGGATCTCACCCTCGATGTAACACCTGTTTTCATCACCATCCATCTACCGTGCTTTGTCTACTATGTGCGAGTTGTGGACGCTATGGTCATTTGAGCAAGGTTTGCCGCACCCCTCAAAACCAAACCTCACCCCTTACTCAAAACATGATCCAAACATATCAACAACCCCAATACCCCATGTTCCCATATGTTCGAGCTTGTTTCAATTGTGGCGACCCTACCCACTTTAGAAACACGTGCCCTCAATTGGTTAACATCATAAACGCTCAAGCTCAAGCAAACCCAGTTAACTAAGCAAATCAAGAAAACCCAACCACTAGGCCACCAGCAAGAGGAAGAGTTTTCAACATCAACGCCAATCCTGTTGAAGATAATGACGGCCCAAACGAAAACACTCAACTAGTCCCCTTCACTGAAAATCAAGATTCAACTCCAACCGCTTAGTTTTATGTTTTCTTTATGTTATCTCAATTCTCACGTGTCTCAATTTTAAATTGGATATTTATCCAAGGATTTTAATGCAAATTATTGTTTCAGTTTTGTTTTATACTCATTGATTCAACATTCATACCATCATACATCTCAACGTATTTCAATCTCATTATTTAAAGAAGTTGGGCTGTGTCTCACTTCTACATAGACTAACCTCTCCATCACAACAAACGAGAGAGGGACTGTCATCATTCAAACATGTATACTATCAGAATTATGACGCAGGCATTGTTTGTTGTGTTTATTTATGTTTTAGAGTCACATAGAACCAATCATAACTTACTGATAAAACCAATGAAAATTTGACAAGAATATGGTGGATACGCCGCTGGTACTTCCTATATATAAGTATTCTTGTCAAAGGATCAGAGGCATTGTCAGGCGGTTATGAGAAGTTCCATATAGGATTTAGTAATGTTTTGGTTGAAATTTGTTTTACACTCGCTGATTTAACATTCATATCAACTCATCATTTAAAGAAATTGGATTGTGTTCCATTTTCTACATAGACTAACCTCTCCATCATAACAAACGAGAGAGGTATTGTCATCATTCAAGGACTCAAGTTTTGGTTGTTGTGTTTGTTTATGTTCTAGAGTCACATCATAGAACCAATCATAACTTACTGATAAAACCAATGAAAATTTGACAAGAATATGGTGGATACGCCGCTGGTACTTCCTATATATAAGTATTCTTGTCAAAGGATCAGAGGCATTATCAGGCGGTTATGAGAAGTTCCATGTAGGATTTGGTATTGTCTTGATTGAAGTTTGTGTTATACTCACTGATTTAGCATTCATATCATCTTATCATTTAAAGGAATTGGATTGTGTCATCAATCAAACATGTATGCTATCAGAATTAGGACTCAGATATTGATTGTTGTGTTTATTTATGTTCTAGAGTCACATCATAGAACCAATCATAACTTACTGATAAAACCAATGAAAATTTGACAAGAATATGGTGGATACGCCGCTGGTACTTCCTATATATAAGTATTCTTGTCAAAGGATCAGAGGCATTGTCAGGCGGTTATGAGAAGTTCCATGTAGGTTTTAGTAGTAAAAGTTATGTTTTAGGATATAACCTAATCTTTCAAACGTACCCAAACTCATATGCATAACATCATACTTAGTCAATCAACTCTGTGTATCCATGTTCCGTATTCATACACTTTAGGCAACAAAAAGCGATTCCTGTAGCAGGGTATTCAACCCTTACAAGGAACGTTACCGCCTCAAACAAAATTTAAACTCTTACTCTCTTCTAAGTATGTAATTGTCAAATTAAAATACCATCCTTTCTAGACAAATACGCCACTACTTAAATTTCGGGACGAAATTTCTAAAAGTAGGGGATACTGTAACATCCGCCAAAAACCGGATTTAACCGAACAACCAGTTAAAAATTTCATTGCGTATTTAATGCCCAAATTAATTTTAAACGATACATAATTAATAAGTATATTAGAATATAAAATTTATTTTTGAAAATGTATTAAAAATAGTGAATTAAAAATAATATGTTGAAGCCGGGACTCGAACCCGGGTCAGCCGAGAGCTAGCAAAGTCTTAACTCCCACACATTCAACCGCTCCGCCACTTGTGTTATTTGTTAACATATTGAAACAATTAATACATAAATCATTCTGGAAATCAAAACCCAGTTACACAACGCGCCCAAATCCGCTTGCGCCGGAAATCCCGACAATTTCGTCAAAGTTGCCGTTTCTTTTTGGTCATAACGTATACATTAACAGTAAGGTCGGTTATAACCGAAGAAAACCATCAATTACATTCAATGCCTTAAATTTCTGTTGAAACCGAAAATACAACTCAAATCCGGGATTATACCTTGTTCATCAGTTAATCTCACGAAGCTATTCAACTTACACTCATCATTTCGCACAGAAAAGTTCGCCGGAAGTCGCCGGAATTCTCTGAAAAATTACCGGAAATTTTTGCCGGAAAACCGAGTTCAATCCATCCTTTCTTCTTACCCTAAAATAAGATCCTAGAGCTTATAATGACATCACCCACACTCACCTTAAAACTCTGAAGAATCTCTGTCGCAAGAAATTTCACTCGCCGGAATTCTCTGCAAGTCGCCGGAAAACCGGGACTTTCATCTACACGGTAATTACCTCGATATTTCTGTTTCATTCCATTATAAGACGAATTCTAACACCATTTCATCGCTCAGAATCAACCTCAGACGACATTGCCAGACTTTCTGTTTTCACCGGAAAACTTCTGGATTTTTTGGAAACCCGCTGTTAACCGGTATGATCGTTCAAACATACTGATAATCATTACTCATTAGTTCAATTTCACATCTAATCACTCCAAACTGCTAATTGATTCTAACAGCCGAAGGTCACCCGAACAGAGCCGACAAGCTTCGCCGGATTTTCTGAAGAGGACGATCTGTTCGGTATTTTCTTTCCCCAAACTCTTCGGTTCAATACTTTTCAATTGTTCATCTTGTTCATTAACCGAATTAATCAAATAACAGTTAGATAAACGTTGCCTGAGTTTTGAACGAAGAAGACGAAGTAGTTATGTTATAAGATTATTTAAAATCGGTATTATAAACGGGTTAGACACACAGTCCAGCGGTGGACTGTGTGCAAATAAATACATACACGTCGTGAGTTCGATTCCTGTCCCAACCTCATTCGCTGTAATAAAATGCCTTTTTTAAAAAAAAACTGAACCGGGTTAATTCAGTATTATGTTAAGTATAATAAAAACTAGAATATTTACTAAGTTAGACACACAGTCCAACGGTGGACTGTGTGCCAAACTAAACCACAGGTCCCGGGTTCGAGACCTGTGGAGTGCACCGGGTCGTCACATTGAAATCTTTTTAAAATAAATGATTTTCGGATTAATTTAATTAGTATATGAATATAATTAAAAACAGAAATATTACGGGTTAGACACGTAGCTCAGTTGGTAGAGCTGCGTGCACGCGTACGGGAGGTCTCGGGTTCGAGTACTGCCCGGCGCATACATACACACAATAGAACCACTCAAACAGTCAACGGTCAAAAAGTCAATATTTTTTATTATTTTTATTTATTTATTTTATTTAAAAATCAATTAAAAATACTTAAAAATAACATTTTTAAGGTTAGAAAATAGCCAAAAACTCACAAAAATATATCCAAAAATCCTATTAAAGTTGTCAATAAAATCCATTTATTTACCTTACTTTTCTTTATTAATTAGGTTAGTTATTCCTCGTCGGTCAATCCTCTAAACTCGTGCGCATTCATCATCATTCACCGAACGCACCCACTGTGAGTGAATCTCTACAAATTCCCCGTTTAAATCACGTTTTTAGGTGTATCATGTGTCTTACTATTTATTATATTTAAATCATTGTGCATACATCATATCATGAATAAATGTGTATCCAGCCTGTGTAAACTGTTTGTGTGATTATTGTTTAGATTTAATTTATTATTTTCAGTACATGCAATTTCATAGGCCACCGCTCCCCATTACATTATGAGCGTTGAGCAGTTCCCCATTTAATTATGAGCGTGAACCTGGCGTTGCCTACATACGATCGGCTCCGTTTGATTGAGCCTTGATCGCACAGACATTTTTTTCATTTTCAGTACATGCAATACGATCGGCTCCGTTTGATTGAGCCTTGATCGCACAGACATTTATCATTTTCAGTACATGCAATACGATCGGCTCCGTTTGATTGAGCCTTGATCGCACAGACATTGGATTTACCAGTGTAAACTGACGCATATTCAAAAGACTAACCGCAGGTTATAAAATACGTAAATAGGCTGGAAGCTGCCTTGTAAATGCTCAAGTGGAATTTGCAACTCCATGCATGAAGCCTAGTAGTCTAAAGCTTCTTTTTATTAGATCCTGCATGTGGGCATGTATTGAAACGCTTATACAGCTTATATATATTTATATTCAAGCTCTTATTGAGATAAATATTTTTACTCCAATACTTACGATGCATTGTTATTTGTGATACTGTTATTCAATCGTCATGACTCCGGACCCACCGAGATTTGGGGTGTGACAGTTATAGAACCAATTATTTAACTCATTAAATGATTACATCAGTTTAACCCATCATAAAATATCACATGGATATTTTTACATGTATGTGTTCACATGTATTTTTTAAATAAATCTTTATAACAAATTGGCTATTAAACATTATGTGGCATTGACGGTATCTAATCACTTGACATTCTGTGGCTATTAAATCTTCTATGATAATGACCAAATACGTTGGGCTTTAACCACTTGTAACTAAGGCATCATCTACTTGTACCTTTAATCCGCACGTCAATACTGACCAAGACAACTATCGAAAGGTCGACAAAAATGAGTAGGTCATCACGACACCTCTGGACTTTTTTTAAAACATTATAGTTATAAGATATAACAAGAATACGTAAAAGAATTAGAAGTTTGTTGTACAGGGGGAAAGATGTAACTAATTATCAATAATTTTGTTAAAACTTAGGGATTAAAGTGTAATAAGATAGGGACCTAAAATATAATTAGTGTTTAAAAGACCAATTTACCATCATTTTAGGGGTTTATCTATAAATAAAAAGGCAAGAAGTTCTTATTTTTTTGGATATCTTAAAATGTCTCTTACTCATGCATTATAATATAGTACAGATATATTTTGTAGGATTAAGATCAAATACAAAGGATAACATAAATAAGAAGAGTAAAAAGGATTCTAGTCCATTGATTATAGTTTGGAGGGTTGAGATTAATTGAAGAGAATATAAAATAATAAAATGGCATAAAGGGAATCTCACATTTATTGACTCTCTCTCTCCACATGCAAGGCACATGCTAATTCCCCCATCAATTTAAAACGTCCATAATTTTTTCATACGACATTTGTTTTTTAAAAAAAATTACCATAATAACGAGCATTTTTTTATCTTTAATATGAGTATGATATTGTCATATAAAAATAAAATAAAAAATTTCATTTTTACGAGGTTTTCTTTGTATTGTGTTAAAGGTTTTGATCATTGTGTCTTTCAACTGGGTTTTGGTCTTTACGTTTACTAAGGTTTTTATACATTGTGTTATTATCAAAACTTACAACACAGTGTTAATTTGGGTTATGTCCATTGCGTTTTTATCAGAACCTATAACACAATGTATGACACACTGAAGATAGTGTTATATTTGTGTTTTCTATACATTGTGTTATAGTTTCTAGTCATTGTGTTTATTATGCTATCGGTTGTGTTTTAATCTGTTGTCCATTGTGTTTTTGTTTTGTTGCACATTGTGCTTTAATCCGTTGTTCATTGTGTTTCAATTTGTTGTCCATTGTGTTTTAGTCTTCTGTCCATTGTGTTTTTTTATTTGTTGTCATCAATTGTGTTTTTAGTTTGATACTCATTGTGTTTAGTCTACTGTCCATTGTGTCTTTTATCTGTTGTTATCGATTGTGTATTTGGTCTACTTTCAATTGTGTTTATTTGATATTCATTGTGTTTTATGTTATGTTCATTGTGTAATGCGCAATTGGGTTTTCTCATTATGTTTTACGTTATATCCATTGGGTTTTCGTAATTTTTTTTAAAGTATAACAATAGGGTACTCATATTACATATAAAAAAACGCTCGATTTTGTGGTATAAATTTTTTTAAAAACAAATGACGTATAAAAAAGTTACGGACATTTAAAAATGAGAATAACATGTGATTGTATGTGCATAATCTTTTTATTTTTTTAATAAAATTACCCGTCACACTTGAATCTTTTTTGAACACTTTTTATAGTGACTTTTAACTTTTACTTTTAAAATCCTTTCTATTATCACTTTGTCACTTTGAATCTAGATTTTAATTCATAACTTTTGAAGTAAACGGTATTCCAAACCATCATGTATAAGCCGGAAGCGTAGAAATACATAAACGCCCGACTTTTAGAAAAACACACATAAAAATGCTTATATACGCTTCGAAAGAAAATATGATATTATTAAATGGATTTTCAATGTTACAATAAGTTGTTTATATAACAAATTCTAACAATTTGTTATTAAACTAACAAGTTAAACATTACATGCGACAAAAAATAGCCTAAACATATCAATAATTGTTGACGGTTTGTGATATTCTTACCCATGAAAATTAGAAAGGAAGCTGCTAAACGTATATCCTTTTTTTTTAACGTACCTTATCCATTTTGTTTTTAAAGTAATTATGTTATCTTTTATTGTTATTTTTTAAAACATTTTTTTTAATAATTTAAAGAACATTCTTTTAAAACCTTTTTTTTTTCTTTATAAAACATTTAGTTCGTGTCATGTTCGGGTTCATTTGTCTATCATATTTTTTGGGTTTGCGTTATGTTCGGATTCGTGTCAAATTATCAAGTGTCATGTTCGGGTTCATGTCATAATCCATCACCAAGTTTTTTTTTACTTCTAAGGATTTAAATATTTGGTAAAAATGATTAAAACAATATATTGTCAGGTAACCTCGAGTTTTTTTCTTTTTTTTTGCAATTTTAATTCCAGAATATAATGAAAACAAAATTTTAAAAAACTAATCTTTAATTGCCATGATCGTTCCGTAATATTTCTCGGTGTTAACGTTTTTTATTTTAAAAACGTGTTTATTTATTTTCTAAAAAAGTTTATAGTTTTTTAAAGTTATTTTAGGAAATTAAAACTTTTTTCAAATAATAATTTGTAGGGGAGTATGCCGTTTTAATGCATCTTTCACACCATCTCTTATCATTGTATGAATCCAATAATCAGGTTCTTTGTCCACCAGCGGTTTTAAGTTCATTATATTATTTGAATATTTCATGAATATTTAATTTATTATTTGAATATTTCATGAATAGTTTGATTACCGTCCCAAACAAACTTAAAAAAACTAAATTGATTCATTAATCATTTAGTCATAAAAAACCAAATTGATTCATTAATCAATTGGTCATTTCACCTATCTCTCTTTCTTTTCACGAATAATGTTTTTTTCATCAATAATATTAAATTATTCTATTCCCTCACATTTGAATCTGAAATATTTTATTTAAAAGGTGTGTATCTTTACCAGATGAGTTACCTCATTTAGCTTGAATACTCTATTTTATTTTTATATTTTATAAACTGGCAAAATACTAGAGTAAGTTATATTTTGGTTCTTGTGGTTTAGGCAGTTTAATCCTATCAGATTAAAAAATAATTACAGATCTTTAAAATTGCATTTTGCAATAGTTTTTGCCTCTAACACTAATTCTGTTTTTTTCTAGTTAAGTGTAAGGATTTTTGGTCCTTTTACATCTTAGAGGTTGTTTATTTAATTTTACAAAGTTCTTTTCAATACTAAGGGACTGTTTATGTAACTACTCAAACACACAAATGAATACGTTTGTTCTAAATATGTAAATGAATACGTTTTTTCTCTAAAAGCTTTTGTCTTTTATAAACATCTTTTAAAATCGTTCATTTCTCAAACTTTTTTTTAGAGTCGTTCAGCGTTTTTTCAAATCTTCCATTTCTTTGGAACTTTTGTTTGTTCAAAATTCGTTAATTTTTTAAACATTTTGCTCATAAAAATCATTCGCATTCTAAATTTTACATTTATTAACTCAATTTTTTCAACCTTTTGTTTTTTTTTAAAAAGTCTTAGGGGTCAAATCAATCACAAATACAACTTAGAACATCCACAATAAGGAGCACAAAAAACCATCAAAAACATGTCTAGTCACCTGTCATATCAGAAAACACCTATTATTTAAAACACTAAAAACCCACCAATAAGAAATCTTAAAAACACCTAAAAACAATGTCACGTCATCAAACTTTTACATTTACTTTTTTTATTACCAATCTTATAATTTAAATTAACTATATTAAAATTTAAAAATATAAAACTTTTAAAACTTTACTATCAAAACATTATAATTTACAAAATTATTTTTTACATATATAATTTAAGACATCTGATCAATTTTATGACAACTTATGATAAAAAAATATATATTGTTAATTATTACCTCTCATTTTTCTAGTTCTTGCACAAATACATGGATGAAAAAATGGATCCTATAATCATCAATCACAATAAGAAAAAATAAAAAACAGGTCCATGTGAGCATGAAAAAATCATAAAAAATAGCCATTAGCCATGCTCTCAGAGGTAATATAGTTAGTGTCAGTAGTTAAATCAATTACAAAATACAATCTTAGAATCTGATATGTCAAAAGATTAATTTTTAGGCTTAAAAGAATTAAACTAAATAAACCACAAGAGACAAAACAATAATTTACTTTAAAATACTCTTGTATTCGCTTATTGTAAGATTGAACCCTTCGTCTCTTAAACAAGATAAAAACACCTTACATTATATTATCTCTATTAAGATTTGAATAGTTTCTTGGGAACCAAGTTTTTTCCTACACTTTGGTTACCTTAAACTTAGTTTTGTTTTAGAGCGGTATAACTTTTCTTTAGAGTGTAGGTACTTTACTAGGGGTTTCATGCTACCTTCTTCTCTCTTCAAGTTTTGTTTATTACAACTATACTATATTCTCTTAGAGAGAGTATAGGTACCACCTTTTTTTATTCAACGAGCCACACTATATATTATATGGATATCATACTGTACATGTTAAAAAAAGGAATTTAAAAGTGAGTAGGGATGAACATTTGATACTGGGTAACGTACCGATACGGTGATACTGTTCCGAATTTCCCGTACCAAATTATTTTTGGTACTGATTTGGTACCCAATTTTTGACAATTTCGGTAGCGGTACTTTCAGTTTGGTACCAGTTTTACCGTTTTTACCTTTAAATTTTGATATCAGTACCTAATTTTGACAATATTCGACAGTGATACTGAAATACTGGTACCAAAAATATACTTAATAACATAAGGCAAAAAAAACCTATTTAAGTGACCTTGCTTTTTCTATAACAACATAATTTAGAAAAAAAATATTTGCACGTATGGTTGCGCATTATTGAAATACAATAACTTGTGACGATTCAATTAGCTTATGATCAATGTTTTTAAGACCGGATTAAACTTTCCAAGGATGATTGTGCAAGTTTATTTTGATTACATGGAATGTCTTGCATTGGATCGGCTGAGTTTTATGATTCTAGTTGAACTAGCAACCTGAGTTTATAATTTAGATCGACATTTAAATTTATTTTCCACTAACATTATTGGTTAGGTTAAGTCAATCCACTCCAACTTTGTGGTTGCATACGAATTCTAGTGAGATGTGAATTTGGTTGATTGGGAGTTTATACTATTATTCAGATTATGTGTGTGGCGGATGTGACATGTGAAAAAAGTGACACGTAGGTGGGTGGGGGCACTTTCACACCCAAAAACATCTATTATGAGAATGCGAAAATGAGGGCATAGTAATAAAAAAAATTAAAATAGAAATGGTGAGATGGAATTAAATAACTGGTTTGTATATTAATTATTAACTAAGAAATAACTTAGCTCTCACGCATGCGGTGGTCTTAAGGCACTCCCTTGCCCTTTGCGCTCTTGCGTTGCGGTGTTCCACACCAAAGTTCGACATCGCAGGCCTTAACCCCTAGACACACTCATAAGATCTATGATAAACCACATAGGATGAGGATGACCTCTGCCTATAAAAGTTCTCAACCACATGTATATAATTAAAAGACCGTTCGCGCTCTTGCATTGTGGTGTTCCATTCTAGAGTTGTTTACGTGACGGGCTTGATGCACCACAAACACACTCATAAGAACTATGATAAACCACAAAGTATGACTAGTGTATATAAAAATTCTCGACCATATATATAAAAGTTCTTAAATGTCACTAATCAGTCATTAAGAATGCCAGACTTTTCAAAATCACAACATCATTAATTAATAAAATGATGACTATTGAAAGAATAATACCAAAGGGAACGAGTGTATCACTCTTAATTCTTTTAGAATTTTTCAAACTGATTTTAGATTCAGTTTTTAAAATACTGTTATGTCTCGAAACTCAAATGTAAGTGATAACTAATAAGCTATACACAAACTATTCTAATAAGTTATCGCAAACAACTTACTTTTCTATGCCTCAAAATAATAAATCAATCCAAGTTATCACTAAAACATCTTTTAACCGTAAATGATCTCTGGATCAAATGGTGGAAGACTTGTATTTTTTTGGAGATGCAGATTGAACTCTCACTTATTGCAGGGTGAGGTATTGTGAGCAATGATAAGAGAACCGGGAAATCTGGGTTCGATCCTTGAGTCAAATGAGTTTTTACCGGTAATTTCACCGTCGTGCCTACGGGCGGATGGGTTACCGGGTTTTCCCCGGAATTGGTGGTGGACTCGGGTTACTCTCAGAGTACTATGTTTGGTCTAATGCCCCGAGAGTGCTCGGAATTGATTCTGTAGGCGATTAAAAAATGCATCTTTAATGGAAAGTTCGTGAGCTCATCCATAGGCTGATGCCCTTTAATGGAAAGTTCATGAGCTTATCCATAGGCTGATGCACCTATCCGGCACTGACGCTGTTCGTGGCGCATCCGTTAGTGCCCTCAGTAGTGAAAGACAAGCCCGGATGGGTGGGGTGGGACCGGCTTGCTTGGCTTGTTTTTTTTTTTTTTTTTTTGTTTAATTGCGTGGAGTGGGTTTTTAGTTGAACCATACTATCTGCATTCATGACTTGACTTGCACATCACATTTATTCTAGTTTTGAATCACATTAAATGTTGGGTAATCTTTCAGATTTTATTACCAATGATTTATATAAAAAAATATACACTATTTTGTTCTCTTTTAAATACTTTAATTCACATATCTTACTTAACAGAAAATCATTTCTTTGTTGTAATAAATCAGTTAAACTTTTATAAATATTTCCTTTTAAGGAAGGCGATAACATGAGAATGTAAGGATTGATAGATTGGAGAAGAAATGTGTGTTTTTGGAAGTTTAATGCATTGCTGATATTACTACTTAAACATGTTTTTGACTGTTTTTAGCTATTTACAATGGAGATGCTCTAAAGGGCAAAGATTTTTGCAAAGCTTTCACTTGTAATACTACTACTACTACTACTACTACTACTACTACAGCATCTATTTTTAGCTGGACTCAATCATTCAACTCGTTTAAACTACGCGAAGAGAACATTATTCAACATCATTTGGACCTTGACCCATAATAATCAGGGATCATCTGAACTGAATTCAAATTATACTACAATAGATCATAAATACATGTTATTGCAACAAGGTAGCAGTGTTCGGAATAACAAAGCTTCAACAGCAACCAACAAATATCTGCAGGTAAATTATCAAAGTTCACAATGGTAATATTACATGGTTGAATTTATACTAGATTCTGTCAAAATCTAGTATCAAAGCCTTGATGCACAGATCAAGAACTTAGTGCTGCTAGCTTCTGTGACAGAACACTGCTCACCTCATCTCCTTGACCCTGAAAAAGATACATTTACGTCAAAACGATGAAGCTTGAAAAACAGTATAAAGTCTTGCAGTATTTTTTTATAAAGAATATTTGAAATTCTACAAATCAGCCTGAAACTGAGGTACAGAACACTTACCTTGCAACTCCTGTTGCTGGATCCTACATATTTGGGTGTGTTAGTGCAAGAACTTCTGGGCAAGTCTGGATGTTTACGGCTGTTTGGGATAATGTTACAATCTTTTTTAACAGTTTTGGATTCGTTACACCTTTCTGATCTCGGTGGGCTTTCGAGAGAGCTAGCGATAGCAGCATTTGTACGCCTTTCAAAGGTGTTGATTTCATCAACAGCTTCTTCTATGGGTACACATATCCGCTCTCTTTGAAAAAATATCACAACAATTATCACACCATACCAAAATATAATTTTATATAGCAACCTTTTTATGCACTTATAAACTAAATTTCCTTTAGTAAGTAATTATCAACGGTTTCCTAACGATTTATTTTAGGTTCTACCTTGGCAATGATGTGTAGTGCCTTTGTAGCGGAGAGTTTTTTCGTTCCTTCCCTTCTTGCTCCTCAAGATTGGCAAATTGCTGCTTGAATCGTTCGATTCCACTGAAATTGGATAAAGGGTGGATGTTTTCGGTTTTTTTAGGCGTCCAATAATGGTCGAACAATTTCTTATGAAATGAAATTTCAAATAAAATGACTAATCTGACCTTGGATACATGAAGCTTATGTGTTCTTCGCCATGAAGGTACTCTTGCAGCATTTGTGGGTGATACTCTAGGATCTGTATGTGATGATAAACAATTAATTAACGGATGATAAGTAAATCAGAACTAATAAGATAATAAAGATCATAGACTATGACCATACCTCCCTATAAATCAACTCTCTTACGTCATTCTTAGTTAATCTTCGCCTCTCAAACTCAAATTCAAGTTTTGAAATCGGCTCCTTGGATGGTTCTGATTCCAAATCCGCTAGCCCATAAAAATACGGATCAGCCAAGGCCTGCAAATATATAACATTTCACAATATCAATAAAGAGGTAACAATAACTTCAAGCACTCATCATGTTAATTACTAGAAAAGCGTAAAGTTTTACTAATGCTTATCTCTTCAGCAGATATTCGGTCTGCAGGATCAAATGCAATCAATCTTTCAAGCAATCGAAGTGCCAACGGATCAGCATTTGGGAATTTTTGTGAGAATGGAATAGGGGTTTTCTTTGGCATGCTGTTTAAGTATCTTCTAGCCTTATCGTTTCTTATCTGCGGAGTTTTAACAACTAGCGTTATCCAGAAGCGAAAAATGTAATAAACTTTATATACAAGTCTAGAACCAAAGATTTTAAACGAACCCTCGAAATGATTTCAGGAGAAGGAGAACCGAGCAAATCAGTGACGAGCTCCAACTGGTGCACAACGTTCCTCCCGGGAAACAACGGCTTTCCGGTTAACATCTCGGCAAATATACATCCTATGCTCCAGATATCAATTGCAGGGGTATACTAAAACAATACAAATTCAGTAATCAACACTCGAATCCCTTATTTTTTCAGATATCAAATGTTAACGGATATAGCGTGCGCGCTTACTTTAGAGAAAAACGAGCCACAAAGTTCAGGAGCTCGATACCATCTAGTAGCCACATAGTCCTGTAAAGATTTACAAATCAAAACATCAGCAAATCGTCAAAGATTTACGCTTCGATGAATGCTGACACATACCGTCCAAAAAATCGCTGACGGGGTATCATCAAACGAAGCACGTGCTAGACCAAAATCACAGATCTTCAACTTGCAGTCTGCATTAGCCAGGATGTTCTTCGGTTTCAAATCTCGATGGAACACATGTGCTGCAAAATAAAAAAACAGGGTAAGTAATTAATTCAAGATAACGAAATGATAACATTTTTAATACAGATCACAATATTAAGAACAACAGACCTGTATGTATATACTTCAAAGCGCGAAGAAGCTGATACAGGAAAAACTGATGATGTTCAGGAGTTAAATCATCATTAACCTTGATCACTTCATCAAGATCAGATTCCATCAACTCAAACACCACATAAATATCCTTAAACTCTCTTCTACAAGGAGGAAGCATAATATGTTTAATCTCCACAATATCCGGATGCTTAAGCAGCCTAAGAAGCTTAATTTCCCTCAGAATGCGAGTCGCATCCGAAACATGCTCAAACACATCATTAATCTTCTTAATTGCAACCTTTTCGCCGGTGTGGGTATCAACCGCAGCTGCCACAACACCATAACTTCCTTTCCCAACAACTTCCTGAATCTCATACAGACTTGCTTCACCATACTCGGTGAAAAACTCCTTGCCAAGCATGATGATATCTGATTCTGAAAACAACATATAAGTTTAATTTACTAATACATAATAATAATTAATAAAACCCGCATCCGTGTCGTGTATTATTGATCAACTAATATACAAGAATACAATAAAGATACAAATAAAAATACCAAAATCATATATTAGATACTGCGTCAGTATTGTGTATCATTGATCAACTAATTACAGTAAATAATATTACAATAAATCATAACTAATTAATTTTCTTTAATATTAGATCTACCTTAAAAAAAAAACATATTCATATGTATCTTCTAGTTGTGATAATATTATTATGTAATTAACCGTAACTAATATATTTTCTCTAATAATAGATCTGATCACATATATTTATTACAATTAACCGTGACTAATATGTTCTCTCTAATAATAGATCTATAACACGAATAAAACATACATGTTCTAGCTATGGTAACATCATTACGACAAACAGTAACTAATATATGCTCTCTAATAATAATAGATCTATGATCATGCAGCAAGATGCAAGAAATTAAGAGGTATTGAAACAGAAAAAAAAAAAAAAGGAGATAAAGGAAGTGAACCTTGAAGATGTGCTTAGCAAGAAATTTTTCTCCGGCGGGGAAAAAGGGTGTAAAAGAATGGTGTTACTCCAATCAAAATGGGTCTGATTTTGCAGAGAATAGCAGCCACAAAGCCGAGAACAGAATAACATTCAAACCTACTAATATATACGGCTCAAACAAGTTGTTAAAGAATAAGTCTTTAGTCTATCTTTCAGCATCTATTAAATTTTAATTATTTAGATACACGTTTTCCTGGTTTTAAATCTATCAGCGTCAATTAAATTAATTATTTTTTTATATATAAAGTAAAACTTATTCATGTATTGTTTACTTTTCGTTTATGTGTTTTTTCCACTTTTATTGTTATATTTTATAAAGTCACTTTTTTTTTATAAATAATTATGTTATCTTTTTCTTTCCTTAACCTTTGCCTTTTATCTTGCTTTTGGCTGTTTTGATTTTGATTGCTTTACTATTTTTGTTGGTACATAAAAATATATAGTTAGAAAAACATTAATTAGAGTTAGAAAATCCTCAAAATATAATCTCAGAAAAAATATCTAGAAAAGTAATAATTCAATATGATAGGGAATAAAAGTTTAGACACTGATATATTGGAAATGACTAAGCTGATGTTTGTTTTTCTGAAAAAGATCTGGATTCTCTGTCTGTGCTGCACAGACCACACGCATACATTGCCATCTGCAAACTGTTTATTTTTCCGAAGACGTTTCATTAAAAAACGTCTGGGCGAGCTCTTCTTGGTGCAGACTTGGTCCAACCACTTTTAAAATCTTCTAAGATCTGCAGAGTGTTAAACACTACCCCCGTCACTGTCGACGTCCACCACTGTCCACGTCCACCACTGTCCACGTCCACCACCGTCCATACACCACCACCAGTAAGTCTACGTACGTTAAAAAACAAACAACCTTCTTTTTACAAATTGCAGAGGATTGCTTCACCTCTTTTTCTACAGGTGTCTACAGATATGGTTCGTAAACAGCAGACATTTTACCTCTTAAAAAAGATGCTCATAATAAGATGCTAGACGAAATACTAGAATACGTAAATGAACTGCAACACTATTCCGACCAAATCAAATTAGACTGCTATCTTCAAAGAAGATATGTTTTTCTTCTTGAAAATTAACAAGTTTCTGGCTTTCCAAATTATCCAAAGGTTATAACTAATTATGTTCATTAACATTAACAATAACAATGGACTAAGAAAATGGCGCATTTAAAATAGTCCCCACAATCAATGTCAAACAATTGTTTACAAAATTTTGTCTTTTATTTTGCTTTTGGCCTTATAATTTTGATTGATTTATTATTTTTCTTTTCTTAGAGACTTTTACACTTTTTGATGGTTTTTGCAAGTGATTGTCTTTCTGTTTTGCGTTGTCTTAGGGATTTACATTTTATACATTTTAGGTGGTTTTTGAATGCGACTGTTTTCCTATTTTGCATTGTCTTAGAGGTTTAGATTGCCTAAACTTTAGGTATTTTTGAATGTGATTATCTTCCTTAATCTGTGTTCATATGTTGATGCTATACGTGTTTCGATCTTGCCATGTTACTCTTACTATTTTGTTTGTAGCTCTTTATTCATATAATTCTAGCTCGGTTTGTTTGTGTGTTATTTGATTTCAAATAAAGGGTATCTTTGCAAGCAACCTTTCTATTCGAGGAATTAATCTAAGTCTTGTATATATCTCAACCAATTGGACCAACAAGATGCTAGACAAAAAAATATTAGCACACACGTTACCACGATAACATCTAACCCATAGTTTTTTTAATTGTTTTTCTTTGTCAAATTTACAACGTTATCCAACCTATAGTTTTCCTTTATTCAACCCTTTAATTTTTAGCATTACTACTTACACCCCTTTAGCTTTCCAAAAACTTTGTAAAATGTCATTTTGACCCCTCGAGTTTTACGTTCTTTTTTTATGTACGTTGGTCAAATAAATACTTTTTTTTGTGCTTATTATTATGTACGTTTTTTGTTGGTCTACATTTTGTTCGGAACTGAGTCGGGTCAAATATATTACGTTTTCACTAGGCGGTATAAATTTGAGTTACTTTACGTTTGGGCCCCATCGCAACACGTGGTACAATTCTTTAACGTAAAAAACACTATTTTCTTACGTGTTTATTTTTAAGTATGTTTCATTATGAATCTAAGTTGGTTTACGTTTCAATGTACATTTTCTCGGTAATGAGTCAGGTCAAATATAAAACGTTTTCGTGCTTATTTTCATGTGTGTTTTCAGTTGGTCAATATTTTGACGTAAATTATGTTTGAAAACGAGTCAGATCAAATATTAAGTGATATAAGTTCAAGTTACTTTAAGTTTTGATGCACGACAGGTCAAAATGCTAGTTACAATACATAAGAAGACTATAACACCATGCCGACCAGGTCAAATTGCGAAGACAGCCATTTTCAAAGGCGATCTGTTTCTCGATACGATAACTAACGAGTTTCTGACCTTCCAAATCCTCCAAAGGTTAGAATTAATTATGTTGATTAAGTTGATTAACGATGGAACAAGAAAATGGCACATTTGAAATTGTCCACTCAAGCAATGTCAGTTGTTTACAAAAAGTCAAATGAACAATCGAAATCTAGTCACAATTCTCACCATCCACAAAATCCAACGGCTAATATTCAGTTTCGCTAGAAACGGGCCGTCGGCCGCATACACGTAATCCTTACATCCAGGGGGATATATAATAAAAATATATTCATATAATAATCTATCATATATTATAAAAATAAAATAAAAATAACATACAGCTTGCACTTGGATAGATAAAGTTTGAAAAGGTTAAAAAAAGGAATTGATGCAAGCAAGGTCTTAAATTGTGCGCCCTACCTTATCCCTAGTGACGTACAATATACACATAAATATGATATATATTATTTTTGTTGTCGGTGTAGATAAGGATTTGGATGATATTCTGATAACACATTAGACTTAGCATTATTATACGGATTAGTATACATAATCCAGACGTACGGATACGTTGACGATAAAAATTAATGTTGAGTAATACCTAAACAAAGTTATATTTAGGGAAAAATTGAGGGTACATGTGTGGTCATATGTTGGAAATCAACCAAGGTGTGTTTATTTTTTCAAAATAATACGTAAAACCGTCAAAAATGAACTGTTATAGTTGGTCTGGCTGCATCAACCCATTAGGTTTGATTTGTCGTGATCTGAAATAGCAGTTAGTAGTTTGACCTAGAATTTCCGTCCAAGTTAGAAGAACAATATTTATAAACTAGCATCACGGTCTGCAACCCCTCAACCCGCACATGATCTATCATTTCAAGACCTTCAGACGTCGGCGAAGTTGAAATCGATCAAACGCCAATTCCACTTGTAACCTTGCCATACTTGGTTATAAATATGATTTTTTTGTTTCTTCTTATTTTAAGGTTTAACATATCTGAAGATTCTATGGTTGCTTATGAACGAAAGTCCTCACAAACAATACATGTTTTACTTAAATAAGAATTTAACACCACGTGCATTAACAAAGTCTCCTTCATCGGTTGAGGAGTATATGTTGTCATAAACTGCCTTTTGAAACCTTCCTACGTGCAAAATAATTCAAACTAGAATTACTATCCGTCACAATTCGACAGGGTTCGTTAGTTATATATCACATTAGATGAAAAACAAATGTTCCTCACATGACCGTGAGCCTGTATGTAAAACATAGAAAAGAATAACTAAGTCGATCTCTGACCCGCACGTTGGAACAGACTTATCAAACAGGGAAAAATTGACGTGCTGCGACGAACCTATCAAACAGTAAAAAATAGATGAAAAAAATGTTAAACCGCACATGCAAGTTGCGGCGTGTTAACTTGGAAAATTTAGAAGGAAATGTTAAACGAAAAACTTGTGAGAGATGGAAAGTATAAGGGAGCAAAGTTGAAGGTAAAAAAAGTGTCGGGTTAAATTGCAAAAGGTGAAAAATTTTGGGTTAAAAGTAAAATAAATCAAAGGGGTTAACTTACAAAAGATGAAAACTTTTGAATTATAAGTGAAAAATCAAATTAATCAAAGAGGTTATATTACCAAAGATTAAAACTTTAAACTTATATTACCAGAGATTGAAACTTTAGCGTTAGAAAGAAAAAATCTATTTTTTTAAACACTCCCAAACAAAAGAATACAATAACCATAAAGATAATATTTTACTTATTTATAGTATTTTAATTCATAATAGCGTCAAATCAAGAATCAGGGCCACTCCCGCAATGCTTCCCCAATTTGGTGACATTTGCAATGGCTAATAGCTATCATAACATCGGAGCGAACATCTGCATCTATATAATTTAATAAAGAAAATATATTTATCTCTAAGTTATGTGTTAACCAAAATATAAACGATACTGAAACTAAGAACAACAAGAAATGATTTCACTTTTATTGGATTGATATACTGTCATTACTAGAATTCGAATGAATAACAGAACTATTCTCTTACCTATTTAACAAACACTAACAATCAATTATCAACTAACCACACTAAACTTTCAAGTGATAACTTTTTTCCCCTGTACTTTGTGTCACCGTCTAAAATGAAGATAACACCTTGTTCATGACTTTTAGTTTACAACTAAATTCAACATTACGTTAATTTTTAAAAATCATTTACATCCAACTCTCTATCTTACTTACAAACATTTATTTTATTTTTTTTCTCTTTTCTATACACTCATAATAAAAATATATATAGATGGTTGGATTTGAGGCAATCAGCCGTTTCATACTTTTTCACTTGACATCACTGCCATATCATAAAGTATCTGTCACCTTACCATACCACTTCCATTCACTTTTTTTCACTAACCTCTATATGTTTTTAACTAGTTTTCACCTCACCTCAATCGTCTTTCCCAGTGCCATTATCTTCAGCATCAGCAACGTCGATACGATTTGACCAAAGATGGTCTGCTAAGTCTGCTCGGAGGGCCTCATTTATTGTATTTAACCTTACTTTCGCTTGATTAGTAAGTTTCTCATCTGATGTTTGTGTACATTAAGGTTGTTCAGCGCCTTCTTCGTAATTTTGATAAATCCTTTCCCCTCGTCCTTCAATATCATATTATGTAGTATGATGCAACTGTACATGATGTATCTTAGTAAATGCATTGCCCTCGAACGTGCTGACCGTGCAACGATACCATATCTTCTTTTCAACACTCCAAATGCATGCTGAGTATCCTTCCTAACTGATTCTGGTTTTTTTCTTTTTGTGAAATATATTCTTTTTTCGTTAATGAAAAATGAAAATGCCTTCACTAAAGTTGCCTATTCAGGGATCAAATCGGTAAGATAGTACCCATGCTCGTTATGAATACCATTAGCATAGAATGAAGATCCTGGTGCAAATCCATTAATCACGTCGTCAAATACAGGTGACTGCACATTAACATTAAAATCGTTGTTTGTCGTCCATTCCAAAGTATGCATACCATATCCAAAGTTCATATGACGCCACAGCCTCGAGTATTAAGGTCGGGTCATCATGATCACCACGATGATGTTGTCCTCGCCAAGAACTTAGACAGTTAGCCCACTTTTAATCTGTGCAACCAATACTTACAAACATTTATAGAAAGCTGTTTCATTGTACGCTGTATATTTGTTGAATATCACTAAAGGTAGGCTTTCTGAAATATCTTTTACCATGTATAACCACCACACCTTTAAGTGTTTAATAAAAGCAAAAAAACCTTATTAATTAATTAACAAATAATAATAATACCATCACAAAATTGTATACTTTTTAGAGAACATGTTTCTGACATTTGTAGATATCCGTCCCAAATATAGGACGCAACATCGTACGCCAATTGATGAATTGCCAATGTATATTTTTGTAAAGAGGTGAAACCGAGTAAACGCCTTGTGTCTTCCCTTTGTTGAAAAAATAATCTGGCCCTCTAATTCGTAATACTAGTTCGCGGCTCATACAAAAACGACGCTGAAACACACCAGAGGGATATTATGGATTATTGGAAATGTAATCGTTTACGAAACGATATGACCACCTTCACAGTCCCTTTCAAGTCTCTTTGCTCTTGTACACGGTTGTGAACTTTTGACTTAAAACTTCTATACCCAACTTAACAGACGTAGTAATGATCTCATCATCGAGATCAGAATCGGATGACTCGATAAGGAAATTTATGTTTAAAAAATATATTAGAGATAGAGATGGAAAAAATGTAGAGGTGTGTGGAAAGTGAGATAGTGTATCGTTTGTGTATATATATGTTTATTTTAATATTTAAATGATTTATTTTTAAACTTAATGGTCACATGAGACATGAGCCCCACCATCTTTTCTTCCTCTTCACGCCGTGGTTAGCCCCATGCCTGCCCTCCTCACGCCATCTTTAATGCAACCTTCGGCGGTGTTTAACGTTACCTCACGCCAGCGAGCAAGCCATGTGGCCAAGACGTGAGGTGGTAGTGAGCAGCCTAAGTTTTTAAATATAGATGTGTACTTTAATATCTATAAAATGTTCTCTATTATAGAGATTCTAATGTAGTGATGCTTTTGTTGTTTCATCAGTTTCTTCCTTTATATTATATGAAATATTTTAATATTAAGGCTACAATGTGAATGCTCTTAACCAATTAAAAAAGAAATTAACAATAACACCAAACACTTAATAATCCTATCTCTATCAAACCTAAAATTTTAACCCAATAAAAAAAAAACCCTACCCCTGGCCATGGATTGTTTTGAACTTTCACTGGCACAACCTAGTTCATCAAGTTTACATATAGGTGAAACTTCCACTTTCTAACTTCAATCATATACGCATCCTTACAAGCTTTTGTTCGAGACACCGCTAGTTCAGTAAGAGCATATGTGCTATAGCACTAAGTCATGGGTATATAATAATAAAATTAATGAATATTATACATGTTAATAAATAAATATGTATTTTTCTTCTTTTATTTACCTAAAAATTTAAATTGTCTATCAAGTAACACCTTATAACTATGCTTGTATAACTGATTCATGCAATGTGATCTTTGATGTTTTGTAAATGTAATATAACACATATAATAAGAAGTTCACACAAAATCAAGTTATCCATCATTCTTTAGGGTTCATCTACTATATAGGATCATTAATATTTTGTTTGAAGTACTTTAAAAGTAACATTGATAATATTTTGGTTTGAAGTACTTTAGAAGTACAATTGATCACGATGAGATATATAGTTCGACAGTTGGTTTTGAACATTGGTGATGAAAATTAGATGAAATCATGAATGTATGTGGGCTGGCCTTGTGAATTAAAGGTGGGCTAAGGGAAAACACAATTCTTAACTTCAGTGTGTTTGTAATCTGATTGGGCCAAAGCCCATGTCAGCGTTGAGAGTGACATAGGACCGTTAAGGAAGTTTATTTAAAGTGTAAACTAGGGGGATTACTAAATATCCGCACTGGACTTTCGGTCGATACCGGCACTTTCATAGCAACCGAAATAGATATGTCCATGAAAACATCGATAAACATGTTTGCATTGATTGAAAACCATAGAAACAAATGCCCGGTTTGGTTTGTCACGGAACCGTTAACGGCACTCGCTATAACTTATGGTACCAAAAAAAATAAAAAAATAAAAAAAACTCTATTGCGAACACAACCCTATTTTCAACGAACTTTTTATCGCCACATCTAGAAAGCATACATGGGACCAGTACTGATGTTCAAACTCGTCGATTAGATTCCTCACGGTAAAAAAAATCAACTACATTTAACCTGCTCAAATAAAGTTAAAATCGAAAAAATATATTTAGAAATAATTATAATAGTAAAATATTATAATAATACAATCAAATAAAATTAATTATGTTAATAATATAATAAAGAAGAATAAAAAGTTGGAAAATATAATGATGGGATATTAGTAAAACCAAAAGTGAAATAAAAGATGCTAATAAAATATTAATTTGATTGTAGACGTTGGTATTGACTAATGATATAGGTGCAAGTATTGTATCGAACGGGTACCATATCACGTAGTAGTACCGTACGGTATAAACAATCAACAAATGAGATTCAACAGCTCTGAAGCACAGAAACGTCCTGGAGCAGCCGTCTCTCGTCCCGGGGACTGCAAGGGGACGGAAACGCGACGGGTACGGCCGGGAAACGTCCCCGGCGGTTAGGAAACGTGGAGGAAACGGGCAGGCGAAGGGGACGGCGAAGAAACGTCCAATCGAAACGTTTCCTGCGTGTTTGTGGTGAAAATCGACAACCCCAATGGCGATCCCCAAACTCTCAAGAACCAAACCCAAATCCAGATCCCCAATTTGGCTCCTTACAGTCACCATCTCCGCAATCGCACTCCTCTACCTCTTCTCATCTAGAAGAGAAAGAAGATAAATTAGGTATTTATGCCAAGGGTTTGATGGGTTAGATTTGAGTGAACTGAAAGTTGGATCCAGGTATGGTGTAGTGCAGTGGTGGAGGTGGTGCGTGCGTTGGTAGTGGTGGTTATGAAGGTGGGTTTTATAGAGATGAAGAGAAGGGGATGGCAGAGAGAGATGAGAGTGAAAGAGAGAGAGAGATTGCAGATTTTCTTTTGTATGCATAAATATAAGTAAATACATATGAAACCCCTGCTCTTTTAAATTTATAATTTTTCTGTGTGTTGGGCATTTTAAGTTTATCATTTATTCAATAAAATGATAAATAACTAATTTGAGTTTTTGTGTTACATTATCTTTGATATATATTTATTTTTTTATATGTTTTTATTCCCGTACCCGTCCCGTCCCCGCTTCTTAAATTTTTTAGTTTTGCCGTTTCCCGTGCCCGTCCTCCGTTCCCGTACCCGTCCCAGTGCATCATAGTTCAACAGTTGTTTTCTTGTAAAGTCTTGTGTTTATTATAGAAAGACTAGTTTGAAACATTGAGCGCAACATAGCCAAGCTAAGAGCATCTCAAGACTGAGGTTAAGTTAAGCATATGGATGATGATCAATTATGTGAATGTAAACAATTAACTTGATGGGGACCGATCAAACGAAGCAGGAGATGGAATATTTTTTGATTAAGGAAGTAATTAGGTAGGTGATGGTAGAAGTATAGAAAGTCAAGAAACAAAATGTTAATGGTGGTGTTCAAGTTGGGTTGTAGCCGTTCTTCACCTTGAGACTTTACCCCTCTACTGACTACTCATTAAGATTCTTACTTACGGGATTTTTAACATTTGAAAAGGTGCCTTTGAATTTTTTGAAAGGTGTCTTTGGCTTTTTAGAGGTTTCCTGATGCATTTTCTTTTCAAAACCTCAGAATAAAAATAGGATTCAAGCCCAAGGTCAGGGGTGCCTAGCCCCCTTCCTGAACATAGAGTCCCTCCGCACCGTGGATTGCTCGTATGCTTGCAAGCTCCATCGACTTCAAGGGAGAAGCGACCCCAATCAAATTGCAATGTGGGTTGGGGAACTCAGTTTGAGGTGGAGAGGTATGAATGGTTTTGTTGACTTTTGTATGATCCCGGCTCCTCCCAGAATTTTAGGTTGGTGGTCAAAATCACAGCAAAATGAACCCGAGCCCTGACTTAAAAATAACATCGTCTAATAAATGAGCTTGAGCTTCACTAATCTAGTTCAAGAGACTAAACAAGCCTATTAGTTATATAACTTTTATAATATATAAAACATATATTTAAAAATATTTATTATTATATATGAAACTATGATAGAAATAACTAAAGATTTATGTTATTTTATAATAAAATAAAAATAACTAAATATATATTAATAAATAACAAACGAACAAAGTTTGAGCTTAAAAAAATTCACGAACATTTTCGTGTTTAAGAATTAGAGTTTGAAACGAGTTAAGCTCGAGCTCCTTTAAGTTAAACGAGCACATGCTCAAAATAGCATGGGGTGACTAGTCTCTTTTAGAAGAGAAACCCTAATCATACATCTTAATAGGAATGAGCTTGGTATTGGCACAGATACCGAAAATCGTTAAAATTGGGTATCGGTACTGGTACCGAAAACGCCCAGTTCGGTACCATTATTTTGATGTAAAAATGGTAAATACCGGTATTGTACCGAACTTGTACCGAAGACGCCAAAAAGTGGGTAACCAAAACGTCAAAAAATGGATATCAAATTCATACAGAAAATGATTCAATACCAGTACCCAGTACCATATGCTAATCTCTACATCTTAGACAATGAAGTAAAAATTTTTCATTACCTTATCTAGTTCATTGTTTCTAAAATTATCAAATTAAATCAACAATCACTCAAAAATCTTAGTTAAAAGACGTTTATTTATTTATTTATTGCAGCGACTTTTGAAGTCGTTTATTGATACCAGTTCAATTGGTTAGGCACGCGTATCTTTAAGAAAGAGGGCCATGGTTCGACCCTTGTCACCAAATTTTGTTACGCTTTTTGCTTCTTTTTCAACAATACTCTTGTTATGTGCGTTGGGCTGTTCAAATTGCTCAACCCTCGATGCTCATTCAAAAAATGCTTGTAACTTGCTCGTTCGATTCAGCTCGATTGAAAAGGCATTCGGTTCAGATCAATTTGAAGGGTATCTCAAGGGTAAAAAACGACGGAAGTTGCATAGGTCGTCTCGGAGGTTGCAAAGGTTGTCTTGTACGTAAGATTTTTGGTTTTTATCACATTAACTATGGCTGGTAGTGAAATATGGAATTGAGATCTGAAAGATGTGTATTGGGTTTTTATTGCATTTCAAAACCTATTTTTTTTATAGATAATGGTTGTGTTGAGAAATTTTATGTGTAAATGTTGATACTGTTGAACAATGGGTTGATTAGGTGTAGGTTTTTGTTGGTGTAATTTTGATTATTTGGACACATTTTAGATTAGTTTTTTTAATAATTGTATGTGTTTGTTGCTATAAAGAGGAAATTTTGATGGGGGGTTTAAGTCGGCTATTCATATATCGGTAGTGAGTATGACCAAAATGTAAGTGTTTTGAAAAAAAAGTATATTCGTAGTGGGCAAAATATGGAATTAATGTGTTTGTTGGCGTAACAGAAGAATTTGGATGGCTGTAAAAAGGGAAAACATTTTGGTGTAAAAAAATAGGAATTTTTTTCGTTTTAGGTTGTTTATTGAATCATAGGAAAACGGTACATTTTATCATTTACACCTGTTTTTGCCACTTTGGAAAAATAATGCGTTCGTTTAATTGTGCATGTGTTACAGGTATACCTAGGTTGATGTAGCTGATGGGCCAATTTTAGTGGGTGGCTCTTTCTTGAAAAGCTAGAAAGATAAGGGTATGTGTTTAATAATTGTTGTTAGTTACATATAAAGTGGTTTCGGGTTACATATGTAACTTGTTCGAAGACAAATTTTGTGCAGACAAAAGGGCAAAGTTTGTGGAGTCTTCGAAATCCAGGGCAGACAAGGCGAAGGTACATTTTGAAAAAAGAATATGTGAATAAAAAAGTATTGGTTTTTAGGTAAAATACTTTAATGTATGTAACTGGGTAATAACATTTATTATAGAAAATGTCATGGTGAATAGGCGTGAAAAGGAGGCAGTCAACTCTATCTTTGACTGAGAGAAGAAAAAACAAGTGCAAGAAGACTATGGCGGAAGCAAATGATGAACCATGACTGTGCAATAACAAAACAAGCGAAAGAAGACTATGGCAGAAACAATTGATGAACCCGTGGTAGTCTAAACTAAAAAAAAACACAAACTAAAATTCCAGACTTGTTACATGTGTTGTCAAAAACAACGTTTGGTTTCCTATTTTGGGTGATGTGGAAGATGATGTATGTTCGGAGGTGGACAAAAACTTATGTAGGGAAACTATGCATTAGAAACAACTGAACGAAAAGCAAAGGACCACAATTACACATGCTAAAAAGGCATCGTTACTTATGTAACAATGGTCGTTACATACGTAACCTGTTGAATGAAAAATAATACACTATTATTAATGTGTCAACTATTGAATATCAATAATGAGTGAGATTAAACTTATGTAGGAAAATTGTGCAATAGAAGTAATTGAATGAAAAGCAAAAGATTGCAGTTACACATGTGTTACATACGTTAAAAAACGCCGTTACATATGTAACAATGGTTGTCACATATGTAACCTGTTAGACATTTAATAGAAGTAACTGAATGAAAAGCAAAGGACTACAACTAAACATGTGTGACATATGTTAAAAAAGCTTCGATACATATGTAACAATGGTCGTTACATATATAACCTGTTGAATGGAAATATATTAAACTACTAGTAAATGTGTCAGCTATTAAATATTATGAATGAGTGAGATTAAAAAACCTATGTAGGAAAAATAATAAATTACTTTTAAAAGTGTAAGCTATTAAACTTTATATCAACTCTTGATTGAATATCATGAATGGGTGAACTTCACTTCAAAGCAAACCGTGCAAATAGGTTGTTAAATTTGACTTATATAGTGTAACAACTATATTAACATGTGTAACGTGGATATTCATGTTTACCCTCTAGTGTACACATGTTACAAACATGTGTTACATATGTGTAGCACCCTTATTGTTAGTTTAAACTTAGTAAAATTACATATGTGACTACATTACATCATCCAAAACGTCACATCAATCGGTAAACAAGTAATATATGTAACTATTAGTATAGGGACTAGTGTAACAAATTAAAGGAACAAATAGATACACATCATGTTTCACATGTTATATTATATTTGCATATAAACGTTTTCACTTTCATGAAACTTAATAAAAAAATACATATGTGCTAACAAACATGTTTCCTGTACATGTTAGATATTGAATTGGTAAACAAAAAAGCACAAAACCTAATTACATATTCAGACCGTAAAAGCTAATAATGTTCATTTCTTAATAATCATCTTCATCTTTAACACAACAATTCCTTCATTACATATTCAGACAATATATAGGTAACATTTCGCTAGTTACATATGTACATAGAGTCGTTATTAACAATGTTACTAGTAGATAAAAAAACTACATTAACTTAGATGTTTTACATTGAACCCCAACTTAGTCGCCATAAGTCTTATACATGGCAAGAACATCTTCCATTGTTGTGACACCCCGTATTTCCAACCAAACACCGGTGGGCCCGGGTGGGGAATATTGTGACGTAAGTTGATATCATCATAGTCAATTAAACACAGCACAGCGGAAGTCTTGGATTTAAATTACTATTACAAACCGAAATGTTCAAAGTACAAAAATAATATACAGGCGGCTTGTAACGAAAGATCCACAGGCGGATCGTAAAATGTACAAAAACGTATAATAAACTTTAGGGCAGATCTAAGGATTTGCAAGATCCTCTTATATCACTACCGAGCAGCTTCCAGCCTATTTTGTATTGTACCTGCAAGCTTAGTCTTTTGAAAATACGTCAGCTTTCGCTGGTAAATACACCCGACTGACTCATTTTGAAAACATTTTAAAATTTTGATTTAAGTGCACAAGGCACAAATCTTTTATAACTTGGGAAAGTCAGCTTTGTAACCTTGTTAACAGCTTTACATGTTTATCAATACATATGGGGCCCAGTACAGAGTCCGAGACATGATTAACGTACACACCACTTATGAACCCACGAAGGAGTTATCCCCAACTTGTGGGTAAAAATAATTTAGCATTCGCATCTGTTGGGTGTATGCCTACACCCCGTGCTTTGGTCGTGGCCATTATCTAATGTAATGAGCCAAGGATATCCAGGACATGGTCGTTAACCCCCAATGTTTAAGTTATCAAACAAAACTGATTAAAACGGAATATGCGGATTTACTAGCCACAATCCGGCATTCGATTGATCCCATTTCTGACCAAGCGGTAATAATTTACCATAACGCAAGCCCGTATAAGGAAAATAAGTCAAGAGTATTTACCTGAGCTAGTCTTGATTTAAAAATGTAAGATTTAATATTTCAGCCGTACTCAAAATGAAATAAGTGCAGATAGCATTTACTGGAAGGCTCTAGTCTGGATTATGGCATAAGCTAACCAATTAGAATGCTAACGGTCTTTATTTAAGCATAGACTTAGACCAACTAGCTTTAAGGATCAGTACGATACGCTAGATTAAGCGATGACCGGATAGAATGTAGTTTAAACCCAACAAGTACTTAAGACTTGTATAATATGGGTAAACAATTAACATTCTGGAATTTGAGATTAAAATGATAAGGTTAAACCTGTTTCGATTAATTTACGTAAACTAGTTACAATATTTAACCGTATGTATATAAGCGATATCGGGTAACTGGATGAGTCATGAACAAGTTTTATATGTCATTACTTTAAATAAGTTGTAATATCAGTAGGATATCAACTTATATGCCCGAAAATGTTTTGAAACGAAATTATGCCTCATAAGGGCGTTTTGGTAATTATATGTCGTATAAAAGGAACTTGCGTGTATTCTGATGTTATGATCATAAACATTCTGAAAAAAATACTTAATTTATGATATAATATCAGTAAGATAGCACATATAAGTGTGGTTTATGGTTTAAGACCAAACTATGCACCGAAAGAGCTTTGGTCATTTAAAAGTATAGTTTAAGTTATTATAGTAAAATCAGTTTATGATCCGAATATTAACATCATAATATGTTAATTACATTAACATATCAGTAGGCAATTTATTTGCAAGTCCATTGTTGATTAAAACCTTGTTTTATGTAAAAAGGGCATTTTAGTCAAAATTTGACATTTTATGGAACTTGTGCATAATCGCAGATTATGATTATGATCAAGTAATATTACCTCAGAGGGTTATGCTACATTACATTACGATCATAATGTGACCTTAATTCAGAAGTTAACTAATCTAAGTCGGGTCAGAATCGAAAGTCAAAGCAGAAGTCAAACTTCACGACTTTCGGTTGCGAACCGACTCTAGGACTAAAATTGACGAATCGAACATGTTCCCACATGTTCTAATAATTATTACCAATTTGTTTAAGTGTCAAAAATATATTTATAACATGCCTAAACTCAGATTATGATTTTTATGAAATCTGACCCGTTTGACTTTTTAAAACATGACTTTGACCCGTCAATTGACCTAGTAAACGTGATCCTTAGGAGGTGCCTTTTAAGAGATTAACACCTACCTAATTACGATCACTTAGCCATGTTCATATTGAACAATGGCTGGACCATAATGGTCTTAACCAAAAGTCAAGGCATTTGTCGAAAATGCTTGACTTTTGGCTATTAAAAGCCTATAAAAAGAAAAGAGCAGAGATGGAGCACTTACAAGTGATCCAAGAGAAACTTAGAACTTAAAGGGAAGCTCCCAAATGGTCAGGAAACTTCCAAGAGTGTAATAGAGAGGATAAGAAGTGAATGAGCAAGGAAATGAGTGAGCTTGCGTTGCTATTTATAGTGCAAGAGGGTGTGTGGAGATGAAGCCAGGTGTTAGAGGTGTTCTAGGATCATCACAAGTGTCTAGCAAGGTGTCAAGAACTGCAAGAGTGTGGCAAATCGCAGGAGAGGTGGCATCTTGACAGAATTTTGGGGTTTTGACACTTTTAGTCCCTCAAATTTAGTTTTGTGGATTGTCATGAATTGTCCCTTGACTTATATCCAATGACATAATGATACAACTTGGTCTATTCGTTCAACACGAGATGTATTGAAGAAGAGTGACGAACAACCGAACGTTAACGGGTGTCACACTAGGTGTTCTTATGACTTATTAGCGTTTACTAGCTTAAACGCGAAAGATACGGACACTTATGGTTTAATGGGTTAAATCACCCAAGCTAGTAAGGTTTAAGGTTCGGTGAAGATATGTGATACTCAAGAATGGTGAATCACAAGATATTACCTTAACCGGGAGTCATTCGGGTCGAAAAATGACTTAAATACACAAGGAAAATGTAATAATAAAGTCTAGGGGCCTTAGGGTTAATAGTTGAAAGTTTATATGGTTCAAACTGAAGTTCTAAGGCTTCGCCGTAAGCTACGGTTGCCAAACCATAGCTTACGGTTAGGTTTAAATTTCAAACAGAAAGTCTGGACCGTAAGCTACGGTCACGGACCGTAAGCTATTGTCAGGTTAATTTTTTTTAGATTTTAGGATATGTCTAAGGAGTTGAGTGGCTAACTTATTTGAGGTATTTATATATTGTATTTATTTATTTTATTTATTTAATTATATTTTTTAAGGGTATATACACGTGTCGGTTTATTACCGAACACGAATTTTACGAGGTGTTACAATTGTGTCGTATAATTTACCAATAAGAGGATAAAACTACTTGTCGACAATAGGTGTTCGCTATTTGGTACCAAGAGGAGTCTCATAAACATAGTAGCGAGATGAGTGTTGTTGTTGATCTGTAGAAAGTAGACATGCAGGGATTTAAAAACCACATTAACAAGTGTATACTCATGTGTTAGACAAGAGGCTGTAAACGCAGGTAACATCAAGATGTAATGTGTGTAAAATGGGCAACATGTCTAACCCACTAGGTGTAACACATGTAACACCCTGTATTCAATATATGTAACCCGCAGTGTAACACATGTTACAACATATAGGTCACATGTGTAACCTGGAACTCGTTTAAACATGTGTAGCACTTTGGAACCAGTTTAAACTGTGTCGCATATGTACTCGATCATATTCATCCCCCACACACATATTAAGAATCGATTTAAACAAATTCATATAATGTAACCAGTTTAAACAACAAGAAAAATCTAAAACGCTGTGAATTAACAAGAAAATAACTAAACCAACAAAAAATTTGAAACACATACCATAACATTATGGATTTTCAAACTAATTATCTACCATAACAAAAAGTATATTTGTTGCGCATTTATGTCAAGGCCAATGTTTTCATCTCTAGCATAAGCAACATCTGTTTACGACGATAAAGAAAAAAGTGAAACTTACTTAATAGATTTGACACATTACAACTATGTACAAAGATGTCACAAGCCATTAACATATTCCACATATGTTTCAAACATCAAAACACCCAAGAAGACAAGATTTTTGTTTTAAAAAACTAAAACAAGGGAAATGTTAAAAACTTTAAACAAATGAAAACACATGATTTGGTGTAATACAAAAACATGATTTTGTGTAAAACAAACAAACTATGCATGTCGAAAACTGTTTTAAGAGGGGACATGGAAGTATATGATAGAAACCATGAAAACACATGATTTGGTGTAAATAACAAACTATACATGACCCACAACAAACACTCGAAAAATAAAATAACCAAATGGTTAAAACAAACAACATCAACGAAAACCTGCTGAAGAGTTACAACCGATGAAAGAAGTTAGGTGTCTAACATTCATCACCGAGAAAGTTGTTTGGAAAACATAACTAGGATAAATACCCTCAAAATTAGCCACAAAATCATGTGGATCATCCATCAAGCATGGGAAACAAGATGAGAAATAGGGAGAAAATAGTTTGGAAAGGATAAGAACAATAGTCAAAGAAAAATGGAGAAGAAGGAAGGACAAGGCAAAAGGTAAAGGGAAGAAAGTCTTTGACTAAAATTGATGGGTTGGTGGGGGAAAGACCTTGTACTTCGATAATGTGGGATGGGTGTTAGTAGGGTACAACATGCATAATGACTAAACTACTTCTTAAAGTTGTCTTAGTGTTTGAGGATGTGGAGCAACCATGTCCACACAAATGGTTTACCAGGTTTTCTCAATTAAATGAGTTTTTCATCAATACTTTCACACACACACACACACACACACACACACACACACATATATATATATATTATACACACACACTAGGTAAAACCCGTGTGGTACACGGGGTTGGGTAACATAAAAACTGAAATAAAAAGTTATAACAAATAAATACATATCATAATTCCAAATTCTTTATTTATAATTACATATCATATTTACAATCACAACTAAGAAATCTATAGATACTAATACAAATTACAAATCTCTAAAAACTTCTTTATATACAACATTCAGTGTTGTATTCGTAAGTTTACCATCTTTATCAACAATTATGAGTTTGAGTTCATCCTGCTTTTAACTCTGGACAAAACGACGTAAAGCTAACCATGAGAAAAGACTGGTCGTCTTAGAAACAGATCTACTTTAGATAAAGATTGACCATGACTTTTATTAATCGTCATGGCGAAGCATACAACAATAAGAAACTGTCTTTTTATAAGATGCCTAGAATCAAGGTTTCTAGAATTGTTTTGTATATATTTAGGATAAAGATAAAAGAAGAAAAACTAAGATCCCTAAATTCTTGCCTTTTTAAAATTTAGTTGATTTTGATTTATATCCCTATTATTTAGCCCCTTTCACATCGTTTTGTAAATTAATATAATAGCTAAAAAGTAAGATAAAATTTTAGAAATAAATTTAAAAGTCACCCAACTTAAAAAATAAGCATGACTTTCAGCAAAGTTAATTTTAGCATGCCACACTCATGGCCAATAGTATACTTAAATTTCCCACTATGCATTGATCTGTACTTACATTTAATTTTAGCAAGACACACACATGCCTCATAATATATTTAGGATATTTTTAAGGAGCAGGGTAAGCACAACCAATTTAATTAAAACCTGACTCACCGTAAAGTCCCTTCTTTCAAGGTTGTTAATATGAGTTGTGACCTAAAAACACAAACAATTGATAATTCAAGATCTATTACACGTAATATACGGGGTGATATGACAATTAAAGATCATGTGCAATTCGTTATAATTGATATGAGTTGGACCTAAAAATCATGTTTCTTATATAAAAAAATTTAGTTATTTCAAAAGTTGATTTATATATCTATTATTTTCTTTCAAATTGTTAATATCATATTGACATAGCTCTTTAGCTTATAGTTCTATAAATTTGGAAACAATAATCTTGAAGCAAATTGATTATCAATCTATAGTTACATACGATATGAGAACATTGACAATATGATAAGAAAATACAAAACAAAAACTATAAATTTGAGAATATCTCTTTGTAAACATCATTGGTTTTCTGTATATACGTATAACTGATAACTGAATGCCAATAAAACCTTGAATTTTACTTTTTGCATAGAATTGAACTATGTAGTCTAGAGACCTAATTAAAAAAAATTAAACTTTTTTAGACAACTAAATCTACTAAATCAACATGAAACTTATTATTTAGAAAACTAAATCGCTTGAATTTACATTTACAATTAAATTTTTACTTTTTAAAACTAAAAACCATAGTTCATAAATTTTAATAATAAATTCTAAGTTATACTTTAAAACTAAGAAAGTGTGTGACTAAAACTCAAAAAAGAATGTTTCAATGTAAATAAGCATCTGCTGCTAAGTCTTTGGTTGGCAAAAGCAAGAGATTTGGAGGTGACCTTTCATGTGGCCATTCTTGTTGGTTTCCAAAGTAGGTAAAAGAAATCCAATGTTTTGCCCTGTGCTACTAAAAAAGCTCTTAGTAGCAGCTTACCAAAAAAACTTAAAGCATGAACAATATTTAAAAAAATGCTCTTAGTACCGGCTTTAGCAAATAAAATCAATAATCAATATTATACCTCAAAAAGACAACACGTTTAATCAAGTATAGTGCTGTTCATGAGCCGAGCTGGGTCGTGTTAGGGCAAGCTCGGGCTCGACTATAAACCGAGCTGGCTCGCTTGGTTTTAAACTGAGCTGGCTTGGTTCGGCTTAGGTTATTAATACATGCCCAAAAAGAACATTCCATGCCATCTTGCAATTTGTCATCATGTTTTAGAGTTACTACTATCGTTTGTCACATCAATCTCAAATAAGAAATAACATTCAGTTAAAAGTTTATAAAGATTTCGTAGGTAAAACTCGCCATGAGTAAACTTGACGAATCGCGGTTACGTTTAAAAATGTTTGTAAAGTCCATGTGAAATGACTATTTTGATCTTCTCATGTGAGTTTTGGTAGAATCTTCCATCTCCAAAGGTTTAAGAAGTACTACTTTAAGATAATCAAAAGAAAAAAGTTCAAGGTTGTATTTAATTCAAATGTAGAACGACATAATAATATGATGTCTATTGAATCTAATATATATTTAAGTAGGTATCTTATAATCAATTTGATTTTGCCACCAAGGGTCAATAAATATATTTAATTAAAAGTCATATAGCTTACCTGATTGGAATACCAAAAGGTTGCCTCCAGTGATCTTCAATGCCATAATAGCGGCCTGGGGGACATGGAAGCGAAAGTCATGTGACAAAATCAAGATGCTGACGACACTGTAACCTCAAAAGGAATTATTTTCACTTGATATTAGTATCATACATTTTAATAACAAATAAATTATACTTCAAGTACAAAAAAAAAACCCATTAATATGTAGAGATTTTGCATAACAAACCTTAGAAAGTTGAACAATAACGTCAATTTGAATTGGAGTGCAAACATCTTGTACATCAACTGCCTATCATCTTAACAGTTGTATAAACCACTTTAAATTAATCATTCAACCAACAAATTTTTGATCACATACGGTCTATAATAAGTTGGTTAATAATTTTTGAAATTCAACGTTTAAAAATTGAAAATCAACGCATCATACTGACCACGAGTTATACGATTCACGCTTTTTCAACTTGGCCGGTGGCAATGTATCATGCTACTTCGCGCATGATGATGGCTTCATAACGTGAGGGCGAATGGTCTAAGTATGAAAAAACTCCTTAAGTCAGATTTTAAAGTTGAATCATCTAAAATTCTCAGATCTTATCCATCACCTTATGCCATTTGACCAGAAGGCAGATGACGACATATTGACATTATTATTATATTCTAATATAAAATTTAAAAATTAAATAGTTAAATAATAGTCGTCTACTTCAAATTTTATAGGTTACTTACCCGTATTGACCCGATCATACATATTGGGTGATTTGTCTAGATTTGGGGAAATGATGTCATATATCATCTATGTTTAAGTACAGGAATAACCAATAATGTGATTGGTTTTCAGTTCTAGATTTGGTGAAATAATGTCATATATCATATATGTTTAATTACAGGAAAAACCAACAATGTGACTTGGTTTTCAGAGATGGAAAATAGATTTCGTTCATATTTTAATCTTTCAAATAAATGCGTTTTATTATTTTTTAAGCTTATCTTATTCACACACCCTTATATTTTATTATCACATCATTTTTTTATCTATCTCTCTCACTCTTTATCTATATTTATTATATATAGAGGATTGAGGAGAGTGGTGTGCGATTATTAACACCATTCTTATAACAGAACTAATTCACACCTATTTTAAAATTCCTGAAATGATGTTCTAGGCGTTTTCTCAACTAGTGGTGGAGCTTGAAGAAAATTCAGTAGGGACCTGACTCTTAAAAATCCAATATTAATCACTACAAAAAAAATAAAAAAATTTGCGAGCATAAAATCAATGGGGCTGGGGCACCCGGGCCAAAAGGAACCTCCGCCACTGTTTTCAATCATGCCTTCTTGCTCACACACTCTTCATCATTCACCTCCACTATTGCTGATTTTATTTTTAAAAAAATAATAAGGTAATCATCGGAGGAGCATGAAAAGGGGTTGAACCAGTACTATTTACACCCATTTTGCTTCAAAATGCCTTGCTAACGTGGCATCCATATGACAGGAAATGTCTCTTAGAGGCTTGAACTATTACACATGGTCTAAGTCGACGCTTTGATCTAACATTAGATTTGAACCATTAACCAAATGAGAAGAGATTACACACTTTAATACCATTAGATCACTTACCTTTTGGTAATAGATGCTACTTAAAAACGATTTTATATCCCTTTAAAATGCGGTGTGTCTATGTATAGACACCTCTTGAAACAAACCAAATAAGTTATTTATTTCAATAGGGTGGATGATTTTGTTATTTATAAAAAAAACTTAAAGGCTTCTATAACGCTAGATACTTCAAGCACTTATAAATGTGGTTTGTCCTCTGCCACACTAGATTAATTTCAAGCACTCATTTTATCTCTAAGCGGCTGGGGGGTTCCCACTACCCAACCGGGAACACTGCCTCCAACATCCAGGGTTTCAGGTAGGTTGAAAGGGTGCATGTTACCGACTAAAGATTGTGGCCATCGAGGTGTATAACGGCTAGAAATTGAGCCACTGGAGTGGTTCTTTTTATACATAAATTATTTTCCCAACTTAAATCAGTTTTAACACGGTTTCTATCACCACTCTCATCTTTATTTAAAACTTTGACATTTATATCCTACCAATTATTTTACAAAATTTCTACTCCGTATATTTCTCTTGTAAAACTTAAAATAATAGAAATTTGAGTATTTAAAGTCTGTTGAAGGAGAATCGTAAGTAAAGATATGTATTATTGCACGTATTTAGTTTTTTTTTAAATGTATGTATCGCTTATTTTTAGTTTATAGTATTTTTTGTAAGATTTGATACTCATACATCGTCCCATTATTGTTGACAAATGTTGGAAAATTTATATAGTGAATGAATATTAATTTAATGAATTATAATTTAGTAAAATTATAATTATTTAGTAGACTCTTCATATATAAACTCTTAATAGAGTTTTTATGTCAATTTATTAGTTTTTATTAGAGTTTATGTCTCTAATAAAATTTATAATAAAGTGAAACTTTTCACTACCACAACTCTTGTAAAAAAATGGTAGGCTATGTGCTTCATTAGTTTTTATGAGAAAACTACAAGAGAAAGATAATATGGATGAAGAATTCTTGGAGAAATTGTGAAGAATTGAACATCCATATGTTGGGAACTATAGAGAGATAAGTTTTCTCTACTCGATTCCATCCTTTCGTATCATTATTTTTTCCACAAGTTCAAACACTACAATTTTATCCGGTGTAACCTCAGGCGCGTGGCCATTTCCGGCAGTACAGACTGCTCCGGCTGTTGTACCCTGGGAGACAGACGCATCATCTTTAGTAGAGGCGCGAATCTGTTTTAAGGGAAACGTGTTGAACACGTGCCTCAGCCACAACCGTCAACATCGCTTGTTCTTTCTTGTAGCAAGGGATATTACAAGAAAGCCTTGTTCGAGCACAAAGTTGATTACTCTATCTTTTGAAGATCTTGCTAAGGAGGCTAGAAGAATACGTTACTAAAGATCAAGTTGAAGACTTTATCTTTTGAAGATAACGATTTGAATCGATTTATTTAAATATGTTGTATTTCATATTTAATTTTGTATGATTTGTACACGGTACGGTTACTACAATTTCCCAAAATTATGTAAAGAGAGTATCTTTACAATTTTTTTATTTACTTATATACTTACTCTGATCTATGTCCTACAACAAGTTTGTTTTTTAAGACTTAGAGATTCATAATTCGATAGAATTAAGAAAGAAAATACAGTGAGCCATCGAAGATAACTTAGGATCTATACATCCTCATAACATTCTTTACCACATTCGTTGCTTTAAGAACTGAATTCTATTAAAATAATTTAAAAGATTTAAATACAGTTGGAAGTTTTAGAAAACAAAATCCCTGAATTGTTAGTTATGAGATTGGGTTAGTATTCTGTTTAGTTGTCAAATAAATCTCACGTGAATAATACCCGGTTGTGTTTAATTATGGGTGTGTGTAATAATATATTAGCGATAAAATCTAATTTACTTAAATATTGGGTTAATATTGGGTTGTAAATGAACTGAACGAACACAAATGAGGCAAATGTTTGTATTTGTTTGTTAAGGAAATGCAGATGTTCGTGAACTGTTCGCAAACACATGTCAAACAAAATTTTGTGTTCGTATTTGTTCGTTAAGGAATTTTAGTTGTTCGCGCAATATTCATGAACATTGGTCACGAAAACAAATGAACACACACAAATGCAAATGAACAAAAATGAAACACATTGAATATTAAACTTGAAATTAAAAAGAAGAAAAGCACTATTAACCTTAAACATCTAACACAAGTAGTCAAATACAACCATTAAATGTTAAATCAAGAATACAAGACACAGGAAGTCTACTATAAGCACCATACAATAAGTCAAGTTTAGCTAACTTTTATCATAATTATCTAAAGTCACTTAGACATATCAAAAAATGTCTTTAGTGTTCAACCTTTTCATATGTTTAGATAAGGGATACATTTTACTATTTTTTAATATAATTATTAAGCATTTTTAGGGGAAAGTAAAACTTAAGATGGAAAGTGAAATACTAAAAAACATTAAATTTTTTTAACAAATAAACATAAATAAATGAACGGGAATGAACGTAAATGAACATATTACCGAATGTTCACGAACACAGTAGAACGATACATTTGTTCGTGTTCGTTCATTTAGTTAATCGACGGAATATCTTGTTTGTGTTCGTTCATTAACTAAACAAACAAACATCAACGAACTTACCACTGAACGGGTCATGAATTGTTCTCTGAACGTTTAGTTCGTTTACTTCCCAATACTTAAATATGATGACACTCTTGGGTAACGTATGAATTGATGATCTTATAAATAAATATTTATTGTTAATACAATTAATCAAACATTTTTGTGGGGAAGGGCTGGGGCCTATAAATGATGATCCATACACCAAATAATTCTCATCCTTTGCCAATCGAGTTGAAGGAAAAGATGGCATTGAGTGGTAAAAGAGTAGCTCAAATTGAGATTAAGGGGTGACGTTTTTCACAAGTTATGGAAGGCAAACCCACACCACATTCCTAACTTGAGCCCGACTTTAGTTCAAAACTGTCAACTCCATGAGGGTGAAATCGGAACCGTGGGCTGTGTACTCCACTGGAACTATTTCTATGGTAAACCACATACACATGCATTAGTTTAACTATATTTATCGACAAAAATACACATGGATTTAGAATTTTAAAGTCATACGCAATGTTTTGAAAACTGGACCGGTCATTAAACCGAATAACGTTATTGGTTATATGCTGTTTTGCAGAAGGAAAAGACTGTGTTGCAAAGACTCGAATCCTTGCCATTGACGAAGAGAAAAAGTTAACCACCTATCAGGTAGTTGAAGGCGATTTTCTCAAACTATATAAGAACATTTATTTGTATTGTCATGTAGATACGAAGGGTCCAAATCATGTGGTCACATGGACATTTGAGTATGAAAAGTTAAGCCCTGATGTTCTTGATCCAGACGCACTCCTGGACTTTTATAAAAGGCTCACCAAAGATATAGAGACTAAGCATCTCTAGAATGATGATGAATGAAAGTCAAAGTCAAAGTCAAATACCACGAGAGTAAATCGTGACACTAAATAATTGACTTTCAGTCAGTGCATGTTGTGTTTCCTCATGTGTATGTGTTTGTTTGCTGGATGCTTTTATTGTAAAAGATGTGCGTTTGAATGGATTTAACGAGTATCATTACTGGCAATAATGATAACGAGTTATATGTTAGTAATAATAACTATAGTAATAATAATAATATGTATAAAAAGGATTTAAATAACCTTAATAAACACAATAGTAAATTAATAACAACACATACATGTAGTGTCATAGTGAGAGAGTGGGATGTAATCGAACTTGCCGAGCTCGAGTATAGTGATACTAGCTTGCTTGGCTCTCTTAAGATCGGCTCTCTTAATTTTGCTTGCTTTTTTCTAAGATCTTAAGGAGTTAATGTTCGGTTATCATGTTTATTTGATTTAAAGAGCTTAAACAAGCTAAAATTCGACTTGAGCTTGAGTCTCCAACCTAAAAAGTTACATGTATTCAAATTCATGTGAAGCTACTCATTAGTTTAATAATAATCATAATGCTATATAAAATTTCGAATATAACGTTGTGACGTGTGTGATATATATATATATAGTGAAAGTGTAAAATACAATATTGCTTAACGTACGAACATACACTGTGAAATTACGCATGTTAAAAGAATGAGAATTTCGAGTTTGTGAAAGAATGTAGTCTTCAAAAGTTTGTGTGACATACGTGATTTATGTTTTCAACATACGTGATTATGGTTTTTCAACATGTGTGATTAGGGTTTTGAGTTGAACAACATATCGTACGCTCGTATGTTAAGGAAAATTTGTATATAACTTTTATTTAAAACCAAACGGGTAAAACGTAATTGGTTTAAGCTAAGGTGCCGGTAGCATACTAGTATCGTGATGAACTAAACTAATTCCGACCGACATTGGATTATCGAAATTGGTATTGGTGTGTGTAATACACACCTTTAGGCTTTAATCCATTTAATGTTTACTTAATTTAAGATTCTTTAAATAATTTGCGTTCTTAAATTGGTTTAAAAAAGCTAAATACGCAGTTGTGTTTAATTTTTCCACGATTCCGGTATAAATTTGTATTCAAAATAGAGTATATTTAGGTATCGTAAGTATATGAGTGTTGGTAATGCATCGATAGCGACTAAATCAGTACCGGTATTCTCAGAATTGTGTTCGTTAACTTAAAAAAATTGAAACACAGTTGTGTTTAAATTTTATCCTCGAAATTTAGATATAAATTTGTATTAAAAATAAAGTATACGAGTGTCAGGACCTTGACGAACCAAACCGATTCTCCTTGGACAACATCAGTATCGATATCGGAATTATCATAACCGGTATTCGCTTTTACGTTTTTTTATCAATGTAAAACACGTGTCCTTATCATTTTGGGCATATCACAAATATACTTTTTGGGTTTACTTATTCAGTCGCTATAAAGAATGCCGGTACCATAACATAATGAATTGATACCGACCGAATTCCCTTAGTGTAACGTTGGTGAATCCCTCAAAGTTACATTTAAATCATTTGAGTAGACTGCGATCTGAGTCCTTATAGTTTGGGCTAAAATGCTTCTGAGTCCCTAATTCTTAAAAATTGCTTGCCGAGTTCCTGACCATCACCTTTTGTATCCACGTGCATCCTTGGCTCAAACGTCCGTTAACCAAACATTCGAAAATAGAAATTATGTAAAATTTCCAAAATACCTTGACTTTAAAAATATTGTTATAATAATAATTACATCCACCCCAATCCTACACCACCTCTTTTCATTCTCAAGATCGAAGATGGCCCTCTTCCTTCTTCCACACTCTATCAACACTAAAATCAACAACATCAATCCGGTTATGGCCTGTAAAGAATTATCAAACTTTGAATTAGGGTTACAAATGCTAAAAATACCTAACCTCATTATTCATCCACAAATTGTTTGAATATGTAACCCTAGATCTACAACATGTTCAACATCGATCGGCAACGATTTCTAACATTTGTGACAATTTTCACCGATTAACAATTGGTTCATGTACGTATGACATCACCGATGATCGAATATGTAACCCTATTGTTTTGGTCAAAAATCGGTTTTAGGATAATGTAACCAAACTTTGATTGTGAGGTAGAGTGCTAATGTGTTGAACAATTGTGTAAACGAATATGAAATGATGAACACAAGGATTTATACGATAAAAGACCCTTGATCACTAGTAGATCACCGACATAAAAACCTCGGATAGTGAAAACTATCACTATCAACTTTATTGCAAGAAATAGATTACAACTTAGGAAGATCTTGAGCTTGTTACAATTGAATTCTAGTGTTTGTGCGTAGAACAATTTGAATGTTGTGCGAGAGAGAATGTGTGTTCGTTTATGCTAAATCAAGCCCAAAATCCCTTGATATAATTGGAAATATCCTAGTAGGTAACTATCTGCAAATTAGGCAAGTCTCCCACGATCTCACATAAGGCTACTACTTCACTTGCACGTGCATGAATATGAGCATATTCCTCGATATTCCAGAATAGACTAAGTCCACTTTGTAATGCACTTGTGAATACAAGCTAAAATATATGAATCAATTGTTAGTCAACATAAGTAATATTAAGGATCCTTGATCCTTAGACTTCCTACATTATCTGTGAAGGATAAGTGATCTAGGTCAAATCTTAGGATACATGATCCATAGTATCAAAATTAATGCCCTAACACCTATATCTAGAAAATCTATTGCATCTGAACAATCTGTTCGAGTTTTAGCACGGTTCGTTAAAAATTTCACCAATTAACGATTAATTCATGTGCGTATTGCGTCACCGACAATTGAACAACCGGCGGATCACCACAACCAGTTGGCGAACTGTTGTATTCTGGATAATAAACCGGGATCAATGACAATGGACCACGTGTTAGCGACATTAGGAGAGACAAAGGAGGAGCGAGAATCGAGGATTCGGAGTTTGTTTAGCTTTTATGATACGTCTAACGCATGTTATTTGGATTCGATTTAGATCAAGTTAGGATTAAGCGATGTAGATTCGGTAGGATTATAAGTATGCACAAGAGTTGCTTAGGGTTTTTGATGCGAATATTAATAGAGATGGAAGTTTAGTGCAAATACTAGAATGCCCGCTGCAATCAATGTAATGTAAATGATGAAGTTTCCCTTCTTTTATTAGAGGTGGGTTGGTGGACGTTCGAGTCAGGGACACAGGTGGATACAAAATATGATGCGAGGTAACCCAGCTTGCAATTTTTAAGAATTGGAGACTAAAAGAGCATTTTGACTCAAACCACAACGACTAAAATTACAATTTACTCAAACTATTTTATTAGTATTAGTTACTTTTTAATTAGTAAGGAGATTAGAAGATTGAGTACCCAAATTTGATACAAACATTTATTTTTTTAATGTCAATTGCATCTTATATTAGGCCAAAATCTAATGCCATTTAATACACGTGACTATTTTGACATATATATTAATATATATCCTCATCCAATTTATTAAACATAATCTTATCAACTTTGTAGCAAATCAGATTTAAAAGAGACAGTATGTTTTATAATCAAAATGTATCTCAAAACAAGATAACAAATATATGTAACCAGGTTAGTAAAAAGTGAATTTTTATGCATAATATATCCAGGCTAATAAAAAGTGAACTTTTATGCGTATTTATTGAAAAGTAAGAAAAAATGTAAGAGGTTGAGTTTTGTGTAAGGTTTAAATACAAATGATGCTTAACATACAAAGTGTACAAAGGCCTTTCGTGCCATAAGTAACTAAATAACATATATAGGTAATTACGCATGAAGTAAATAAATTACCAACACATATAACTAATTACGCACAATAATTAGGCAACAAAAAATAATTATGCAACTTATGTTAATAGTTACACAACCTATATTTTTCGAAGCATTTTCTTATAAATGTGAAACCGAAGAAATATGAGTAAAACAAGTAAAAAACTTATAAAAAATTAATTTTTACCTAATTTTTTTCAAAGCATTTTCTTATAAAAGCTTGTGTATTCATACTCACTCTTTTCCCTCGATCTCGTAAAGTTGAACAAGGGACATTTTGAGTTTTGGAAGTCGTTTCAGGAGAAGTACGTAAGAAAAGATATGTATTCTTGTAGTTGTTAGTTTTTTAGTATCGTTTGTAATATTTGATATGCATACATAGTGTTTTGGTAAAAAATCGGTTTAAGGATAATGTAATCAAATCTTGATTGTGAGGTTGATTGCTTAAGTGTATGAACAACAATGTAAATGATTGTAAAACGAAAATGAGAATGAACACCGAGATTGAGGAAAAAGCCCTTGATCCTTAATAGATCTCTGGCACAAAAACCTCGGGATCCAAGTACAACTTCGGAAGACAATGAGCTCAATACAATGTTTTCTAGAGTGTGTGGTTTGCGAGAGTGTATCAGAGTAATGTGTGTTTGTATGATATAATAATCTGCCTAAAATGAGCTCTTTATCCCCTTTAAAAAATAGAAACTACAACATAACAAACAAAGCGAAAATGGTGCAAGTATCCCCACGTTCTCTATAACGGCTACACTCTTCCATGCACGAGCGAATAAAGAGCATATTCCCCGAAGTATCAGCATTGACCAAGTCCGATCCGTTATATTTGTCACACCCCGACCCGCAGCGGAAAAGGTGATCGGGGCATAATTGGGTTATCATCAAAGCTCATGACATTTATTATATGTTTCATATTCATTAATACAATTTAATGGAAATTTACAATAAATGATACAACATGTTCTAACTATCAGTCTAAGCTTCTTGTTTCTCTTCTAAGGCATATCCTATGTTTTCCTTGCTTCAACCTGTCCACCTGTATCATGTGTAAAAAGGTTTTTGGATCAACATAATGTTGGCGAGTGAATCCTATGGAAAAACATTTGAACGAGTTTATCCAATTGATTATAAATAATGTGCATACCTCATATGAGTAAATGTAGATGTAAATTTATTCACACAACACATAATATTGTATATTGAACATACAAACACCAAATGATAGTTTTGAGGCACGCGTTGTTCTCGTCTCACACGAGGAACTGATGGGCCTAATAAATGAGTTTTGAGGCACGCGTTGTTCTTACGAACTGATGGGCCTAATGTATGAGTTTTGAGGCACGCGTTGTTCTCGTCTCACACGAGGAACTGATGGGCCTAATAAATGAGTTTTGAGGCACGCGTTGTTCTTACGAACTGATGGGCCTAAATAATTTGTATACAACTTTGACAATATGAAATACATCACAACCAAACAATAGTTACATTCTAATTTAGTTCATAAAATGGTATAGCACGAATTTGCATAAGAGAATTAGTTTAAGCGACACATAATACACCCCAAAACATGAATAAAAAGGGGAGTTTGTAAGAATTCACTCACATTGGGTGCGTTCGGTTGATGACGTTGAATGCACGCGAAATGGTGTTAACCACGAGTGAAATTAATCCTAGATAAATCGCATAATGGTTCGGTAAGTAAACGGGTTTTATTAATCTATTTTAATAGGATTGTTGGGTGTATTTTTGTGAGTTGGAGGCTATTTTCTAACCTTAAAAATGTTATTTTTAAGTATTTATAATTGATTTTTAATTAAAATAATTAAATAAAAATAATAAAAAAATATTTTATTTTATTGCTACAGTACGCGTTGACCGTTGACTTTGACTATCGTTGACCGGTTTATAGCATATTGTTGTGCGCCGGGTGAGGCTCGAACCCGAGACCTCCCGTGCGCGTGCACGCAGCTCTACCAACTGAGCTACGTGTCTAACCCGTTATATATCCGATTTTAATTATATATATATATTAATTAGAATTAACAGAAATCATTTATTATTAAAAACGAATTAAGTCTCGAGAACCGGTGCGCTCCACAGGTCTCGAACCCGGGACCTGTGGGTTAGCGGACACACACTCCACCGCTGGACTGTGTGTCACACTTGGTTATAACTCGGTTATCAATATACTTAACATATACTCAAGGCGACTCCGGTTCAGTTTGCTAAAAATAGGATTTTTATCAAGGCGACGTGTGTGAACCGGAATCGAACTCGTGACCTTAGCGTTAAAAGTGCACACAGTCCACCGCTGGACTGTGTGTCTAACCCGGTAAATAACTTGATTTTAATTATACTTAACCATTAACGAAATGTCGTCTTCTTCACTGTTTTTAACCGGAAGTGACGACTGACTGGTTAAAATGTTGATTTAAGTTTCTATAGCGTTTAATGATCAATTACAAATGATATAAAAGTAAAAAGGGAAGGAATTTAAGCGTGAGATATACCGACTGGTTATACTCTGTTTTCCGGCAAAACTCCGGCGACAGAAACCTTTTTCCGGCGTCCAGTTTCTTGCAGCAGGGAGTCTTCCGAAAGGTTACAAAGGTTGTGGGTATCTTCGGTGAAAGTTTAGGGGGTTCAGTAACCGTGGAGATTACTGATACGGTTTTCCGGCGAAGTATCAAGAATTTCCGGCGAGTGATTTTTCGCCGAGAAAGGGTGCGATTTGAGTGTGAAAAACTTCTGGCGAGTTGTGGGTGTATTTATAGGATAGCAACGAGATGAATGGGGTCTGAATTCGGTCTATATTCGAAGTCAACTGTTCTCCGGCGAGTTTGGTAAATGACGCGTTTTCAGACGTTGGCTAGCTGTCGAGAGTTAATTGATTGATTAATTGGAACGAAAACGTGTTTTATGGGCGAAGTCGTCGGGATTTCCGACGACTTTTATTTTGGGCGCAAAATACAGAAATTGATTTCGGAACTTCAATACTTGAATTAAGTAATTCCATTATTCACCAGAAAAACAAAGTGGCGGAGCGGTTGTTCGGTTAAGAGATAAGTCTTTGGTTTGACCCGGTATAGACCCGAGTTCGAAACCCGGCAAATGTAAAACATTTTTATTTTGATATTTTTGACAGATTTTCAAAAACTAAATACATATCCCCGCATAATATTTGATTACGGATCGTTTAAAATTATTTTGGGCATTTAATTCGCAACTAAAATTTTAACTGACTGTTCGGTTGATAAACGGAGCGGGTTTGGTAAATCCGTTTTTTTTTTTTGACGGATGTTACAGTATCCCCTGCTTTTTAGAAATTTCGTCCCGAAATTTAAACAGGGATATAATTGACTAAAAGAATGATGGTGTTTAGTTTTGACGGTTACATGTTTAGAAGAAAATTAGGGTTTAGGTTTTTTTGTTTGAGGCGGTAACGTTCCTTGTAAAGGTTAAGTATCCTAATACAGGAATCGCTTTTTGTTGCCTACTGTATAGGTATTGTTAAGCAGGAATGATTCGCTAAAATGATATCATGCATAAGAGTTTGAATATGCTTAGGGTTATATCCTAAGGCAGAAATTCTACAATCTACACAAATAAACACAACAACTAACAATTGTATCCACATTCTGATAGCATATATGTTTGAATGGTGATAGTTCCTCTCTCGTTCGTTATGATGGAGAGGTTAGTCTATGTAGAAATGGATCACATTCCAATTTCTTTAAATAGTGAGATGATATATATATGTAACACAATTTCAACCAAGGCAATACTAAATCCTACATGGAACATCTCATAACCGCCTGATAATGCCTCTGATCCTTTGGCAAGAATACTTATATATAGGAAGTACCAGTGGCGTATCCACCATATTCTTGTCAAATTTTCATTGGTTTTATCAGTGAATTATGATTAGTCCTATAACTCTACAACCAATACATCAAACATAAAAATACTGAAATGAAATATATCAGTGCGATCAAGGCTCAATCAAACGGAGCCGATCGTATTGTATGTATTGAGAATGAAATTGTATGTGTGCTCAAGGCTCAATCAAACGGAGCCGAGCTTATTGCATGTATTGAAAATGAATAACTTAATCACAACAAACAACCTATGCATGGAACCTCTCATAACCGACTGATAATGTCTCCGATCATTTGACAAGAATACTTATATATAGGAAGTACCAGCGGCGTATCCACCATATTCTTGTCAAATTCTCATTGACTTTATCCGCAAGTTATGATTAGTTCTATGCGACTCTACAACACAACAACCAGCGCTTGAGTCTTAATTCTGATAGTATCCGTGTTTGACAAAACCTCTCTCGTTTAATATGATGGAGAGGTTAGTCTATGTAGAAGTGAGACACAACTCAACTTCTTTAAATGGTGAAACTGAAATATGCCGTGAAGTATGATGATATGAATAATGAGTATAAAACAAACTGAACTAGTAATTTGCATTAAAATTTCTTGGGTAAAATTCCAACTGAGATACATGAAAATCGAGATATAAACATAAAAACTAAGTGATTGGAGTTGAATCTTGATTCTTGGTGAGAGAAGGCTAGTTAAGTGGTTGGTTTGGTCCGTTAACATCTTCAACAGGATTGGCATTGATGTTATAAACTCTTCCCCTTGCTGGCGGTGGAGCTGGATTTGCTTGGTTTGCTTGGTTAACTGGGTTTGCCTGAGCTTGGGCATTTATGATGTTAACCAAACGAGGGCACGTGTTTCTAAAATGGGTAGGGTCGCCACAATTGAAACAAGCTCGAACATTTGGGTACATGGGGTATTGAGGTTGTTGATATGTTTGGATCATGGGTTGAGTAGGGGTTGAGGTTTGGTTTTGAGGGGTGCGGCAAACGTTGCTCAAATGACCGTAGCGTCCACAATTCGCACATAGTCGACAGGGTAAGGTAGATGGATGGTGATAGAAACAGGTGTTGCATTGAGGGTGAGGTCCAATGTAAGGTTTCTTGTTTGGGTAAGTTGAGTTGGGTGCTACTTGAGCGTTTGGGATAGTTCGAGGAGGTACAACTTGTGAAGCTGGTTGGTTACGTTGGGTGACGGCGAAGATTTGCCCATCACGTTTTCTCTTAGAAATAGGTGGTGTAGAGGATTCGGTTCGGGTGGAGTTTGAGGTTTCGGTTGATGCTTTATCCTTCTTCTTCTCCTCTTTGAAATCTTTATTCCGGATTCGGTTCTCGGTGAGCGCGGTTGCTAGCTCCATTGCTGCTTCCAAAGTTGCAGGCGAGGTGCTTATTACAGGGTCTTGAATTTTTGATGGAAGACCACGAATGTAGTGCTCGATCAAACGGTAGAGGGGAGTGAACAAGTTGGGAACCATTTGATTTAACTCAAGGAATCTCTTGTTGTATGTGGTGTGGTCGCCTTCCTTTTGTTTCAAAGCATGGAACTCATCCTCCAATTTCTTGATTTCACTTCTTGGGCAAAACCGTCTTGTCATGATTCCCTTCAATTCTTCCCAAGTCAAGGTCATAGTTTCTTCAACACCTCGTTTGGTCTTTTCTGTATTCCACCATGTGAGTGCCGTTCCAAGTAAGCGACCGGTAGCATAACGCACTTTGCGATCATCGGGGCAATCGCAATTTAGAAAAGTGTTCTCCATTTCTTCGAACCAATGGAGGAGAGCGGTGACACCTTCAGTACCTTCGTATTTTGGAGGATCGCAGGATTTGAAATGTTTGTAGGTGCATTTAGTGACTGAAGGATTGATAGTGTTTTGATCTTCTTGTTGGGTTGGGTTAACGGAATTAGCGGTAAGGGCTTGTTGAACTTGAACTACGATGTTGGGTATTACGGTCGCCATTTGCTGAGCGATTTGGGTAGCCATGCGTTCACGGGCTTTTCCTGCTCTCATTTTCCTACGAGCGAGACTAGAAGACATCTACAAGGAATACATGTCAAGAGTATGAGTTGAATGCCTTTGGGATCGTGGGTCGTGTTTGGGATTGAACGTTCATAAAATAATTATAGAAAAATAGCTCTACTACATCCATAGGATGTCTTGGGCTTTGCTCGCTGTTAGGCCCGTCATGCCGCCATACTTTACCTGTGTAATCATGTGGGCCCCCATGAATACCGGTTTTTCATATGGTTTGCATGGTTTCTGCCTGATTGCGTACACAAAACCCGGAGAAAATCGAGAAATATGTATACAACGTGTGATATTCGGAATGTGTCCAGGTGTAGACACGGTGACATCTCAAAGGGAGGTTAGTTCGAACGACGTTTGGTGTGGCATGCTTTGGCCTAATAGGTCCGTCGTACTCTCATCGTTAGTCCCCAGGTAGGCAAACTGGTCCGTTATTTTGGATTTATACGAATGCCAACCTAGACAGGACGTTCCGACTACCGGTACTTGTACCCTTCCAGTTACTACATGCCTGTCGCAGAACTTACTTTGATGAGATTTGAAATTTGCATAAAATCTTTGGATACTGAGAGTATGAAAATAAATTGAATACATGAACATCGATATATGTATATATGTATAATGAATGAGCATGTATGTTTGACTGAAATGTAAACAAATATGAAACAAATAAATATCACAAGTTTGTATGTAACCACCTAATCAATTTAAAATTTAGGCAGACTATAGTATAGGCTCTAAGGGTCTAATAACCTATCCTATATCCCTATAGTCATGGCTCTGATACCAATCTGTCACACCCCGACCCGCAGCGGAAAAGGTGATCGGGGCATAATTGGGTTATCATCAAAGCTCATGACATTTATTATATGTTTCATATTCATTAATACAATTTAATGGAAATTTACAATAAATGATACAACATGTTCTAACTATCAGTCTAAGCTTCTTGTTTCTCTTCTAAGGCATATCCTATGTTTTCCTTGCTTCAACCTGTCCACCTGTATCATGTGTAAAAAGGTTTTTGGATCAACATAATGTTGGCGAGTGAATCCTATGGAAAAACATTTGAACGAGTTTATCCAATTGATTATAAATAATGTGCATACCTCATATGAGTAAATGTAGATGTAAATTTATTCACACAACACATAATATTGTATATTGAACATACAAACACCAAATGATAGTTTTGAGGCACGCGTTGTTCTCGTCTCACACGAGGAACTGATGGGCCTAATAAATGAGTTTTGAGGCACGCGTTGTTCTTACGAACTGATGGGCCTAATGTATGAGTTTTGAGGCACGCGTTGTTCTCGTCTCACACGAGGAACTGATGGGCCTAATAAATGAGTTTTGAGGCACGCGTTGTTCTTACGAACTGATGGGCCTAAATAATTTGTATACAACTTTGACAATATGAAATACATCACAACCAAACAATAGTTACATTCTAATTTAGTTCATAAAATGGTATAGCACGAATTTGCATAAGAGAATTAGTTTAAGCGACACATAATACACCCCAAAACATGAATAAAAAGGGGAGTTTGTAAGAATTCACTCACATTGGGTGCGTTCGGTTGATGACGTTGAATGCACGCGAAATGGTGTTAACCACGAGTGAAATTAATCCTAGATAAATCGCATAATGGTTCGGTAAGTAAACGGGTTTTATTAATCTATTTTAATAGGATTGTTGGGTGTATTTTTGTGAGTTGGAGGCTATTTTCTAACCTTAAAAATGTTATTTTTAAGTATTTATAATTGATTTTTAATTAAAATAATTAAATAAAAATAATAAAAAAATATTTTATTTTATTGCTACAGTACGCGTTGACCGTTGACTTTGACTATCGTTGACCGGTTTATAGCATATTGTTGTGCGCCGGGTGAGGCTCGAACCCGAGACCTCCCGTGCGCGTGCACGCAGCTCTACCAACTGAGCTACGTGTCTAACCCGTTATATATCCGATTTTAATTATATATATATATTAATTAGAATTAACAGAAATCATTTATTATTAAAAACGAATTAAGTCTCGAGAACCGGTGCGCTCCACAGGTCTCGAACCCGGGACCTGTGGGTTAGCGGACACACACTCCACCGCTGGACTGTGTGTCACACTTGGTTTATAACTCGGTTATCAATATACTTAACATATACTCAAGGCGACTCCGGTTCAGTTTGCTAAAAATAGGATTTTTATCAAGGCGACGTGTGTGAACCGGAATCGAACTCGTGACCTTAGCGTTAAAAGTGCACACAGTCCACCGCTGGACTGTGTGTCTAACCCGGTAAATAACTTGATTTTAATTATACTTAACCATTAACGAAATGTCGTCTTCTTCACTGTTTTTAACCGGAAGTGACGACTGACTGGTTAAAATGTTGATTTAAGTTTCTATAGCGTTTAATGATCAATTACAAATGATATAAAAGTAAAAAGGAAGGAATTTAAGCGTGAGATATACCGACTGGTTATACTCTGTTTTCCGGCAAAACTCCGGCGACAGAAACCTTTTTCCGGCGTCCAGTTTCTTGCAGCAGGGAGTCTTCCGAAAGGTTACAAAGGTTGTGGGTATCTTCGGTGAAAGTTTAGGGGGTTCAGTAACCGTGGAGATTACTGATACGGTTTTCCGGCGAAGTATCAAGAATTTCCGGCGAGTGATTTTTCGCCGAGAAAGGGTGCGATTTGAGTGTGAAAAACTTCTGGCGAGTTGTGGGTGTATTTATAGGATAGCAACGAGATGAATGGGGTCTGAATTCGGTCTATATTCGAAGTCAACTGTTCTCCGGCGAGTTTGGTAAATGACGCGTTTTCAGACGTTGGCTAGCTGTCGAGAGTTAATTGATTGATTAATTGGAACGAAAACGTGTTTTATGGGCGAAGTCGTCGGGATTTCCGACGACTTTTATTTTGGGCGCAAAATACAGAAATTGATTTCGGAACTTCAATACTTGAATTAAGTAATTCCATTATTCACCAGAAAAACAAAGTGGCGGAGCGGTTGTTCGGTTAAGAGATAAGTCTTTGGTTTGACCCGGTATAGACCCGAGTTCGAAACCCGGCAAATGTAAAACATTTTTATTTTGATATTTTTGACAGATTTTCAAAAACTAAATACATATCCCCGCATAATATTTGATTACGGATCGTTTAAAATTATTTTGGGCATTTAATTCGCAACTAAAATTTTAACTGACTGTTCGGTTGATAAACGGAGCGGGTTTGGTAAATCCGTTTTTTTTTTTTGACGGATGTTACAATATTCCTGTGAATACAAGTATTAAACAAAGGATACAATTGTTAGTAAATCTAAACAATAATAAGGATCCGTGATCCTTGGACTTCCTGCACCATCTGTTAAGGGTCAGTGATCCAGGCCCAATCTAAGGATATGTGATCCATATATTAAAAATTAACCCCTAACAATTGCCCCCAAATATGGCCGATATTAGATTAAACTTATCTGCCATATTACCGTTAACATCGAACTATCGTTACAACGCAACTAGCCGTTATAATGCAACTAGCCGTTGCGCACTACTGATGTCACTGATGGGATAACCTGCAACCATCATTGTGATAAAAAGGGAATAGGTAGAGTTTGAAAACCCATTTAAGATCATGGATCGCCAATTTAAAACCCATTCCAGAGTTTTATCAGGTATTCTCTTCTCTTCCCTCCATTTTTTCTTCAGTATTCTTCTTCTCCCTCAGTCAATCTATGGCAAAAAGGGTTACTTAATCCTCTCCGAATAAGGACCAGGATCTTGTTATTCCACCACGAAGCCAAAATCTCCTGAAGAACCCTTCTTTCAAACTGTGTAGATTCACCGATCCTGAAATCGATCATTTACACAACTGTTTCCCTGAGAGAGCTGTCTTTCGTTGCCTTTCAACTCCTCCACTAGGAGTCATTCTGTTTCACCCACCTAGGTATGCTTTCCAGTTATGCCTTTCCAAATAGGCTACACATATCCGTTCCCAGAATTCACCCAACGCTTCTTCACCCTAACTGGTCTGTGCTACAGTCAGGTAATGCCCATGTTGTGGATGGTGTTGTACACTCTAGAACAGATCATAAACAATAGGGTTTGAGCTTCAATCTTTCTGAGCTCTCACACCTGTACAGCCTTGTGTCTCATGGATCCCACTGATTTCTATTCAAAGCCAAGCCTCATCAACCACTCCCACTCCTTAAGACCACAAAAACCGACACCACATGGAAGAACCAATTTTTCTTTGTGAGGAGGGATACTATTCCTTTAGGGGATAGTCTCCTAAGAAATTGGATCTTAAAGGGTAAGATATAGGATCCTTAGGTTAAGAACGTATAGAAATATCTTTTTTTGTGGATAACTAATCCTGTTTTGTCTACTTGAACAGTGAGCAATTTCAATTCTCTTGTTGAGCAACCGGGTACTGAGGAAAGAGTAGCTGCATTCTAGGCATTAGATTCAATAGTCCGAACATTCAAGTTGAAAGCAAAGGATTTAGAAGAAACCCCATCTACCTCCTTCACAATGTCAAGTAAGCATTCATGTACAATAAATGTTAATGTATCGAATAAAGTTAAAGGATTATGAATACTTATCTTTATGTTGATTGAATAGGTGCTCCTAGGTCCACAAGCAAATCTGCCTCAAACTTTGATCTTAGTGATATCGACAACATGATCCCCCCATTCAATTAAGAGAGAGCTGGCCAGAGGCCAAAGCCAACTGGAGCCCAAGGTTATGACCACTCGTGCTAAGGCCGGATCCAAGACGAAGAAACAGTCAGAGCCCGAAGAAGCTAGCTTCCAGATTGAACGCGAGTTCCATGACTTTGTTACTGAGGTAAGGATCCTTATCGCTTTAAACTAGTCTTGTCTATTGCTAAGGATCCGTGATCCCGATTCTCCTGTCTTGTAATCATGCAAAAGTTCGTCTGTCTGAAGATGCTCTAGGATAAAAGCCTTGCTGATGCTGAAGATAACCTGGCTAACCTCCACTCCATTGCTGCCATGAAGGACAAGATGATCTCCCAACTTGAGAAAGAGGTCAACAACCTAGAAAAGCAAATCATGATGGCAGAGATACAAGCTGAATATGTTGAAATGGAGGCTACTGAAGAGGCCAAAGTCTTTGCTACCCGTGCTATCCTTCAAGCAAGGATCAAGATAGCCCACGAGGCTATGGATCCTGCGTTTAACCGGTCCGCTTGGGACATTTCTAGCTAGAAGCAGACTCTCCTAGATTTGGGCGGTGATGGTGAGGTGGAGCAGGTGAAGGCTTTGGAAGCTGGTACAAGCGGGGCGAAGGAGGTGAAGGAAGGTGGTAAAGAAGGTGAAGCAGCAGCAGAAGGTGAAGCTGCTAAAGTGGGCAATGAAGGATGTTGATGCCTAGGCTCGAGCCCACCTTTTATGTTTTTTTTGGTTTTAATTTGATGTTGTTTTGATTTCGAACAATTATGGTCTGTAACTCTAAACAATAGTTACTTTAGGATAAGGAGCACTAATCCTTCAGACAATAAGGGGGTGGCAAAGGTGGATGGGTTCTTCTTTTTCATGGAGGATGAATCCTTTACACCCCTCGCCTTTATTTTCCTACATCTTAAGAACAATTAGTATGGACACCTTGCATCAACCCGAGTGGAGGGGCCACGTTTTGCTGGTAGAAATTCGGGTTGATCATTTTGGCAACCTTTTGACAGGGTTTTAATAAAAATAAAAACCTTTTAACTATACTTTGTGTTGTATTCTTATTTCAGAAATTTTGTTCTTATATGTTTGTGTTTGTTATCAGCTTTATTTACAAAAATGTAAAACACTTCAGATTGTTAAAAATATGCCAATTCTTTATCACAGTAGTTTTTAGAGAAAATAAGATAACATAAGGATCATATATACTTAATTAAAGGGTTTAGGGTGTACTCAATGAGATAAACAAAATTAAGAATAAAACATACCGGAGAATCCAAGTTAGGATTCTATATCCTCATAAGTTACTATTGTACCAACAAACTAACGACATTTGTTAAGGTTTAAGGATTCTGGATCCTTGTTGATAGAATTTGCAAACCTTTAAAGCTCCCAGAACCTATAAAAACTAACTTGGGACTAAGCCAAATAATACGGGGACAAGCCCAAACAAACTTGGGACAAGCCCAAACTGGGGACAAGCCCGAATAAACTTGGGATAAGGCCACTTAAGTGACATGAAAATGCCTAACCCTTAACTAACGTGAAAACATTAGAAACCTTAGAATAACGGATGTATGGTATGTCTACCATTATACTTAAGATCCTACAATGGCCAACCGCAATGAAATTGTCAGCCACTAAAGCGTGTACTGATCCCATTGCCTCGAACCATACTTGGATAAATATGCGCTACTGACAGGGTGTCAAAACCCAGTTCGTGTGAAAGGTGAAAACCTTTAAACCTTAGAAGGTATAAGATACCTTAAACGTGGAGAGAGGTGGCCAACCCCTTAATCCTCTACTAAATATGTTAAATATTTCTGCAAAAACTTGAAACTTGGTGAAATTGGATGTTAAGTATCTAACATTCTTTTCTTATGACAAATTAAAGTTAAGAAAAATTTAAGATAAAATGTTACCAAGGTGAGGATCCTTAATCCATAAGGATCCTTGATCCTTATCAAGTAAAATACTTCTTGAGATGAATATCGTTCCATGCTCTTGGCAAGAGATCACCTTCAATAGGCGGTATGCCCCCTTTCCTGCTTCTGCTTCAATAAGGTAGGGACCCTCCCATTTGGGTGCCAACTTACCTTCAGCTGGGTTTGTAGTATTCTGAAATGCTTTTCTCGGAACCAAATCTCCAACTTGTAATTGTCTGATCCTGACGTTCTTGTTATACGCTCCAACCATCCTTTGTTGATAACTGGCCATCCTTATTCTTGCTAAATTTCTAAGCTCATCCATAGTATCTAGATCTTGAACCAAATTTTCACTATTCATTTGAGAATCACGGATGCTCGTTCTGGCTGTGGGAACCACCATCTCTATAGGGATCATTGCCTCAGTTCCAAAGACTAAAGAGAAAGGAGTCTGACTTGTGGCATTCTTTGGAGTTGTCCTATCTGCCAAGAGGACATATGGTAGCTGTTCAACCCAATTTCCTTTCTTGGATCCTAATCTTTTTCTTCAAGTTGTTATTGATGATCTTGTTGCTTGATTCTGCTTAACCATTAGCTTGTGTGTGGACTGGTGTTGACGTTATCATCTTAATTCCCCAACTGTCACAAAAGTTAGTAGTTCTACTCCCAATGAATTGAGATCCATTATCACATATAATTTTAGAAGGAATCCAAATCTAGTAATAATGTTTCTTTTAATAAAGGATATGACTTCCTTTTCTCTGACTTGAACAAATGTTTCTGCTTCTATGCATTTAGAGAAGTAGTATGTCATGGGCATAAATGCTTTTCCTCTTGGTGCCTTTGGAAGTTTGCCCACTATATCCATTCCCTATTTCATAAATGGCCAAGAGGAAATTATTGGATATAAAGGCTCTGCTGGTTGATTTAAGATGTTGCTATGTCTTTGGCAAGCATCACACTTACTTGCATATTCTATTGCATCCTTCTTCATTATGGGCCAGTAGTAACTTGTTCTAAGGATCGTTGAGAATAGTGCTCTACCCTCAGTGTGGTTTCCACAGTCTCATTCATGAAAATCCTTCAAAACCTCTTGAATTTCTAGATCCTCAAGGCATCGCAAGTAGGGACCTGCAAGAGATATTTTATATAAAATGTTATTTAATATAGTAATTTGAGATACCTTGACCCTGAAGACTCTAGGATTCTCCCTTGTGGGAATTTCCCCATTCTGAATGTAGTTCATAATTTGAAGAATCCCTGATCTTGAATTTAGTTGCACATCACTAGGTACACTTCAGTATACTCAACTATTTCCAGTGCTTCATTTTCCTTAATTGTAGGAAAAAAATATGGATAATAGGTATCCTCATGTCTTTTGGTATCTTTAAGGATGATCCTAAATTTGCCAACGCGTCAGCCCCAACATTTTCTTCTCTAGGAACCTATTTAAGGCCATGATCCTTCCTGTCAGTCAGGGCTTGCTTCAATCCCTCTTTTTGTCACCATGTAGCCTAAGAACTTTCCAGCTTTAACACCAAAATGGCACTATGAAGGATTTAGCTTCATGTTGTATTGGTCAAGGATTGAATGCCACTTCAAGATCCTTGAGAAGATCCTCTGATCACTTGGACTTGACCACTATGTCATCGATGTACACTTCCATAATGTCTCCAATCTGCTCCTTGAACATCATGTTGGCCAATATTTGGTAGGTGGCACCTGCATTTCTTAGTCCAAAAGACATTGCAATATAACAATATATGCCAGTAGGAGTCATGAATGTTGTATCCTCTTGGTCAGATGGTTACATCTGAATTTGTTGAAATCCAGATGAAGCATCCATAAAGATTAGCATTCATGTCCTTCTGTTGCATCAACCATGGAGTCAATGTGTGGAAGTGGGAAAGGAACCTTGTGACATGCTTTATTTAAGTCTGTAAAATCCACACATACCCTCCACTTTCTGTTTTTCTTTTGAACCACCACTACATAGGCCAACCATCCCTGATACTTTACGTCTCTAATCATACCTGCCTTCAAGAGTTTGTCTACCTCCTCTTGGATGATAAGGTTCCTTTCAAGTGCAAATTTTCTTCTTTTTTGATGAATTAGTCTGAAAGATTTATTAATTCCAAGTTTATGTATTATAATATCTTTAGATATACCTGTCATATCCTCGTGTTTCGAACTAAAGGTAGACTTTCTTATTTTCAGGAAGGATACCAGATCCTACTAGATACTGTCAAGGATCTCGGATCCTATGAAGACTTTGATTTCAGGATCCTGTGGGTCTAGTATTACATCTTTGATGTCTTGCTCTGCTGCTTCCAAGACACTACTTGGAGGTTGTTGTGATTGCTATGCCGCCCTTGGTTTCGATGCCGGTTTCATTGAAGAGGTGTAATAATTCTTGGCGTTTTGTTGATCGCTTTCTATCTTCACTACCTCCCAAGGTGTTGGTAGTTTTACACATTGGTGGTAGGTTGATGGGACAACTTTCATTTCATGAATCCACGGCCTGCCAAGGATAACATTACAACAAGACAAGTAGTCAATAACACAAATTTTTTGTACAAAGTTTACCGCCTCAATATAGATTAGGAGCTTGATGCCCCCAGCGTCTTTTTCATCTCCCCGCTGAATCCCACAAGGACAGATGATCTTGGAATTATTTCTGTTTCTGGGATATTCATCTTTTCAGGACATCAAGTTGTATAATGTTCACAGAGCTTCCACCGTCAATGAGGATCCTACAAACAAACTGATTAGGTATAAACAAAGTAATAACTAGGCCATCATGATGAGGATCCTAAATATCAACACGATCATCCTCATCGAAGGATATGACGTTCTGCTGAGTTAGAGTGGAGGTCCTTATGGGCCTGTCTCCATTTGTAACATTTGTCAAAAACGGGTTTCCAAAACCCGCTCCGTTTTGTAATCGAATATCAAGTTATAAATATCACGTTGTATATTTATGGTTATTTTGATTTTTAATGATACATATTTAATAAACAAACTAAACTATAAAAATTATATTTGATAAAAAGTGAAAACAAAATAAATAAAAATAAAAAGTTGCTGCCGGGACTCGAACCCGGGTCAGCCGGTTTACAATTTCAAAGACTTAACACATACACACATCACCACTCCGCCACTTGTTGTTTTCTGTTATCTCTAGGAAACAAATAACATTTATACACAAACTCGGTTAAACCGGTTGCGCCAACTGAGAAACGGAAATCGGCAATTCAATCGTCAAATCGTTTGATTACTCGCACATTCACGTTTATAACCCATGAACCGATGATTTTAATCAATTCGGAAGTGATTGAACATCAATTTCCATTATTATCGGTTTTTATAACCGAAAAGAATCAAAGCTCAGATTACTTCAATCAAAACCTTTCTCGTGACTCAGAGACATCAGGCAAACATTCCGTTTCATTTTCGTCACACTTTCAGACCATCAGAACGCTTAAATCAACTCGCCGGAAATTTCTGTAAGGTTCGCCGGAAAAACCGTATTTGTCCTCAAATCGGTAAGTTCTCCAATACCATCGTAATCTAACAGTTGTTAAGCTGTTTCTAACTCAAACCATTCACTTGAGATCGAATTCAGGCACCGTTATCAGATAATTCCAGTTCGCGGAAATTTCCTGGAAGTCTTTATTTCCGTCTGTGAAACGGTAAGGACCTTCAATCACACTGTTAACGTTTGTTTATCACTTCAATTCCACGATTGGCTAATCAAAATGGTTAATTGTTTTGGTTCAGTTGAGGTGCACAAAAACAGAGCCGACGCATTGCCGGAAATTCTGTGATATATCATTCCTGCGGTATGTTACTTCCAACACCGTCTCTGCCATTTCATTTTAGCCTTAAGAATGTTTGTTAATCGTAAAAACAAGAAACGGATCAGTGATTCAGTCGACTGAAATTTGAATGAAGAAGACGAAGTTAGTTAAGTTATAAGTTTATTTAAAACCAGTAAAATGAACGGGTTAGACACATAGTCCAGCGGTGGACTGTGTGCAAAATATACACGCATGTCCCGAGTTCGATCCCTGATACACGCACTCCTTATGTAATAAAATGCCTTTTTGTTTAAAACTAAACCGGGTTAACTCCGTTAGTTGTTAAGTATAATAAAAACCGAGATATTAACCAGGTTAGACACACAGTCCAGCGGTGGACTGTGTGCAACACTAAGTCGCACGTCACGCGTTCGAAACCCGTTACTGGCACCGGTTTGTTGAATTAAAATGTTTTTGAAATTAAAAGAATTTTGGTTAAACTGAATTAGTATATAAATATAATTAAAAACAAGATTATTTCAGGTTAGACACGTAGCTCAGTTGGTAGAGCTGCGTGCACGCGTACGGGAGGTCTCGGGTTCGAGCCTCACCTGGCGCAAACAATTTCACTGACCGAACCGGTCAACAGGTCAACAAGTCAATGGTCAACGGTCAACGCAAAATAAACAATTTTTTTTATATTTTTATTTATTTAATTTAATTTAAAAATCAATTAAAAATACTTAAAAATAACATTTTTAAAGATAGAAAATAGCCTTAAACTCACAAAAATATATCTAAAAATTCCATTAAAATCCTTAATAAAATCCACTCATTTACCATATTTTTTTCCGTTATTGTTTAGGTTGTAATTCTCGTTGTTCAACTCTCCCGACTCGTGCGCATCTCATCATCTCCATTCAAACGCACCCAATGTGAGTGAATCTTACAAATTCCCCGTTTTAGTCACGTTTTGGGGTGTATCATGTGTCTTGCTAAATATTATAATTAAATCATTGTGCATACATCATATCATGAACATGTGTATTCAGTTTGTTTCAACTGTTGTGTAGTTATTGTTAGATGTAATTTATTATTTCAGTACATGCAATTTCATAGGCCGCCGCTCCCCATTACATTATGAGCGTTGAGCATGTTCCCCATTTCATTATGAGCGTGAACCTGGCGTGCCCACATACGATCGGCTCTGTTTGATTGAGCCTTGATCGCACAGACATTTTCATTTTCAGTACATGCAGTACGTTCGGCTCCGTTTGATTGAGCCTTGATCGCACAGTTTCATTTATGTTATTTATCGTATGATGTTGGTATGTTTATGTATGCTATCATATGTTATTGTATGTTATAGTTGTGATTGCTATTTGCCACTGCTTGATTATTTACATTTGCTCATTTATGATTATGCACAATTTTTCATTGATAAACTAACAAGTAAATCAATAATAAATGTTTATCTAACAAGATTCACTCGCCAACTTATGTTGACCCAAAACCCCCATTTTACACATGATACAGGTGAACCAGCAGCAGCCAGAAACACATAGGATTGGACTAGAAGAATAAAATGATTTAGAGTTTGGGATTGTTATGTTTGGTTTATTTTCTTTGTATTGTTTGGACATGTTTGGATATTTGGAAATGTAACTTTGACTTTAATAAATATGAAACATATTAGTAAATATCATGAGCTTTGGTGATAACCCAATTATGCCCCGACTCTTATTCCGTTGCGGGTCGGGGTGTGACAGATTGGTATCAGAGCCATGACTATAGGGATATAGGATAGGTTATTAGACCCTTAGAGCCTATACTATAGTTGATTAGAAACTTATAAGATTTTTGTGTGTTACATGCCAAATTTCATGATGATTATATGTTTTATGTTAAATGTTACATTCAATATTATGCAAGCATGTTCATAAGTATGTATTATCATATAATGCCTATCATGAATCATATACTCATAACATATCACATCCATGAAAGCACACACCACATCATGATTGCTTTTACAATGATTTTTGTGTTTTCAAATCTCATCAAAGTGAGTTCTCATGACGGGCATGTAGTAACTGGAAGGGTACCAGTACCGGTAGTCGGAACGTCCTGTCTAGGCTGGCATTCGTATAAATCCAAAATAAAGGACCAGTTTGCCTACTTGGGGACTAATGATGAGAGTACGAAGTACCTATTAGGCCAAAGCATGCTATATCAAACGTCGTGTGAGCTAACCCCACTTTGAGTTGTCATTGTGTCTACACCTGGACACGTTCCGACCAAACATCTCATGAACATATTTTGTGGTTTGCATTCGGGTGATGCGAGTGTTAAATTGCCAATACTAATGTGAATCCTACCAAGCCAATAGCCATGGGGGCCCACATGACTATATAGGTGAAGGTATGGGGGACATTTGAGGCCCAACATGAGCAAACCCAAGACATCCTATGGATGTAGTTGCATTATTGATATTTATGTTATTTTCATTTTCTTAAAGACACATGACACCTAAAAAGACTCCATAAACTCACAATCTTCTTATGTATGTTCCTGTAGATGTCGTCCAGACAACAACGAAGGGGTAAGAGATCAGGAAGGTCTCAGGAACGCTTGGCCACACAAATCGCGAAGCAAATGGCACGATACTGCCTGACATTGTGGTCCAAGTACAACAAGCCCTCGCTACGAATCCTACTAACCCTCCCCAACAACATGACCAGAACATCGACAACCCTCCTACCAGCAAGTGCTCTTACAAACATTTCAAATCTTGTGATCCTCCTAAATTTGAGGGGACCGAAGGTGTCACTGCTCTCCTCCACTGGTTCGAGGAAATGGAAAACACCTTCCTCAACTGCGATTGTCCTGAGGATCGCAAGGTTCGATACGCCACCGGGAGACTATTTGGGGTAGCTCTCACTTGGTGGAATACTGAAAAAGGGAAGAGGGGAACTGAAGATGCAATGGCCTTAACTTGGGAGGAGTTAAGGGAAATCATGACTAGGCGTTTCTGTCCTAGGAGTGAAATTAAAAAGTTGGAGGACGAATTTCATTCTTTAAAACAGAAGGAGGGGGATCACACCACCTATAACAAGAGGTTCTTGGAGTTGAACCAAATGGTTCCAAATTTGTTTACCTCAACTTATCGTTTGATCGAGCATTATATTCGAGGACTTCCCTCGAAAATCCAAGATTCAGTTCTCAGCGTTTCACCGGTAACACTTGAAGCTGCTATGGAGTTAGCAACTGAACTGACCGAGAACCGAATTCGCCACGGGAAGTTTAAAGAAGAGAAAAAGAAAGCCCCTGTTGAGGGTCAAACTTCAAACCATACCATCTCTTCCTCCAAGTTTGCTAACAAGAGGAAGCGCAACACCAGAAATTTTGCAGTTACTCAAACCAACTCCCCTATTCCTGCTGCACCCATTACCCAAGTCGCTCCTTCACCTGCACCATACAAAAGACCCTACTCTGGCCCGTTACCAAAATGTAACCGTTGCCAATATCACCATTCTCCTGATTATCCTTGCCATCATTGCACCGGCTGTGGTCGCGCGGGTCATACGATTCAAACCTGCCGCATGCCCCAGCGAACGAACCGCCACCAACCTTTAACCCAAACCCACCAACAATTAATGGGTCAAGCCCAACAACCCCTACTATTACCACCCACCCAACACCTAGCCCAAACATATTACCAACCCAATTATCCTATGGGCCAACCTATGCGGGCTTGCTACAATTGCGGAGACCCAAGCCATTTCAGAAAACACTTGTCCAAGGTTGGTAAACATTATTCATGCTCAGGCCCAAGCCAACCCAGTGAATCAAGCGAACCAAGCTCCTCCACCTGCAAGAGGAAGAGCTTTCAATATCAACGCTAACCAGGCCAGAGCTGACGGCAATGTGGTTAACGGTACGTTCCTTATAAATGGTAGATATGCATCTATGTTATTTGATACTGGTGCGGATAGAAGTTTTGTGTCTTTAGAATTTGAACCTATCTTAAACCAAAATCGGGATAAGCTCACGGAATCCATAACGGTAGAAGTTGCTGACGGGAAACCAGTTTCATTAAGTTCTATTATACGCAACTGTACACTCACCTTAAACGACCACGATTTCTTAGTCGACCTTATTCCTATGAAGCTGGGAAGTTTTGATATCATAATTGGTATGGACTGGCTCAGTCAACATCAGGCAGAAGTTGTATGTCGTGAAAAATTTATACGTATTCCTCTTTCAAACGGTCAGACTCTTCGAATCTTTGGAGAAACCTCGTCGAAAGGACTCAGCCTTAATGTCTTGTCTTCAAGCTCAAAAATATCTTCGCAAGAATTATGTCGCGTTTTTAGCTCATATAATCAAAAAGGGAATCATGGAGAAGAAACTTGAAGACATTCCAGTAGTAAAAGATTTTCCGCAAGTTTTTCCTGACGACATTTCAGGACTTCCTCCAGTTAGAGAAGTCGATTTCCGTATTGATCTTATACCTGGTGCTACACCAGTTGCAAAGTCTCCTTATAGGTTAGCCCCCTCTGAAATGCAAGAGCTAGCCAGTCAATTACAAGAGTTGACTGACAAGGGATTCATACGTCCTAGCTCATCACCTTGGGGTGCACCTGTCCTTTTTGTAAAGAAGAAAGATGGATCGTTTCGTATGTGCATCGACTACAGAGAGCTCAACAAATTAACAATCAAGAATCGCTATCCTTTACCACGCATTGATGATCTTCTTGACCAACTTCAAGGTGCCAATTGCTTTTCAAAAATCGACCTTCGATCTGGCTATCATCAACTTAGAGTACATGAAGAAGACGTCCCTAAGACTGCTTTCCGAACTCGTTATGGCCATTATGAATTCATGGTCATGCCATTTGGTTTAACCAACGCACCAGCTGTCTTCATGGACCTAATGAACAGAGTCTGCAAACCTTATCTTAATCGATTTGTTATAGTCTTCATCGACGACATTCTTATTTATTCAAAGTCTAAATCTGATCATGAGCGTCATCTTCGACTCATCCTTACTCTGCTAGAGAATGAAAAGCTTTACGCCAAATTCTCCAAATGCGAATTCTGGTTAAAAGAGGTGCAATTCCTCGGACATGTAGCCAATGACAAGGGAATACATGTCGACCCCTCAAAGATCAAAGCGGTACAAGAATGGCAAGCTCCACGTACACCAACTGAAGTAAGATCTTTTCTTGGTTTGGCTGGTTATTATCGTCGATTCATATCAAGCTTCTCACGCATTGCTGTACCACTCACGGCTTTAACTCACAAGGGAAAACCTTTCATATGGGGACCCAAGCAGGAAGAAGCCTTCCAAACTCTTAAACAAAAACTTTGCGATGCACCAATCTTTACTCTTCCTGAAGGTTGTGATGATTTCGTGGTCTATTGCGACGCGTCAGGGCAAGGATTAGGCTGCGTTCTAATGCAAAGAGGAAAAGTTATAGCTTATGCTTCGAGACAACTCAAGACGCATGAGAAGAACTACACCACTCATGACCTAGAACTTGGAGCCGTTGTGTTCGCTCTTAAGATATGGAGGCATTATCTCTATGGTACTAAGTGTGAAATATACGCTGACCACAAGAGTCTTCAACATATCTTCAATCAAAAGGAGTTAAACATGAGGCAACGAAGATGGGTCGAACTTCTAAATGATTACGACTGTGAAATTCGATACCACCCTGGCAAAGCAAATGTGGTGGCTGATGCACTTAGTCGAAAGGGTTATGCGAACTCCATTCGTCTTCTATGTTCGCAAATCATAACTGACATGAAAGATCAAATTCGAGAAGCCCATCACGTTTCAATAACGGAAGGTGATGTACGAAAGGAGATGTCCTGTGGAGCTGAGCTAAAAATTGAAACTAAATCTGAGGGTATTCTGTACTACCTAGATCGTATCTGGATTCCTAACCATAACAATCTTCGTGAAATTCTTATGAATGAAGCTCACAAAACGCGATATTCTATACACCCAGGAGCCGATAAGATGTATCAAGACCTACGATATACCTATTGGTGGCCTGGAATGAAGAAGGATATTGCTGTTTTTGTTTCTAAATGCCTTACATGTTCCAAGGTGAAAGCTGAACACCAAAGACCCTCAGGACTTCTGGTCCAACCTGAAATACCTGTATGGAAGTGGGAAAATATAACCATGGACTTCATTACCGGGTTACCTCGCACTTCTGGTGGGTATGACACTATATGGGTAATAATTGACCGACTTACAGAATCAGCTCACTTTATTCCTATCCGCGAAGATTTCAAGAACGAAAAGCTTGCTCGTATTTATATCAGCGAAATCGTAAGCCGACATGGGGTACCGTTAAGCATTATTTCTGATCGTGATGGTCGTTTCACTTCACGAACATGGCAAGCAGTACAATCCGCTATGGGTACGCGATTAGATCTCAGTACCGCCTATCATCCTCAAACTGATGGACAATCTGAGCGCACCATTCAAACTCTTGAAGATATGCTTCGAGCATGTGTCATAGACTTCAAGGGAAATTGGGACGCCCACCTACCATTAGTTGAATTTTCGTACAACAACAGCTATCATTCAAGTATCGGCATGGCACCTTTCGAAGCCTTATATGGTCGTAAGTGCCGATCTTCTGTATGTTGGCACGAAATTGGGGAAGCTCAAATCACTGGTCCAGAATTGATCCAAGAAACCACAGACAAGATCCATCAAATCCGAAACAATCTTCTAGCGGCCCAAAGTCGTCAAAAGAGTTATGCAGATAAACGACGGAAGCCTTTAGAGTTTAACATTGGTGATCATGTACTTCTAAAAGTGTCACCGTGGAATGGAGTAGTTCGTTTTGGTCAAAAAGGCAAGCTAGCACCACGCTACGTAGGACCTTTCAAGATACTCGAAAGAGTAGGACCTGTAGCATACAAGCTTGATCTACCGGAAGAACTCAACAGGATTCATCCCACATTCCACGTATCAAACTTGAAGAAGTGCCTCGCTGATGAAAACCTCCACATTCCTCTGGAAGATATTCAGATTGACGAATCTATGCATTTTATTGAAAGACCAGTGGAAATCATGGACTTCGGGGAGAAACGTCTACGACGGAGTCGCATTCCAATTGTTAGGGTACGCTGGGAGTCGAAACGGGGACCTGAGTTTACTTGGGAACGTGAAGACTCAATGCGTGAAAAATACCCGCATCTTTTTCCTACTACTTCTACTACTTAAATTTCGGGACGAAATTCCTAAAAGTAGGGGATATTGTAATATTTGTCAAAAACGGGTTTCCAAAACCCGCTCCGTTTTGTAATCGAATATCAAGTTATAAATATCACGTTGTATATTTATGGTTATTTTGATTTTTAATGATACATAATTAATAAACAAACTAAACTATAAAAATTATATTTGATAAAAAGTGAAAACAAAATAAATAAAAATAAAAAGTTGCTGCCGGGACTCGAACCCGGGTCAACCAGTTTACAATTTCAAAGACTTAACACACACACACATCACCACTCCGCCACTTGTTGTTTTCTGTTATCTCTAGGAAACAAATAACATTTATACACAAACTCGGTTAAACCGGTTGCGCCAACTGAGAAACGGAAATCGGCAATTCAATCGTCAAATCGTTTGATTACTCGCACATTCACGTTTATATCCGATGAACCGATGATTTTAATCAATTCGGAAGTGACTGAACATCAATTTCCATTATTATCGGTTTTTATAACCGAAAAGAATCAAAGCTCAGATTACTTCAATCAAAACCTTTCTCGCGACTCAGAGACATCAGGCAAACATTCCGTTTCATTTTCGTCACACTTTCAGACCATCAGAACGCTTAAATCAACTCGCCGGAAATTTCTGTAAGGTTCGCCGAAAAACCGTATTTGTCCTCAAATCGGTAAGTTCTCCAATACCATCGTAATCTAACAGTTGTTAAGCTGTTTCTAACTCAAACCATTCACTTGAGATCGAATTCAGGCACCGTTATCAGATAATTCCAGTTCGCCGGAAATTTCCTGGAAGTCTTTATTTCCGTCTGTGAAACGGTAAGGACCTTCAATCACACTGTTAACGTTTGTTTATCACTTCAATTCCACGATTGGCTAATCAAAATGGTAATGGTTTTGGTTCAGTTGAGGTGCACAAAAACAGAGCCGACGCATTGCCGGAAATTCTGTGATATATCATTCCTGCGGTATGTTACTTCCAACACCGTCTCTACCATTTCATTTTAGCCTTAAGAATGTTTGTTAATCGTAAAAACAAGAAACGGATCAGTGATTCAGTCGACTGAAATTTGAATGAAGAAGACGAAGTTAGTAAGTTATAAGTTTATTTAAAACCAGTAAAATGAACGGGTTAGACATACAGTCCAGCGGTGGACTGTGTGCAAAATATACACGCATGTCCCGAGTTCGATCCCTGATACACGCACTCCTTATGTAATAAAATGCCTTTTTGTTTAAAACTAAACCGGGTTAACTCCGTTAGTTGTTAAGTATAATAAAAACCGAGATATTAACCAGGTTAGACACACAGTCCAGCGGTGGACTGTGTGCAACACTAAGTCGCACGTCACGCGTTCGAAACCCGTTACTGGCACCGGTTTGTTGAATTAAAATGTTTTTGAAATTAAAAGAATTTTGGTTAAACTGAATTAGTATATAAATATAATTAAAAACAAGATTATTTCAGGTTAGACACGTAGCTCAGTTGGTGGAGCTGCGTGCACGCGTACGGGTGGTCTCGGGTTCGAGCATCACCTGGCGCAAACAATTTCACTGACCGAACCGGTCAACAGGTCAACAAGTCAACGGTCAACGGTCAACGCAAAATAAACAATTTTTTATATTTTTATTTATTTAATTTAATTTAAAAATCAATTAAAAATACTTAAAAATAACATTTTTAAAGATAGAAAATAGCCTTAAACTCACAAAAATATATCTAAAAATTCCATTAAAATCCTTAATAAAATCCACTCATTTACCATATTTTTTTCCGTTATTATTTAGGTTAGTAATTCTCGTTGTTCAACTCTCCCGACTCGTGCGCATCTCATCATCTCCATTCAAACGCACCCAATGTGAGTGAATCTTACAAATTCCCCGTTTTAATCACGTTTTGGGGTGTATCATGTGTCTTGCTAAATATTATAATTAAATCATTGTGCATACATCATATCATGAACATGTGTATTTAGTTTGTTTCAACTGTTGTGTAGTTATTGTTAGATGTAATTTATTATTTCAGTACATGCAATTTCATAGGCCGCCGCTCCCCATTACATTATGAGCGTTGAGCATGTTCCCTATTTCATTATGAGCGTGAACCTGGCGTGCCCACATACGATCGGCTCCGTTTGATTGAGCCTTGATCGCACAGACATTTTCATTTTCAGTACATGCAATACGATCGGCTCCGTTTGATTGAGCCTTGATCGCACAGTTTCATTTATGTTATTTATCGTATGATGTTGGTATGTTTATGTATGCTATCATATGTTATTGTATGTTATAGTTGTGATTGCTATTTGCCACTGCTTGATTATTTACATTTGCTCATTTATGATTATGCACAATTTTTCATTGATAAATTAACAAGTAAATCAATATTAAATGTTTATCTAACAAGATTCACTCGCCAACTTATGTTGACCCAAAAACCCCCATTTTTACACATGATACAAGTGAACCAGCAGCAGCCAGAAACACATAGGATTGGACTAGAAGAATAAAATGTTTAGAGTTTGGGATTGTTATGTTTGGTTTATTTTCTTTGTATTGTTTGGACATGTTTGGATATTTGGAAATGTAACTTTGACTTTAATAAATATGAAACATATTAGTAAATATCATGAGCTTTGGTGATAACCCAATTATGCCCCGACTCTTATTCCGCTGCGGGTCGGGGTGTGACACCATTCTCCAACTTGGTTTATTTGGCATGCCTCTTCGCCACCGAGAATGAAGTTTCACAAATATCTGACCCTCTGGAAATAAAGTTTATGATTTGTGCATCGGCCGGAGGTGGGGTAGCTCTTTCTGGAATGTTTTCAGGATCCTGGATCCTTGACTTCTTCCTTCCTAGCAGCTCTTTCAAGTGCCCCTTGCTAAGGAGATAGCCAATCTCTCTCATTAAAGCTATACATTCATTCGTTAAATTCCCAAAGTCTTCGTGGTATGCACACCACATGGACTTATCCTTCAAGGAGTTGGACTTCTCGTTCTTCTTCGGCCACCTAGGGTTTTCACCTAAATTCTACAAGTCAAAGTATCAATTCATTGTTATTAAAACAAAATCATATTAAGATATTCGAGGATATTCCTCCTTATCATCGTCTTGTTCAACTGCATGAACATTCTGATTATTAGGTTTGGAGTACTGCTTGGATCTATTATTTGTCACACCCCGACCCGCAGCGGAAAAGGTGATCGGGGCATGATTGTGTTATCATCAAAGCTCATGACATTTATTAAGCGTTTCATATTCATTAATACAAATTAAATGGAAATTTACAATGATTGCTACAACATGATCTAACTAACAATCTAACTTCTTTGTTCTCTTCTAAGGCATATCCTATGTTATCCTTGCTTCAACCTGTTCACCTGTATCATGTGTAAAAAGGTTTTTGGATCAACATAATGTTGGCGAGTGAATCCTATGGAAAACATTTGAACAATTTATTTAAATTGATTATGAAATATGTGCACAACCAAACATGAGTAAAATTAGATGTAACTTGATCAACAATCATAAGATGTTAAATGAAACACTCATGAATAATGGAACAATTAAAGGCACGCGATGCTCAACTCGTCTCTCACGAGGAACTGAGGGCCTGATGAATGAATTGCATAAACATGATGATATGAATGACACAACTACAAACAATATAAACTCAATGAAACACACATAAACAATAATGAATTTGAATTGAAGCACGCGATGTTCTACTCGTCTCCCACGAGGAACTGATGGGCTTAATGTATGAGTTTCATGTAATTTGACAAAAGGAATATAAGTAATTCACAACAATTAAACAATCTAAGTTTAAGTCATAATGTGGTATGGCACAAGTTTAAATAAATAAATTAATAAATTTCATAACACATGACACACCCCAAAACGTGTAATTTAAAAGGGGAATTGTAAGATTCACTCACAGTGGGTGCGTTCGGTTGATGACGTTGAATGCACGCGAAGTGGTTTTAACCACGAGTGAGATTTAACCTAGATAAATCGCATTATGGTTTGGTAAGTAAACGGATTTTATTAAACTATTTTAGTAGGATTGTTGGGTGTATTTTTGTGAGTTTGAGGCTATTTTCTAACTTTAAAAATGTTATTTTTAAGTATTTATAATTGATTTTTAATTAAAATAATTAAATAAAAATAATAAAAAAAATTTATTTTTTTCTGACCGTTGACTGACCCGTTGACCGTTGACCTGACCGTTGACCGGTTCGATGGCAGATTATTGTGCGCTGAGTGAGGCTCGAACCCGAGACCTCTCGTACGCGTGCACGCAGCTCTACCAACTGAGCTACGTGTCTAACCCGTTATATATCTGATTTTAATTATATATATATACTAATTAGTTTAAACTAAAAATCATTTTATTTTAAAAATAGTTTTAAGCGAACCGGACTTGCACTCCACAGGTCTCGAACCCGGGACCTGTGGTTTAATCTAACACACAGTCCACCGCTGAACTGTGTGTTCAACATGTTATATAACTTGATTTTTATTATACTTAAAGACAATTTAGTTATTTCCTTTTTCTGCCTTATTTAAAAAGAATAGATAATTGTCCGAGTCGGTGCTGAAGACCTGACTCGAACTCGTGACCAGCGATATAAACAAACACACAGTCCACCGCTGGACTGTGTGTCTAACTTGGTTATTATTCCGGTTATTAATATACTTAACATATAACTGTATCGACTCCGGTTCAGTTAAACAAAAAATTGATTTTTATTAAGGCAGCGTGTGTGAACCGGGATTCGAACTTGAGACGTTAGCGTTTTATGTGAACACAGTCCACCGCTGGACTGTGTGTCTAACCCGATTAATATCCTGATTTTAATTAAACTTATAAGATACGGAAGTGCATCGTCTTCTTCGTCAAGGTTGAACCAGAATTCGGAAATCGACTGGTTCAAAGTTTTTATCGGTTTAATAATGTTTTACAGTCGATTAAGGTAAGATAAAAGTGAAAAGGAAAAGAAACTGGGCGGAGAAATATACCGACTGGACTCTCTGTTTTCCGGCAGAAATTCCGGCGACAGAATTCAACTCCGGCGACAGGTTCCTTATAGCAGCTAGTCTCCGGAAAGCTTGGAAAGAGTAAGGGTGACTTCGGTATAAACTTAGGAGGTTCAGTAGGGCTCGGCAATGGGGAAAACGGTTTTCCGGCGATGAGCAGAGAAATTCCGGCGAGTGGAATTACGCTGTGAAAAGATGTGATTTTTAGCGAAAAGGTTGCAGACGGTTGTGGTTGAATTTATAGGGGAAAAACGAGATGTATTTGGTCTGATTTCGGACTGCGTTCGTTATTTAAATTTTCCGGCGGTTTTGATTTTGGTCGCGGACTTCAAACATCGGTTATAACCGATATCTGGTTAATGGTTTACGTTATAACGTAAATTGGTGTTAAAACTCGCGAGATTTCCGGGATTCCGACGACTGAACCGTTTGGGCGCCGGTTTTGAGTTCGTAAAGTCACTTTATCAATTAAATGATTTCAATACTTACCAAACAGAACAAGTGGCGCAGTGGTTTGTGTTATGTGAGATAAGTCGCTGAGTGACTCGGTACAGACCCGGGTTCGAAACCCGGCAGATGCAAATCATTTTTATTTTGCGATTTTTGACAGTTTTTCAAAAACTAAATATATATTCCCGTATAATAATTGATTACGGATCGTTTAAAAATATTTTGGGCATTTAATTCGCAACGAAAATTTTGACTGACTGTTCGGTTGATAAACGGAGCGGGTTTGGTAAATCCGTTTTTTGACCGATGTTACAGTATCCCCTGCTTTTTAGAAATTTCGTCCCGAAATTTAAATTGTGATATATTTTGACTAAAAGGATGATGATGTTTTGTTTGACAGTTGTATGCTTAGCAAAATAAGAGCTTAAGTTTTTTTGTTCGAGGCGGTAACGTTCCTTGTAAGGGTTAAGTACCCTATTTAGGAATCGCTTTTTGTTGCCTACTGTATGAGTATTGATAAACAGAAATGATTCGCTAAAAATGATTTTATGCATAAGAGTTTAGATACGTTTGGGAAAATATGGTTATATCCTAAGGCAAAACTTCTAACACTACAATCTACATGGAACATAAATAAAAACACAACAGCTGATATTTGAACATAAGTAAGTACAACAGCTAATATTCAAACATGAATAAACACATCAACAAATATTTGAACATGAATAAACACAACAGCAAATATTCGAACATGAATAGACACATCAGCGAATATTTGAACATGAATAAACACAACAGCAAATATTCGAACATGAATAGACACATCAGCGAATATTTGAACATGAATAAACACAACAGCAAATATTTGAATCCACATTCTGATAGCATATATGTTTGAATGATGGAAGTTCCTCTCTCGTTTATTATGATGGAGAGGTTAGTTTATGTAGAAATGGAACACAATCCATTCTCTTTAAATAACATGATGATATCAATGTAACACAAATTCCAACCAAGGCAATACTAAATCCTACATGGAACTTCTCATAACCGCCTGATAATGCCTCTGATCCTTTGGCAAGAATACTTATATATAGGAAGTACCAGCGGCGTATCCACCATATTCTTGCCAAATTTTCATTAGTTTTATCCACAAGTTATGATTGGTTACCAAGAAACTAATAAATCCTACATAGAACTTCTCATAACCGTCCGATAATGCCTCTGATCCTTTGACAAGAATACTTATATATAGGAAGTACCAGCGGCGTATCCACCATATTCTTGTCAAATTTTCATTAGTTTTATCAGTGAATTATGATTAGTCCTATAACTCTACAATCAATACAACAAACATAAATTACTGAAATGAAATATATCTGTGCGATCAAGGCTCAATCGAACGGAGCCGATCGTATTGCATGTACTGAAAATGAAATGGATGTGCGCTCAAGGCTCAATCAAACGGAGCCGAACGTATTGAATGTACTGAAATTGAAATTGTGTGCTCAAGGCTCAATCAAACGGAGCCGAGCGTATTGCATGTACTGAATATGAATAACTTAACCACGCAAACAGCCTATGCGTGGAACCTCTCATAACCGCCTGATAATGCCTCCGATCATTTGACAAGAATACTTATATATAGGAAGTACCAGCGGCGTATCCACCATATTCTTGTCAAATTTTCGTTGACTTTATCCGCAAGTTATGGTTAGTTCGATACGACTCTACTACAAACACCACAACCACAAGATACTGATAATGAAATTGTCTGTGCGCTCAAGGCTCAATCAAACGGAGCCGAACGTATTGACTGAAATTGTATGTGCGCTCAAGGCTCAATCAAACGGAGCCGAACGTATTGAATGTACTGAAATTGAACAACTTAATCTAAACAACCATCACACAATCAGCCTATGCATGGAACCTCTCATAACCGCCTGATAATGCCTCCGATCATTTGACAAGAATACTTATATATAAGAAGTACCATCGGCGTATCCACCATATCCTTGTCAAATTTTCGTTGACTTTATCCGCAAGTTATGGTTAGTTCGATGCGACTCTACTACAAACACCACAACCACAAGATACTGATAATGAAATTGTCTGTGCGCTCAAGGCTCAATCAAACGGAGCCGAACGTATTGCATGAACTGGAAATGTAAATTGAAATGTGCGCTCAAGGCTCAATCAAACGGAGCCGAACGTATTGCATGTATTGAAATGTAAAATTAAATAACCGATCAAGGCTCTAACAAACGGAGCCGATCGTGCGGGCACGCCCTGATCAACCCATAATAAAATGGGGATCAAACTCAACCTCGATGGATGGGGAGCTACGGCCTCGGCAAAAGCATATACTGAAAACAATATATAATATATAATATCCAATAATTTCTCTAACAGTCTACACATGGAAAAACATAAAACTAAACGATAGGAATTGAATCTGGATCTTCGGCGAAGAGGACTAGTTGAGTATCTTCATCTGGGCCGTCATTATCTTCGACAGGATTGGCGTTGATATTGAAGACTCTTCCTCTTGCTGGTGGCATAGTGGTTGGGTTTTCTTGGTTTAGTTGGTTAACTGGGTTTGATTGGGCTTGAGTGTTGACAACGTTAACCAATTGAGGGCATGTGTTTCTAAAGTGGGTAGGGTCGCCACAATTGAAGCAAGCTCGAGCATATGGGGACATGGGATATTGAGGTTGGTGATAAGTTTGGGCCATGTTTTGAGTAGGGGAAAAGGTTTGGTCTTGAAAGGTGCGACAAACATTGCTCAAATGACCATAGCGTCCACAAGTTGCACATAGACGACAAGGTAGGGTATGGGGATGGTGATAAAAACAGTTGTTGCATCGAGGGTGAGGTCCAAGATATGGTTTCTTATTTGGGTAAGTTGAGTTGGGTGCCACTTGGGTGATTGGGATAGCTCGGATGGGTATGGCATGAAAAACGGGTGGATTTCGTTGAGTAGCAGCGAAAAGTCGCCCGACTCTTCTTCTCTTAGGATTGGGTTGAGAAGGGGATTCGGTTTGGGTGGTGTCGGAGGTTTCAGTCGATTCTTTATCCTTCTTCTTCTCGTCCTTGAAGTCTTTGTTTCGGATTCGGTTCTCGGTGAGCTCTGTTGCTAGCTCCATTGCTGCTTCCAAAGTTGCAGGCTTGGTACTTATTACAGGGTCTTGAATCTTTGACGGAAGACCACGAATGTAGTGCTCGATCAAACGGTAGAGGGGAGTAAACATGTTGGGAACCATTTGATGTAATTCGAGGAACCTTTTGTTGTAGGTGGTGTGGTCTCCTTCCATTTGCTTCAATGAGTAAAATTCATCTTCTAACTTCTTGATTTCCCTCCTTGGGCAAAATCGTCTGGTCATGATTTCCTTCAATTCGTTCCAAGTTAAGGTCATAGCATCTTCCACACCTCGTTTGGCCTTCTCTGTGTTCCACCAAGTAAGTGCTATCCCATATAATCGACCGGTAGCATATCGCACTTTGCGATCGTCAGGGCAGTCGCAATTTAGAAATGTGTTCTCCATTTCTTCAAACCAATGGAGGAGAGCGGTGACGCCTTCAGTCCCTTTGTATTTCGGAGGGTCGCATGATTTGAAATGCTTGTAGGTGCATTTAGTGGTATTTGGGGAAGAGTTGAAAATGTTTTGGTTTGCTTGATTGACAGGATTATCGGTAAGTGCTTGTTGAACTTGGATTACAATGTTGGGTATTACGGCAGCCATTTGTTGAGCGATTAAGGCAGCCATGCGTTCGCGGGCTTTTCTTGCTCTCGTCTTCCTACGGGCGAGGTTAGAAGACATCTACAAGGATTACATGACAAAAGTATGAGTTGGATGCTTTTGGAATCATGGGTCGCATTCAAGAATGAACATTCATAAAATAATTATACAAAAATACTACATCCATAGGATGTCTTAGGCTTTGCTCGCTGTTAGGCCCGTCATGCCGCCATACTTTACCTGTGTAATCATGTGGGCCCCCATGAATACAGGTTTTTCATATGGTTCGCACGGTTTCTGCCTGGTTGCGTACACAAAAACCCGGTGAAAATCGAGAAATATGTATACAACGTGTGATGTTTGGAATGTGTCCAGGTGTAGACACGGTGACACCTCAAAGTAGGGTTAGTTCGAACGACGTTTGGTGTGGTATGCTTTGGCCTAATAGGTCCTTCGTACTCTCATCGTTGGTCCCCAGGTAGGCAAACTGGTCCGTTATATTGGATTTATACGAATGCCAGCCTAGACAGGACGTTCCGACTACCGGTACTCGTACCCTTCCAGTTACTACATGCCCGTCGCAGAACTTACTTTGATGAGATTTGAAAATTGCACAAAATCTTTGGATAATGAGAATATGAAAATAAATTGAATTCATGAATATCGATATGTGTATAATGAATATGTATATATGTATAATGAATATGTATATAAGCATGTATGTTTGACTGAAATGTAAACAAATATGAAACAAATAAATATCACAAGTTTGTATGTAACCACCTAATCAATTTAAAATTTAGGCAGACTATAGTATAGGCTCTAAGGGTCTAATAACCTATCCTATATCCCTATAGTCATGGCTCTGATACCAATCTGTCACACCCCGACCCGCAGCGGAAAAGGTGATCGGGGCATGATTGGGTTATCATCAAAGCTCATGACATTTATTAAGCGTTTCATATTCATTAATACAAATTAAATGGAAATTTACAATGATTGCTACAACATGATCTAACTAACAATCTAACTTCTTTGTTCTCTTCTAAGGCATATCCTATGTTATCCTTGCTTCAACCTGTTCACCTGTATCATGTATAAAAAGGTTTTTGGATCAACATAATGTTGGCGAGTGAATCCTATGGAAAACATTTGAACAATTTATTTAAATTGATTATGAAATATGTGCACAACCAAACATGAGTAAAATTAGATGTAACTTGATCAACAATCATAAGATGTTAAATGAAACACTCATGAATAATAATGGAACAATTAAAGGCACGCGATGCTCAACTCGTCTCTCACGAGGAACTGAGGGCCTGATGAATGAATTGCATAAACATGATGATATGAATGACACAACTACAAACAATATAAACTCAATGAAACACACATAAACAATAATGAATTTGAATTGAAGCACGCGATGTTCTACTCGTCTCCCACGAGGAACTGATGGGCTTAATGTATGAGTTTCATGTAATTTGACAAAAGGAATATAAGTAATTCACAACAATTAAACAATCTAAGTTTAAGTCATGATGTGATATGGCACAAGTTTAAATAAATAAATTAATAAATTTCATAACACATGACACACCCCAAAACGTGTAATTTAAAAGGGGAATTGTAAGATTCACTCACAGTGGATGCGTTCGGTTGATGACGTTGAATGCACGCGAAGTGGTTTTAACCACGAGTGAGATTTAACCTAGATAAATCGCATTATGGTTTGGTAAGTAAACGGATTTTATTAAACTATTTTAGTAGGATTGTTGGGTGTATTTTTGTGAGTTTGAGGCTATTTTCTAACTTTAAAAATGTTATTTTTAAGTATTTATAATTGATTTTTAATTAAAATAATTAAATAAAAATAATAAAAAAAATTTATTTTTTCTGACCGTTGACTGACCCGTTGACCGTTGACCTGACCGTTGACCGGTTCGATGGCAGATTATTGTGCGCTGAGTGAGGCTCGAACCCGAGACCTCTCGTACGCGTGCACGCAGCTCTACCAACTGAGCTACGTGTCTAACCCGTTATATATCTGATTTTAATTATATATATATACTAATTAGTTTAAATTAAAAATCATTTTATTTTAAAAATAGTTTTAAGCGAACCGGACTTGCACTCCACAGGTCTCGAACCCGGGACCTGTGGTTTAATCTAACACACAGTCCACCGCTGAACTGTGTGTTCAACATGTTATATAACTTGATTTTTATTATACTTAAAGACAATTTAGTTATTTCCTTTTTCTGCCTTATGTAAAAAGAATAGATAATTGTCCGAGTCAGGTCGTCCGAGTCGGTGCTGAAGACCTGACTCGAACTCGTGACCAGCGATATAAACAAACACACAGTCCACCGCTGGACTGTGTGTCTAACTTGGTTATTATTCCGGTTATTAATATACTTAACATATAACTGTATCGACTCCGGTTCAGTTAAACAAAAATTTGATTTTTATTAAGGCAGCGTGTGTGAACCGGGATTCGAACTTGAGACGTTAGCGTTTTATGTGCACACAGTCCACCGCTGGACTGTGTGTCTAACCCGATTAATATCCTGATTTTAATTAAACTTATAAGATACGGAAGTGCATCGTCTTCTTCGTCAAGGTTGAACCAGAATTCGGAAATCGACTGGTTCAAAGTTTTTATCGGTTTAATAATGTTTTACAGTCGATTAAGGTAAGATAAAAGTGAAAAGGAAAAGAAACTGGGCGGAGAAATATACCGACTGGACTCTCTGTTTTCCGGCAGAAATTCTGGCGACAGAATTCAACTCCGGCGACAGGTTCCTTATAGCAGCTAGTCTCCGGAAAGCTTGGAAAGAGTAAGGGTGACTTCGGTATAAACTTAGGAGGTTCAGTAAGGCTCGGCAATGGGGAAAACGGTTTTCCGGCGATGAGCAGAGAAATTCCGGCGAGTGGAATTACGCCGTGAAAAGATGTGATTTTTAGCGAAAAGGTTTGCAGACGGTTGTGGTTGAATTTATAGGGGAAAAACGAGATGTATTTGGTCTGATTTCGGACTGTGTTCGTTATTTAAATTTTCCGGCGGTTTTGATTTTGGTCGCGGACTTCAAACATCGGTTATAACCGATATCTGGTTAATGGTTTACGTTATAACGTAAATTGGTGTTAAAACTCGCGAGATTTCCGGGATTCCGACGACTGAACCGTTTGGGCGCCGGTTTTGAGTTCGTAAAGTCACTTTATCAATTAAATGATTTCAATACTTACCAAACAGAACAAGTGGCGCAGTGGTTTGTGTTATGTGAGATAAGTCGCTGAGTGACTCGGTACAGACCCGGGTTCGAAACCCGGCAGATGCAAATCATTTTTATTTTGCGATTTTTGACAGTTTTTCAAAAACTAAATATATATTCCCGTATAATAATTGATTACGGATCGTTTAAAAATATTTTGGGCATTTAATTCGCAACGAAAATTTTGACTGACTGTTCGGTTGATAAACGGAGCGGGTTTGGTAAATCCGTTTTTTGACGGATGTTACATTATTCTTGTAGAAGGATCCTTGCTTCTTGTCGTTGTACTCCTGTTTATTAGAACTAGTGATTCTATCTTGTATTCTCTTATCATCCTCTAATCAGATGAATCTCAGAGCCCTATTTCTTACTTCGTCCAAGTTCCTGCAAGGGGTCATGATAAAGTCATCGTAAAATGGAGAATCCTTTTGTAATCCCATTTTAAATGCCTCAACAGTAGTGCAACATCTAGATTCATGATTTCTAAGGATTCTCTACCAAACTTAGTGCCATAATCCCTTAAGGATTCATCACGAGCCTGGGTTATCCTATACAAGTCCCTAGTTAGCCCTTTCAAAAGTTCTACTATATGAAAACTGATTAGCGAATAGGTTAACTAAATGAGAGAATAACGTAATGGAGTAGGGAGGAGGACTTAGCAGCCATTTGAGTGCTAATCCGGTGAGTGTGGATCCGAAGCCCTTACACAAGCAAGCTTTTTTTAACCTTTCAGGAATGGGGTTTATCTCCATTCTCTCCTAGTATTGAGCCACATGTTCTTCTGGATTAGTTGTTTCGTCGTACAACTTAATGTTGGCTGTCTGGAAGCGTTTTGGAATCTCTGCCTAGCATATGGGTGGTGCAAAGCGAGACACCTTGTGACTTCCATCCGGATTTTCAGGAATAGGTTTAACTATCCCTGGAATGCTAGATATCATATCCTTGAGCATCTGCAGCTCCCTGGCCATGGCCTGAGTGATCCCTTCATCTTGCATGAAACCATAGTTAGTATCATAAAGGTGTTATTAGAATTGCTACCTCTCGTTTGACTCAAAGGTGGTATTGCAGATATGTATTGAGGATAAGAGATGTCTGCTGTCATAGTAGGGCTTGATGAAACAATAGTTTGCATTGGGATGAAGTCCCCATCGTGGACTTCAGAATTTCTAAGTGGTTGGCTCCTTCAGGATCCCTGATCCTGAAAGATGTTGGATCCAGGATACATTGGTGCTGAGGGTCTTGATGGATAATCCATGGATCCTTGAATCTGAGCTGAGGATCTTTGATGCTGAAAGTAGGATCCCTAAGACTTATACATTTCCTGTGATTATCCCGGTTGGTAGAAGGATATTTGAGGCTGAGTCGTCTTCAGTGATCCTTGCTGAAGGTTGGAGGATCCTTAAATCTGGACATTGGATCCCCTAGAATGCTGGATTGTTGATGATGGAGTAGCAAAATCTAATGACCTAGGCATCAGTGGAGACTGATCTTCTACTGATCTCTTCTGCTTCTTGATTTCAACAATTTCGTGAAGGATCCTCTGGTTAGTTTTGTCTTGCTGCTCCATGTATCCTTTCATCTCCAACATAAAAACAAAAATATCATTGTTAGTAGTCGTAGATGAAGAAACAACAGAGGTTTTGATCCTTTGAAGACGGATGATGTCTTCTTCTGAGCATTTTTAGCATTCTTCTAAAATGTTGGGGGAATGAGAGGCTAAGGCCTAGTGGTTTGAGATGAGGTAACCGCCGACATTGCACTTGAAGTAGCTTTCCCCTGAGAGGCCATGAACTTGATGGAAACGAATGTAAATGAATGAAAAGTTTTAAAATTGAAGCACCACTTGCCCCACGATGGGCGCCAAATTGTTTTGGGTACAACTTGGTTTAAGGTTAATGTAACCAAATCTTGATTGTGAGGTTGAGTGCTTAAGTGTATGAACAACAATGTAAATGATTGTAAAACGAAAATGAGAATGGACATCGAGATTTGTACGAGGAAAAAGCCATTGATCCTTGATAGATCTCCGGCACAAAAAACCTCGAGTGATGGAAACTATCGATCACAAAATGTATAACAGAAATAAGTAATGATCCAAGTAAAACTTCGGAAGACAATGAGCTAAATACAATGTTTTCTAGAGTGTGTGGTTTGCGAGAGTGTATCAGAGTAATGTGTGTTCGTATGATATAATAATCTGCCTAAAATGAGCTCTTTATCCCCTTTAAAAAAATAGAAACTATAACATAACAAACAAAATGAAAATGGTGCAAGTATCCCCACGTTCTCTATAACGGCTACACTCTTCAATGCACGTGCGAATAGAGAGCATATTCCCCGAAGTATCAGCCTTGACCAAGTCCAATCCGTTATATTCCTGTGAAAACAAGTATTAAACAAAGGATACGATTGTTTGTAAATATAAATCATAAGGATCCATAATCCTCATACTTCCTGCACCATCTGTTAAGGATCAGTGATCCAGGCCCAATCTAAGGATATGTGATCCATAATATTAAAAATTAACCCCTAACAATTGCCCCCAAATATGGCCGATATTAGATTAAACTTATCTGCCATATTACCGTTAACATCGAACTATCGTTACAACGCAACTAGCCGTTATAATGCAACTAGCCGTTGACATATATGTTAATATATATCCTCATCCAATTTATTAAACATAATCTTATCAACTTTGTAGCAAATCAGATTTAAAAGAGACAGTATGTTTTATAATCAAAATGTATCTCAAAACAAGATAACAAATATATGTAACCAGGTAAGTAAAAAGTGAATTTTTATGCGTAATATATCCAGGCTAATAAAAAGTGAACTTTTATGCGTATTTATTGAAAAGTAAGAAAAAATGTAAGAGGTTGAGTTTTGTGTAAGGTTTAAATACAAATGATGCTTAACATACAAAGTGTACAAAGGCCTTTCGTGCCATAAGTAACTAAATAACATATATAGGTAATTACGCATGAAGTAAATAAATTACCAACACATATAACTAATTACGCACAATAATTAGGCAACAAAAAATAATTATGCAACTGATGTTAATAGTTACACAACCTATATTTTTCGAAGCATTTTCTTATAAATGTGAAACCGAAGAAATATGAGTAAAACAAGTAAAAAACTTATAAAAAATTAATTTTTACCTAATTTTTTTCAAAGCATTTTCTTATAAAAGTTTGTGTATTCATACTCACTCTATTCTTTCGATCTCGTAAAGTTGAACAAGGGACATTTTGAGTTTTGGAAGTCGTTTCAGGAGAAGTACGTAAGAAAAGATATGTATTCTTGTAGTTGTTAGTTTTTTAGTATCGATTGTAATATTTGATATGCATACATAGTGTTTTGGTCAAAAATCGGTTTAAGGATAATGTAATCAAATCTTGATTGTGAGGTTGATTGCTTAAGTGTATGAACAACAATGTAAATGATTGTAAAACGAAAATGAGAATGAACACCGAGATTGAGGAAAAAGCCCTTGATCCTTAATAGATCTCTGGCACAAAAACCTCGGGTGAAGGAAACTACGTTTTCTAGAGAAATAAGTAATGATCCAAGTACAACTTCGGAAGACAATGAGCTCAATACAATGTTTTCTAGAGTGTGTGGTTTGCGAGTGTATCAGAGTAATGTGTGTTCGTATGATATAATAATCTGCCTAAAATGAGCTCTTTATCCCCTTTAAAAAATAAAACTACAACATAACAAACAAAGCGAAAATGGTGCAAGTATCCCCACGTTCTCTATAACGGCTACACTCTTCCATGCACGTGCGAATAAAGAGCATATTCCCCGAAGTATCAGCGACCAAGTCCGATCCGTTATATTCCTGTGAATACAAGTATTAAACAAAGGATACAATTGTTAGTAAATCTAAATAATAATAAGGATCCGTGATCCTTGGACTTCCTGCACCATCTGTTAAGGGTCAGTGATCCAGGCCCAATTTAAGGATATGTGATCCATAATATTAAAAATTAACCCTAACACATAGGACTGTAAAAGAGAACACTTCGTGAACCGTTCAAAGGAAAGTTTATTTATATTTGTTCATTTAAAAAATGAACAAACACGAACAAGAAATTTCGTTTGATAAGTTACACAAGCGAACATGAACAAATGTTGCTTTCGTTCGTTTATGTTTGTGAACGTTCGGTAATGTGTTCACATATGTTCGCTCGTTTATGTTCACTTGTGTTCCTTCAATTAAAGGTTTCTTTATGTTGTATTGTTATATTATTGGCTATAGTTGTTAAAACATTGAATCCACAGTTATAACACACGCCTTCGCCAACATCCCTTATTTGACTCTTTGAATTTCAGTTTAGGTTATTCATCTTTATTTACGTTAAGTACTGTTTAGTTTGGTGGATTATTCGTCTTTGAATTTCAGTTTGTATTATTCATCTTTATTCATGAACCCATTTATGAACATATTCGTTTCTTAATGAACGAACACGAACAAGACCTTGTTCGTGTTTGTTCGGTTCGTTTAAAGCCCTATGTCTACATCCTTTCATTATTGTAGAATGCTTCTTTTTAAGACCAAAGATTCATAATTCAATAGAATCAAAGAAAGAAAAATATATTAAGCATCGAAGCTAACTTACTCTTGCATATATACAGTTTTGGTAAAAAATCGGTTTAAGGATAGTGTAACCAAACTTTGATTGTGAGGTAGAGTGCTAATGCATTGAACAATTATAAGAACAAATGAGAAATGTAAACAACAATGAACACAAAGATTTGTACGATGAAAAAGCCCTTGATCTTTATAAGATCTCCGGCATAAAAAAATATCGGGTGATGAACTACCGATCACCAACTATATTGCATAAAAAGATTACAACTTTGGATGATATTGAGCTTATTACAATTGAATTATAGTGTATGTGTATGAGAGCAATTTCGAGAGCAACAAGTGTTTGAGTTGTTTATGTGTTGTATATTATAATTTAAGCTCAAAACCCCTAACATAATTAGAAATATCTATCTAACTAACTATCCGAAAAACGTGCAAGTCTCTCATGTTCTCCATAACAGTTACACTTAAAAATACATGTGCCTATTCAGAGCATATGCAACGAGATTCCAGCAAAGACTAAGTCCATGTTGTCCATTACCTACATACAACATTAGAAATACAGAGAACAATTGTTAGATAATATAAGTTAAAATAAGGATCCTTGATCCCCAGACTCCCTGTGTCATCCGCTAAGGATAAGTGATCCAGGCCCGGTCTCAGGATACATGATCTAGACTTCATAAAACTTAGCTTCTAACAGTTGCCCCCAAATATGGAAGATAGATATGAATCGAATCCGTCATATTTCTGTTAGATGCGGACTAGCCGTTGCGTGTCTGACGTCATCGATGGGATGCCTGCAACAAACATCATGATAAATAGGGTAGAGATAGAGTTAGAAAAACCATTTAAGATCAAGAATCCCCATTTAAATCTTCATCCCGTAGACCCTTCAAGTATTCTCTCTCTTCTTTTCTTTTCCCTTATTTCTATAATCGTCTCTTCCTTTAGAAATCCATGGCAAAAGTGGTGACTCGATCCTCTCCAAATAAGGATCATGAATGTAATAGTCCATCCAAAAGCCAAAACCTACTGAAAAACCCTTCCTCTGAGCTAAGATTCACTGATCCCGAAGTTGATTAGTTACACAACTCCCGAGGGAACCATCTTTAGGCCTTTTGACTCTTCATTGAAGAGACTCTGAATCCTCCGTCTGGACCTGTTTCCACGTTGTGCCGTTCCAAATTAGCTATACTTACCCCCTTCCATCATTCACCTAAAGATTCTCTACCCACACGGGTCTATGTTACAACCAAGTGATGCCAATGCTCTAGAGGGTGTTATACAATTTTGAGCAAATCTTAAGCGATCAGAGTTTAAGTCTCTCACTTTCTAAACTTCCATGCCTGTATAACCTTGTGTCTCATGGATCCCAGCTGCCGCTCCCACTCCTCAAAACCACCAAAAAAGATATCTCTTGGAAGAATTAGTTCTTCTTCGTGAGGAGGGACTCCATTCCTTCAGGGAATAGTCTTCCAAGAAAGTGAAACTTGAAGGGTAAGATATAGGATCCTAAGGTTAGGACTGTAGAGAGTTCTTTCTTCTTTGAGGAGGATAACTGATCATGTTTTGTTTATTTGTGTAGTGACCAACTTTGCTTCTCTCGCTGATACTCCTGGAACTGCAGAAAGGGTTGCTGCATTCTAGGCATTAGATACAACAGTCGTAACTTTCAAACCAAAAGCAAAGGATTTAGAAGATACTTCCTCCACCTCCTTCACAATGTCAAGTAAGTATCCATGAAATGTTTACAAAATAGAATAAAAATAACACCAACTATAATGTCATTACTTATTTTCCTTTAAAGTTAAACAAAATTATTGCTTTTAAAAATTTATAAGTAATTTATCCGACATTAATATCATTAAATCTTATATAAAAAGGAACAAAGAGGACCGCAATGTTAAGTTAGAATTTATTCTAAACAATAAAAATAACATGTTTATAAAAAAAATTAATAGACCACTAATACTTATATTTGTTTTGTTTGAATAGGTGTTGCCAAGTCCTCATCCGAGTCTGCTTCAAAGTTTGGCCTCAGAGACATCGACAACATAATCTATCCCCCCTCGATCAAGAAAGAGCTGGCCAAAGACCAAAGCCAACCGGAGCCCAAGGTCATGACTACCCGTGCCAAGGTTGGGTCCAAGAGGAAGAAGCCTAGCGAGTCTGCCGAAGACACCCTTCAGATAGAGCAGCAGATTCATGATTTTGTCACCGAGGTAAGGATCACTGATGCTTATAACCAGTCCTGTCTTTTTGTAAGGATCACTGATCCTAACCATCATGTCTTATTATTTGCAGAAGCTTGCCCAAATCCAGGCTATACAGGGTAAACGCCTAGCCGATGCTAAAGAGGGTCTAGCTGATCTTCGCGCCATTGCCACTACCAAGGACAAAAGGATCTCCCAGCTCGAGAAGGAGGCCAACAGTCTAGAGAAGCATTATGGTGGTTGAAATACAGGTGTACAAAGCTCAACTGGAGGCCGCCAACGAAGCCAAGGTTTGCGCAGCTCAAGCCATTCTGCGGGCAAGGATCAAAATAATCCAAGAGGCTATGGATCTCGCCTTTGACAGGTCTGAATGGGATCTTGATGGGTGGAGACAGAGACTCCTAGAGCTTGGTGGTGAAGAGGAGCCTAAGCTGGTGCACATGCTGGAACCTGGGAGCAGCGGGACAAAGGAGATGGTCGAGGCGGCTAGAGCTGAAGGTGGCAAAGCAGGTGGTGATGAAGCTGGTGATGTAGCTGGTGATGACGCTGTAGTGGTGGGCAATGAAGTATAATATAGACGAGGCCTGAACCCATGTTTTTAGGATTTCTGGTTTTTGGTTAGTGTTGTTTTTATTTTGAACAATTCATGGTCTGTAATGATGAACAATCGTTTCTAGGATAAGGACCCATGATTCTTAAGACAATATGGGGGTGGCAAAGGTGGATGGGTCCTTCTGTTTGTGGAGGATGAAGCCTTTGACGCCCCTCGCTTTTAATTTCCTTCAATTCATGAACAATAAGTATAGGCACCCTTTATCAACCCAAGTGGATGGGCCACATTTGTTGGTAGAAACTTGGGTTGATGATTTTGACAACCTTTTAAAAAGGGTTTTTAATAAAAATAACAACTTTTTAACTATATCTTGTTTTGTATTTTTATTTCTGGAATATTGCTTTGATATGTTTATGTTTATTATTAGCATTATTTTGTAAATCTTAGAGAATTTTGGATTTGTCAAGAGTACACTGATTCTCTATAAAAACTTTGGAAATCATAAGAAGTAATATGATCAAGGATCATATATCCTTACTAAAGGGTCTAGGGTGTAATCAGTGTGATAAATAAACACAAAGACAAAACATACTGGAGAATCCAAGTTAGGATTCTGTATCCTTAAGACTTATAATTGCATCAAGAGACCAAAGAAATCAGTTAGGATTTAAGGATTCAGGATCCTTAATTGCAAACCTTTTAGGTTTCAAGAACCCGCAGAAAACAACTTGTGACTAAGCCAAATATTCTGGGGATAAACCCATTATAACTGGGGACAAGCCCAAATTAGCTGGGGACAGGCCCAAATTCCTTGGGATCTGGCCCGCACTGGGGACAAGCCCAACGTAAGTGATATGAAAATGCCAAAACCATAGCTAATGCGAAAACGTTAGAAACCTTAGGATAACGGATCTACAGTATGTCTACCATAATACTTGAGATCCTACATATGGCCAACAGTAATGAAATTGTCAGCAACTAAAGCGTGTACTGGCCCCATTGCCTCGAACCATACTTGGATAATCGTGCGCTACTGGCGGGTGTCGAAACCCAATTCGTGTGAAAGGTGAAAACCTTTATACCTTAGAAGGTATAAGATACCTTCAACGTGGGAGAGAGGTGGCCAACCCCTTAATCCTCTGTGAATAAATGTTAAACACTCTATAAAAGCTTAAAACTTGATAAAAATGGATGTTAAAGGTTTAACATCCTTTCCTTATAATGAATAATAACTATAAAATTAAAGAGAGTGAAAGTGAGATGTTACCGAAGTAAGGATCATACATCCTTTGAGGATCCTAGATCCTGGGTCAGAATACTGGAGTCTCTAAAGATCCTTGATCCTTCTTACATGAAGTATCTTTTCAGATTAATAGCATTCCAAGCTCTTGGTAGAAGATCACCATCCATAGTCAATAAGCGATATGCCCCTTTTCCAGCTTCTTCTATCAAGTAGGGACCTTCCCATTTTGGTGCTAATTTGCCATCATCTGGATTCGTAGTGTTCTGAAATGCTTTTCTTAGTACCAAATCACCAACTTGAAATCTTCTGATCCTGACATTCTTATTATATGCTCCAGCCATTCTTTGTTGATAGCTAGCCATCCTTATTCTTGCTCAATCTCTGAGCTCAACCACAGTATCTAGGTCTTGAATTAGGTTTTTAGCATTTATTTCAGGATCATGGATACTTGTTTTGGTTGTAGGAACCACCATTTCTATAGGGATCACTACATCAGTTCCAAAGACTAGGGAGAATGGAGTCTGGCCTGTGACGTTCTTTGGAATTGTCCTATCTACCCACAAGACATACAGTAACTCTTCAGCCCACTTCCCTTTCTTGGATCCAAGCTTCTTCTTCAAGTTGTTGATGATCTTATTCCTTGATTCTGCTTGACCATTAGCTTCTGGGTGGATTGGTGTTGATGTTATTGTCCTAATCCCCCAGCTGTCACAAAAGTTAGTATTTCTACTCCCAATAAATTGGGATACATTATCACAAATAATTTCAGAAGGAATTCTAAATTTAGTAATAATGTTTCTTTTAATGAAGGATATGACTTCCTTTTCTTTGACTTGAACAAAAGCCTCTACTTCTATCCATTTGGAGAAGTAATCAGTCATGGCTAGCATAAATACTTTTCCTCCTGATGCCTTTGGGAGTTTGCCTACTATATCCATCCACCACTTCATGAATGGCCAAGAGGAAATTACTGGATATAAAGGCTCTGCTGGCTGATGTAGGATGTTGTTATGCCTCTGACAATCATCACATTTCCTTGCATACTCTATAGCATCATTCTTCATTGTAGGCCAGTAGTAACCTGTTCTAAGGATGCTCGAGAATAACACTCTGCCCCCAGTGTGATTTCCATAGTCTCCTTTATGAAAATCCTTCAAGACTTCTTGAATTTCGGGACCCTCAATACATCGTAAATAAGGATCTGCAGGAGTCTCTTATATAACATGTTATTTAATATAGTGAATTGAGATACCTTGATCCGGAAGGCTCTGAGATTCTCTCCGGTGGGAATTTCCCCCTTTTGAATATATTTCACAATTGGAAGGATCCATGATCCTGAATTTGGCTGCACATCGCTAGGTACAACTACCGTATCCTCAACTTTCTCCAATGCTTCATTTTCCTCAATTGAAGGAGACAGAATACGGATGATAGGTATCCTCAAGTCCTCTAGTATTTTCAAGGATGATCGTAGGTTTGCTAAGGCATCTGCCTCTGCATTCTCTTCTTTGGGCGCCTATGTTAAGCTAAAAGAATCGAAAGCATGTGCTAGTTTTGAAAATTTTTGAAATATTTGATTAATTTCTCGCCTTTCACAGCATATGAGCCATTGTAATGGTTAGTAATTAGCAATGAGTCTCTGTATACTTGAAGATACATGATCCTCATCTGTTTAGCTAACTATAAACCTACTATTAGGGCCTCATATTCTACTTTATTGTTAGTTGTCTGAAACTCACAAGTAATGGATTGGGGTATTATGTCCCCTTGTGGCGATTTAAGTAGTATTCCTAGCCCGGTTCCTTTGACATTTGAGGCACCATCAGTGAAAAGTGTCCAAGGATCGTTGGTCTCTTCAAGATGTTAAACCTCTAATTCAGCTTCCCTTTGGAGATCACTACTGAAATCAGCCACAAAGTTTGCTAAAGCTTGAGATTTGATGGCAGTCCTGGGTTCATACTTAATGTCATATGCACTAAGTTTGACTGCCCACTTTGCCATTCTACCTGACATTTCAGGTTTCTTGAGAACATTTTTAATAGGAAAATTAGTTTTCACAATAATAGTGTGAGTTTAAAAATAATGCCTAAGTTTAGTGGAAGCCATAATCAATACAAGAATTATTTTCTCTAAATGAGAGTACCTGGCTTCAAGATCAAGAAGGCTTTTACTTACATAATATATCAGATGTTGTTGGCTTTCATGATCCTTAACTAACACTACACTCACTGCCTTACTTGAAACGGCTAAATACAAAGATAATGGTTCACCATCCTTGGCATTGGAAGGGGATTTGATGTTCACATTTGCTTTTATTTGTTTAGGACTAGCTTCAATCCCCTGTTTGGTCACCATGTATCCTAGGAATATTCTAGCTTTGACACCAAAATGGCACTTTGAAGGATTTAGTTTCATGTTGTATTGGTCAATGATATTGAATGCCACTTCAAGATCCTTGAGATGATCCTCTGATCTCTTGGACTTGACCACCATGTCATCTATATACACTTCCATAGTGTGTCTAATCTGCTCCTTGAACATAATGTTGGCCAATATTTGGTAGGTGGCACCAGCATTTCTTAGTCCAAAAGGCATTGCAATATAACAGTATTTGCCATGAATGTTGTATCCTCTTGGTCAGATGGTTACATCTAAATTTGTTGAAATCCAAATGAAGCATTCATAAAGGTTAGCATTTCATGTCCTTCTATTGCATCCACCATGGAGTCAATGTGTGGAAGTGGGAAAGGATCCTTGGGACATGCTTTATTTAAGTCTGTAAAATCAACACATACCCTCCACTTTCCGTTTTTCTTTGAACCACCACTACATTGGCTAACCATCTTGGATACTTAACTTCTCTAATCATACCTGCCTTTAAGAGTTTGTCTACCTTTTCTTGGATGATAAGGTTCCTTTCAGGTGCAAATTATCTTCTTTTTTTGATGACTTGGCCTGATAGATTTACCAATTCCAAGTTTATGTATTATAATATCTTTAGATATACCTGTCATATCCTTGTGTTTCCAGGCAAAGGTAGACTTTGTTTTCTTCAGGATCCTTAGGACCCAAAATTACATATTTGATGTCTTGTTCCGCTGCCTCCAGGACACTCCTTGGAGGTTGTTGTGATTGCGATGCCGCTCTTGGTTGTGATGTCGGTTTCATAGAAGAGGTGTAACCGTTCTATGCTTCTTGTTGATCACTTTCTATCTTCACTACCCTCCAAGGTATCGGTAACTTTCATATCGCGTATCCAAGGCCCTCCTAATGTAGATTGGGAGTTTGATGTCCTCCAGCGTGTTCTTTATCTCGCCGCTGAATTCTACAAGGACAGATGATCTCAGAACTATTTATGTCTCTAGGATGTTCATTCTTTTGAGGACATCTAGTTGAATAATGTTCACGGAGCTCCCTCCATCAATGAGGATCCTACGAACAAAGTGGATAGATATAAATAAAGTAATGACTAAACCATCATGATGAGGATCCTGAATATCAACACGATCGTCCTCATCAAAGGATATAATTTTCTGTTGAGTCAGGGTGGAGGTTTGGATAGGTCAGTCTCTGTTTTCTAGCTTGGTTTCCTTAGCATGTCTCTTTGCTGCAGAGAATGAGGTTCCACATATCTGAGCCTCTGGAAATAAAGTTAATGATTTGAGCGTCTGCAAGTGGTGTAGGAGCTCTTTCTCGCACTTTTTCAAGATCCTGGATCCTTGATTTCTTCCTTCCGAGAAGCTCTTTCAAGTAACATTTGCTTAGTAGGTAACCTACCTCCTTTCTGAGTGCAATGCATTCATCGGTAAGGTGGCCAAAGTCTTCGTGGTATGTACACCACTTTGATTTATCGTTATTGGATGTAGATTTTTCATTCTTCTTGGGCAATCTAGCCTTTTCACTTAGATCCTGCAAAGCAAGGATTCGTTCACTATTGTCAGCAGAAAAACAATATTCAGATATATGAGGATATTCTTCCTCATCTTCCTCTTGTTCAACTGAATGAACATTTTGATTGTCATACTTGGAGTATTGCTTGGATCGATTGTTCTTGTAGAAGGATCCTTGCTTCTCCTGTTTTGACGATCCAGATAACCTGTCTTGGATCCTTTTTTCATCCTATAGTCGGATGAACCTTAGGGCCATGTTCCTTATTTCATCTAAGTTCCTGCAAGGTGTCATAGCAAGATCATCATAGAAGGAGAATCCTTTTGTAGTCCCATTTTAAGCGCTTCACATCAATAGCAATGTATAAATTTGGGATTTCCAAGAACTCTCTACCAAATTTAGTAACATAATCTCTAAGTGATTCATCACGAGATTGGGTGATGCTATATAAGTCACTAGTTAATCTTTCAAATTTTTTACTACAAGAAAACTGATTATTGAATAAATTAACTAAGTGAGAAAATGAAGTTATGGAATAGGGAGGAAGACTTAGCAGTCATTTTCGTGCTGATCAAGTGAGTGTGGATCCAAAGCCTTTGCATAAACAGGCTTCTTTCAATCTCTCAGGAATGGGGTTAATATCCATTCTCTCTCTATATTGAGCCACATGCTCTTCAGGATCAGTGGTACCATCGTATAAATTCATATTGGGGGTATGGAAACGTTTTGGTATCTCAGCACTACATATGGGAGGTGCAAAGCGAGATACTCTGTGACTTCGGTCTTGAATCTCAGGAATAGGTTTGACCACTCCTAGAACGCTGGATATCATGTCCTTGAATATCTAAAACTCTCTGGCCATGGCTTGGTTGATCCCTACATCCTGCATGTAACCATAGTTAGTATTAAAAGATGTATTAAAATTGTTACTTCCTTACTAGTTTGAAGTTGGTATCCTAGAAGTGTATCTAGGATAAGATATATTCGGCGTAATGGTAGGACCAGAAGAAGCAATGGTCTTCTCCCCTTCGTGAAGTTCAGAACCTGAGTGGTTGACTGCTTGAGGATCCTTGATCCTGAAAAATGTTGGGTCCCGGATACATTGGTGCTGAAGGTCTTGATGGATACTCCATGGATCCTTGAATCTGAGTTGAGGATCCTTGATGCTGAATGTAGGATCCTTGGGGCTGGTACATTCCCTGTGATCCTCCAGGTTCGTAGAAGAATCCTTGAGGCTTAGTGGTATCCAGTGATCCTCGCCGAATGATAGAGGATCCTTGAGATTGGAAGTAGGATCCTTGAGCTTGCGTCATTGCTAGTGATCCTTGTTGAAGATTGGAGGATCCTTGAATCTGGACATTGGATCCCCTTGAATGTTGGATTGTTGATAATGGTGTAGCAAAATCCAATGATCTAGGTATCAGTGGAGACTGGTCTTCTGCCAGTCTCTTCTGTTTCTTGATCTCATAATTTCACGAAGGATCCTCTGGTTGGTTTTGTATTGCTGTTCCATGTAGGCTTTTATCTGCAATACCAAAACAGAAATATCATTATTAGTAGTTGTAGAAGAAGAAACGGCAGAGGTTTTTGATCATGTGAAGACGGATGATGTATTCTTCTGAGCATTTTCAGCATTCTTCTTGAATGCAGCAGGAATGGGAGGCAACGATGAACTGGTTTGGGATAGCTAACCGCGACATGGCACTTGAAGTGGATTTTCCCTAAGAAGCCATGTAGTTTATGGAAATGAACAAAATTTCTTAGGATTGAAGCACCATTTGCCTCACGGTGGGCGCCAAACTGTTTTGGTCAAAAATCGTTTAAGGATAATGTAACCAAACTTTGATTGTGAGGTAGAGTGCTAATGAGTTGAACAATTGTATGAACAAACGAGATATGTAAAAAACGATGAACACAAAGATTTATATGAGGAAAAAGCCTTTGATCTTTAGAAGATCTCCGGCATAAAAAACCTTGGGTGATGGAAACTACCGATCACCAACTATATTGCATAAAAAGATTACAATTGTGGATGATCGTGAGCTTATTACAATTGAATTGTAGTGTGTTTGTATGAGAGCAGTTTCGAGAGCAACAAGTGTACGAGTTGTGTATGTGTTGTATATTATAATTTTAGCTCAAAACCCCTAATATAATTAGAAATATCTATCTAACTAACTATCAGAAAAATGTGCAAGTCTCCCATGTTCTCCATAATGGTTACACTTTATTATACACGTGCCTATTCGGAGCATATCCGGCGAGATTCCAGCAAAGACTAAGTCCATATCGTCCATTACCTGCATACAAACATTAGAAATACAGAAAGCAATTGTTAGATAACATAATTAAAATAAGGAATCCTTTGATTTTCAGACTTTCTGTGTCATACGCTTAACACATAGATTGGAACTTAGGATGTATACATTGCGTTAAGAACCAAATTATATTACATCAATTAAACAAGATTTAAACAGAGTTGGATTTCATAGTATAAAATTCACATTTTATTAGTTACGCGAGATATCAGATTGTAAAGGATTTGTTTAATTATTTGCCAATAAATCTGATCATGTGAATAAAACCCGTTAATGTTTAATTATGGGTATCTGCATTTAATTAGCTACAAAAACTTATCAACTTAAACATGCTCATAAGCTTGGGTAATGTATATGCAAAACAGGTTGGTTGGGTCGGATCACAGGTCATACTGGGTTTGGATTAGAACGTGCCAATTTATAGCAAGTCAAATTTGGTTTAGATCAAAATGGGTTAACATTCGTTATTGTAAATTCTTCTCATTTTATTTTTTTAGCATAAACGTTGGTCTTTTACGGATTTGAAAGTTGAAACATTAAAAAACAATATGGTAAATAATTAAATAAAATTTTAAAACAAAAATTAAGTTAATGTATAAATAAAATAATAAATGATCATTGATAATAAATTCTGCAGAAAACAAAATGTATAGATTATTAAATTATATTATATTGATATAAAAAAAGTAATAGAAATATATATTAAAAAATAAACTAGTATATGCTAGACTTTTTTGTTAAATTTGAATACAATATAGTCATGGAGTAATACGTCATACAACATCAGTAAATCACAATTTTTTAGAGGTAAAATTGTAAATTCACAATATTGCACTCTAATCTTCAAGCTTCTTCTACTCCAATCTCTAACCATATTCTTTCCCAGCCAAGAAAAAACATAACAGTTCGTCAATTACTACTCAACTCAACTCTAATGTGTTTTAAAATTTTATTTTCTTCTCCGAAAACTTGTTGTTGGGTGCCTATAAATGTTTCCAGAAGGTGCCTTTGAATTTTCTAGAATTACATGTTATATTTTTATTTTCAACCTCTTAGACGGTTCATAGTAAAAGTCAAAGCTGAGGGGTGCCTGTGCACCCTCTACCGAAGGCATGGGAGTCTACACGGCCGTACAAAAAAGCTTGAACCAGGACTTGTTTGAATTTTAGATAAGTTAATAAATTCATGTATAATATTTAATACTATATATAGTATTAGTTATAACTAACAACTAAAGGTTTAGGATTATTTTGGCGAATCCCACCAAAACGTGGCAAATAATACACCAAATAATTGTTTGTTGCGACATAACAATTAATATTTTTCTTAAAGTTGATTGACTTTAGTAAATATAATGACAATTATATTTTTTTATTAAAGTTGGTTAACTTTAGTAAATATAATGGGGAAATAATACACCTGATTATTGTGACATATAATAATTAAATATTTTCTGAAATTAAACTTGATAGCTTTTCTAAATATGTCTTTATCCAATTATTTAAACATAATCTTATTGTCCAAGTAGTAGTTAGCCATATTTGAAAGATACGAATCATAGTTTATATATAACCAACTCACTTATGACTGCTTTTCTAGTTTAAGAAAGTTTTTAATTTTTAAATTTTATGAGTAATTATCATATTTAAAATAATACAATAAGTTATTTATAAACGAATTTTAAAGTTTTGGTAAAGTTAGACATGAGTTTTTAAACATGTAGCACAATGTTAAAATCGTACGAATGACTTATGATAAAAAAGACGAAGAGTAAATTACAAAAAAATGTCCTTTATGTTAACACTAAATTGCAAAGCGTGTCATTTGTCTTTAAAAAGTACAAAAAACGTACTCGATTTTTGCAAATCACTACACGTTATGTCCTTTACCCTAACTCAATTAGTTTTTATGGTTAATCAGTGTAGATAGGTACTTTTACTCATTTATTTAAAATCTATTTAATAAATAAAACAAAAATAGAATTTTAAAGATTAACACTATATATATATATATATATATATATATTATATATATATTAATATATATATATAGTGGAGAGCTCAAATGAGAAGAAAAATTTTGTAAGAATAAAAAGAATAACTTTTAAACTAATAGAAAATTTTATTTACTTCATTTAATGTGTGTATTTAATGTTATAAAAAAAAACTTATAAGTAAATTTATGATGTCATTAATTAGCTAATTAATTAAACTTGTAACTCATTTTTTTCATATACTCTTTCATGATAAAAAAATTTATAGTGTAGAACAATTTTCGACATGTGTAGAATAAATTTTAGTATGTATATGATAAATTTTGAAATATGTAGGGTAAATTTACATGTGTGTAGGGTAAATTTCGGTAAATGTAAGACATATATATATAAAATTTTAAAATGTATAGTATAAAATGTTTTTGCTTTATTAATGAGAAATAATATAATTAATGAGAGGAGTTATAAACTATTTAATGTTTTACCATTATGCCATTTCTTCTTTTTCTTCTCACATTAAATTTCTTCTCAAATAACCTTCCCCTAATATATAATGATAAATCAGTTCTCTCTCTTAACTCTTTCTCTCTCTACCATAAACCACTACCACCACTACCACCCACCTGCTGCCACCACCGCCACTCTTAGCTCCTCTCTATGCTTTTAGAAGTATTAAGACAAGCGAAATTTGACAAATTAAGAGATCAGCTAGAAAAAGAAGGTGTGGGTAATGATGAAGATAACAACGATGATAACAATGAAGATACCCAGCACCACTACTATTACTCCGAACTAGTGATTTGGTGGATGATTTGTTTTCATCCGTCACAGACAAACTCATATCAGAAGGTAGTGTTCTTGTGCGGCGACAGGAGATAGGCAAATTAGGGCACAGACCGCCTTGAAGTTCATCAGATTCCGATTGTGATTGAGACTCATTATTAGCAGATGAAAATGACAATCCGGTCAATTGAAGCAGCTTTGTAGCATCCGTAACCTATAAACTCGATAGATTTGATTGCCATTGCTGCAATAACCTAAACCTAAACGGAACTGATCTGTAACCGATGAACAATTCAATCACTCGACGTATCAGGTCTCGAAGATTTACTCATTTTTACAGTCGACAATTTCGAGATCTGAATCTGATCTCCAAATTCGTTATTACAATCGACGATTTCGGGGTCTGATTCGAGTGGTGGTGGGGAAGGTGGTGATGGTTGTGGGGGAAGTCGGTGGGGGTAGGTGGTGGTGGTAGGTGGGTAGTGGTGGTTTATGGTTCTGGTGGTGTGAACAAAGAACTAGAGTTAAGAGAAAGAGAGAGTTCAGAGAGAGCGAGATAGAAAGAGAGTTTAGAGAGAGAGACTAATTTATCTTTTTATATATATAGTCTTAATATTTCAAAATTGTTTTTTGTTTTATTTTAAATAAATGAGTAAAATTACCGTTCTACTCGGATTTAACTATAAAAACTAACTGAGTTAGGGTTAAAGGACATAATGTGCAGTGATCTACAAACATCGAGTACGTTTTTTTTGTAACATTTGAAAACAAAGGACACACTTTGCAATCCAATGTTAACTTAAAGGATGATTTTTATAATTTACTCAAACACAAATGATAATGTTCACATATTTCAACCAACAACTAAACACACAATACGAATATAAAAAAACAATGTTATGTGAAGATGATTTTAATAACACGATTTTATGAAATATAAAAGGTTCTGATCTATTGCAAATAAAAGCTTTCGTTGGCTCGTTTACTATTTGAAAATATCCATCTTGCCCCATGGAACTGCCACATATTTTATCAAATCATTCCAACCAAAAACGTTATATTTGTAACAAACAGCAATTAATAAATGTAGATATGAAAATAAAAAAAAAACAAATGTAGTATATTATAAATAGATTATAAACTTTGTAGTTTCAGAAAACCCTTCTTTTATAGATATTTTCAATTCTCACTAGATCCACCAATCATCTATATAATTATTTTGGAATTATCATGTAAACTAACGAAAATTCCGATATGTTCAGGTAGCCACTACAAAATAAGAATAACGTGTTAGTATATAAGAATGTAAATTGTTAAAAAGTTAATAAAAACAATACAAAAAATATTAATGCAATAGAGTGATTTACCAAGGTATCGACTATACAACTTTTAAAAACATGATACTTTGAATCATTGGGAAGCTCAATTAAGATGTATGGGTCATAGTTATCTTCAAGATCAATGACATATAAGGTTGATTTCCTCAATAATCTTTATTAAAAATTATAGTTTTAAAAAATATCTTATTTTTCAATTGGAAACAAAGAGTATCACCAATGGCCAACTTAAGTTTATATACAAAATTACTCTAGCCATCTTTGAAATAAAAGTAATTGCCACACTTATTTTTTTAAATTTGGTATAATATAAATCTTATTAATGTTTACACACTTAGTTTTTTTTAAATCTATTTAATTACTTATGAGATTAGATACATGGAATCATTTATATAGTAATTTATTATTTAATATTTCATTAAATTGGGTTACGAAATTTGTAAAAAAATATGTACTACAAAATAATTAGTGATATAGAAGACGACCCCCTAAAAAAGTACCTAAAAACATGTTATATAAACAAAAAAATTTGTATTATTAAAATAAAGTTATTTCATACATACTAAAAATGATAAATATTAAGAAATCATGTAAAAAACCAGAAACAAGGAACTTAAATGGTTACCTTGATTATGAAATTTGAATACTTTCATTTCAAGTTATTGATTTGAAATTCAAATTGTCAAAAATTGTTGTAACTTTCAAATTATATTTATTTGATTATGAAATTTGAATACTTTCATTTAAAGTTTATTGAATTCATTGTCAAAATTGTTAACTCAAATTTTTGATTTGAAATTGAATACTTCTTCAGTTTGATTGAATTCAATTGTCAAAATGTTGTAATTCAAATTATTTTTGATTATGAAATTTGAATACTTTCATTTAAAGTTATTGATTTGAAATTCAAATTGTCAAAATTGTGTAACTTTCAAATTATATTATTTGATTATGAATTTGAATATTTCATTCAGTTATTGATTGAATCAATTGTCAAATTGTTGTAACTTCAATATATTATTTTTGGATGATTATTGCTTTATATTGAATAACTTTTAAGTTGGTTATTTAGATTGTACCAAAACAATTGCATATATTATTTTAAAAATTATAAGAATTAAAATTTTAAAATATTTAAAAAGTTTACGTAAACATATAATGAATATTGATCGAAGATAATGTTTAATAAAAAATTCAAATAATAAAGGAAGAACAATTAAATCATGTTAGAATATGTAATGCATTACTAATTTTAAAAGTACTCATGTGTGTTTCAGGGATATTAAGGCAATATACGATGCAAGTCAAATTTGTTGCCTTAAAATGTTTCCTACATAACATAAAAGTTTGATTATGTATGATAAAAGGTATAATTGTTAGAAAAGTAATGGATAATTTTGGTAAACCAGTATGCTAACAACAACTTAATTGAGTTCCGATTAACCAACTTTATACGTGCCGCATACATAACAGGCTTCTCTTCAATATTCAAGTGAGTAGATATTTAGCCATATTTTTTAATGTCATACAACTCTATTTCTATCACATGTCCACTACAAAGTAAAGTTTAAGTGATAATATACGTAATAATTTAATACGATGGAAATGTATTAAAAATATGCGAAATAAATATAGTAATAATTTAATACGATGGAAATGTATTAAAAATATGCGAAAACAATTGTTGTTTATGTTAAAGAAATGTTGACTTATGTAAAATTATATAGAAATAATCTAAATAAATGTTTTTCAGCTACTCTTTCGCCCCATCTTATTCTTCCAATTACATCTATAAGGAAACTATATATTTTGATTAATATTTGGTTTTAATTTTGAGTCTATTATATAGACATATTACTTAATTAGTGTGTAATCGATTGTATAAGAATAAAAGAAGGTCTAATTGTGAAATTGATTAAAAAAATTTGGTCACAATCTAAATTTCAAAGATATAAATGAATTATAGCATAAATACAAAAATCATATAGGGAAAAGTTGCAAATGAAAATTAAAAAAAAAAAGAAATCATTGTAAAATTGATGACTTTTAAATTTGAAAAAAAAGCTGGAGTAACATAATTAAGCAATATATATATATATATATATATATATATATATATATATATATATATATATATGTCACACCTCAACGATGGCGAAAACATCGGAGTGAGACGAACGAGATTGCTCAAGAGTTCATAACACTAATTGTGACAAGTATTTAATAAATAATATTTCATTTCATTGATATATATATATATATATATATATATATACACCCCAACTGATGGCGGAAAACATCGGAGTGAGACGAACGAGATTGCTCGAGAGTTCATAACAATAATTGTGACAAGTATTTAATAAATAATATTTCATTTCATTGCTAATGGTTCAAGTACATGAATTGGAAAACGAAAACACAACAAATATCGCATGATTAATCTATAAACATGAATTTAAAGTTTGGTGCGTTTCTAGTCCTTCCTATCAAGTTCCATTCGTCGCTATCATCATAGAATTCTTGCAATACGTATTAAAGTATAGTTCAATACAAAAGTATTGGCGAGCATACAAGTTTGAGTACTAGCATATATGTAAAGAAGGTTTGAACAATCCACATGAAAAAAAGGTTATCTAGATTAATGTACCAAGGCATGCAATTATATAAGTCAACCCTCTGATTACCGCAAGCGTAATCTTATCGTCGCAACGATAAGACCGTGATGAATGACTGGCTTAAAATGACCTCAAAAATACGGGCGGTGTGTTACTCCTATAGTGCTATACATGTTAAGGGGAGTCTTTTAATAAAGTTAATGACAAGTAAATCACATAAGAATGTTCCAAGAATACAAATCAAGTATCACATATTTAAGCATGTATGATTGGATTGTTTGTTTGTAAGCATGTTTGTAAGTGTATGTGTGCGTTTTTAATAAGGAATAAGTATTGCACCCAAAAGTGTCGAAAAGTAGAAGGGTCATGTATACTCACAATTTTGCAAAGCTTTCCGATTATCCATGAGTGACGAGTTGTTTGAAAATGGGGAATCGAGGGCATAAGGTCATTCGGGGTTTATGGAGTGTTGAGTTAAGAATCTAGAATTTAAGTACAAAAAGTATGTATACACAAAGTAATTATCTAGTCTTAAAATACTCGTTTCTGACACTATAAATCCCGTATGGGTTGTTGTGATTTCATGGGTTAAGTGCCCATTAGAATCGTAACGGGGGGTTATGTCCGAGATAATATAACCTAATGTTAGGACAAGTAACCATATGATCGTTGTCAAGAGTTCGGTTATGTATAAGTCTATTTACGTACATATTATATAATATATATTAAGCTCATCATATGTGTCATAGATTATCATAGAAGTCATGCATGGAGATAGGATGAAGAGCATCCATTAAACCTCGTTATATGATTCACCAATGCACAAACCATCTCACGGACGATTCGGATGGTCATGACTGAAATGAAAGAAATACTTCAGTAAACCATGCATCGACCAAGTAAGCAAGCAAGGTGCGTGCATCCCGAACATGATAACGTTTGGGGAGGTGTCGTAGCTTTGTTACTCAATTGAAGGTTGAACATAATTTAGTGGTTACTTAGAATGTCACACCCCAACCGATGGCGAAAACATCGGAGTGAGATGAACTAGATTGTTCGAGACATCATAACACTATTTGTGACAATATTTAATTAAACAACTCATTTTATTTCAAAGCATCGAATTATCAAATTACAACATAATCGAAATACAAAGTAACAATAACAAAAATAAGTTCAACAAAACATAATAATCATCTTAGCATTCTACGCGTGTTTCTAACCCGTTCCTATTAAGTTTCATCATACCACTTCATCAACCCGCAACATGTTAAAAAGTATAGTTCAATAACAAAGTATTGGCGAGTACACAAGTTTGATATCATAGCATAAGTATAAAAATCGATTAAACAAATCCACGTGAATAGCTAGCAGACGAGATAATTGTAAACGAGGCATGTGAACTACAAGTCAATCCTCTAGTGTACCGCATAATAGATTAAAACTTAACGTTGGCCATAAGAATACGGGCGGTGCGTTACTCCTATAACGCTATACATGTTAAGGGAGGCTTGATCGAAGTTAATGACATTTAGATCACATAAGAATATACCAAGTAAAAATTCAAGTAGCATAAGACTAAAGCATGTTTGATGGATTGTTTGTGTGTAATCATAGAATAAAAGTGTGATTTAGTGTAGTTTGGTAATTTAACATATTGCACCCAAATAGTGTAAAGCATAAAAAGGGTGTCGAGTGTACTCACGGTTTTGCAAGCTTTCACTTGTTACTTTGCGAAGGGTTTGGAGGGTTGGAGGAACGCCAAGTTATCTTTTAAAACCCTTGAACCTTTAGATAGAGAGAGCTTTAGAGCTTTAGAGAGAAGAGAGAAGTGTTTGAGGTGTGAAATGAGAGTGGGAGGATGTGAGTATTTATAGTTGAGGTTTGGGGGTTGAGTTGGGTGAGTATTAAATGCAAGAAACACAATCCAACAAACACAAAATGGACCAATCCATGGGCAAGAAACCACTTTCTCCGGATTATGCTATTTTTAGTCCTTATACTTAGTTTATCTTACATTTCATGATAAAACTTGATATTTTTGCATGTTTTCAAGTGTATAAAGTATATGTAAGTACATTTTAGGTATCAAGTATGAATGTATGAGTATTTGCATGTATAACAAGTATCGGTTGTATGTAAAAACATATTTAACAATTAAATGCATGTAAGACAAGTAAGTATCAGGTATGAATTTTATTACGATCAAAGTCTCGGATTATAAGATTGGGAAATGAAATACGAATGCAATACGAATACAAGTTTCCATAAATAGAAATATGATTACACTTTCCAATTAAGGAAAGTACAAATAAGCGAGGCGTTACAGTCTCCCCTCCCTTAGGAAATTTCATCCCGAAATTTATTCAAGAGGAAGACTTTGGAAAAGATGTCATTTTGGTGAAAACGTTTTGCCAAAATCAAGATTTTAAAGTTTAAAGTTTTTGCGGAGTTCATGTATAAGTGTGTCAATATGTATCGAAACCTTGAAGGATAAAAATGGTAGGTTCCGTGAAAGTAATTTGTTTGACTAAGGTGTTTTTGAGACAACAATCGTAACCGTGTATAAGGATAAGTAAAAATGTGTATGTGTGTGTGTAAGCAAGTGAGTTTGACTGGATTTGGACAATACATTGGAAAGAATATTTTAAAAGAGTGCGAACTAAGAGGAAGGTTTTAGTATGACTAAGGATGTATTTTGATTAAAATGAGCGGTCCGCACCGAAAGCAATAAGAAAAGTTTTGTCAGTTCTAAGGCGTATTAGTAAAATCACTTGTTGTAGAAAAAAATGTTATTGGAGAGAGCTAGGATGGTAAATATTTATGGTTTCTAAAAGGTTTTGGCGGTAATAGACCGACTGGTTGAAGTTTGCGCGTAGATAAGAGTGAAAGATAGTTTAAAAAAGGAACATTTTGACCAAATTGAGCCGGTGGGGACGTTTATAAAAATGGATTGAACGTTTTAGGCTGATTTGCTGTAAATAAAGTTAGATAAAAGGTTAAGGGAAGAATTGGGAAAATCGTGGTATGGTAGTGAATGATTCGGTAGGTGTATGTGAGGGGTAAAATGGTATGAATATCGGATAAAATGCGACATGGAATGTTGAGAGATGCTAGTGATAGTTGTGGCGATTAAAGCTAACGATTTTGAGAATGAAGCTTTGTCATGGGTAATCGAGTACTAATCATTTCGAAGTAGGGTCACCAAAGTTTATTATGAATCAAATGTATTTAACAAGGTCCGGGAAAACACCGAATTTCTCATGACACGTTTTACGAAAGTTTGGTAACATGGTAGGGACACTTATATATAGGAAGTACCAGCGGCGTATCCACCATGTTCACACCATGTTACGTCGTTTCGCTATTCGGTGTCATGTTACTTCCGTGTTGCGATACACAGTAGAACCCACTATGGTTTTCATGCGCCTACCAATATAATCCCGTGTGCACCCGCGATTATTTTGGTTTGTGCATGATTTGCATAGTTTGTACTAGTAGTGTACGGGTCAGGTTACATATAGTAAGCAAAGGGTATGTAAGATAGCGTATCAAAATTAAGTATGTAAGCATGATTGTATGTATGTATGAGTGTGTCGAACGTAGGCGAAACCACTCGGGTTATGCCTACTTATAGATTTCAAGTATGACTACCAAGTAGTGCGAATGCATAAATTTTGAGTATGATTGAAGACAAATACGTATAACATTAGCATGAAGTATCGAGCGTATATGTGGAATAACATGGGATTTGTAACATCCGTAAAAAAACGGGTTTCCAAAACCCGCTTCGTTTATTAATCGAATACCCAGTTAAAATTTTTCGTTGTATATTTATCGTCCAAATTAATTCTAAACGGTACATAATTAATAAACATTTTAAAACTTAAAATCTATAATTGAAAATTTGTAATAATCAATGAATAAAAAAAATAAAAGGGTTGGCCGGGATTCGAACCTGCGCCAAAAGCCGGGTCATCCGCCTCCATCACATACACATAAACGTTCGACTTGCCGAGCCTCATTCGGTTTATTTTAGAACCATTAATATATGTATACGCATTTCAATTAAGGGAAGTTTCAAAAAGAAAGCCGCCCAAAAGATTTAAGCAGTTACGATTTCAACTGAAAAGTGGAGCGCCTACAATCATCGTTACTGAATTGTGTTTAATTCGATTTCAGTTATCAGTTACACCTTGAATAAAAGAAAATCAGTAGTTCATAACCGAAAACATTTAAAAAAAATGAATGAAATCGAAAACATTAAAAGATGAAGCCGATTACAAATCATTTGATCTGCAAATACTGAAACATCTCGTCCACCAAGCGATCACACAAGAGCTTTCTGTTCAAACACTCTACTGCCGGAATTTATCTGTGTTCGCCGGAATTCTCTGCAAGTCGCCGGAAAACCGAACCCATTTCATCTCTGTTGCCTTACTTTATAAACAGAACATCTAGAGCTCATACCGAAGTCACCCACACTCACCTCAAACTTCCTGAAGATCCTCTGCCGCAAGATACACGTCGCCGGAATAACCTGCTGTCATCGGAATCTCGCCGGAGAAACAGGGGATCTCATTCGGTATATCTTACACCTAATCTCTCTCATTTCTATTAATCTCATATGAAGTTATTTACAATTTACTAAAGGGATTGATTAATGAATCGAAATAGTCGGATTATTGAGTTCTGGTTAATGTTTCCGAAGAAGATGAAGTTTTGGATTGTGTATACATGTAATATAAATCGGGTTATATCTCGGGTTAGACACACAGTCCAGCGGTGGACTGTGTGCATTTGAAACTTAGAGACACCGGGTTCGAGTCTGTCCTTGTTCCGACTCGTCACAAAATTCAAACCTTTTTATAAAACCCAAATACGGAACCTTTCAGTTAGTATATAAGATTAATAAAAACAAGTATTTTAACTAGGTTAGACACAAGTCCAGCGGTGGACTGTGTGCGATTATAAAGTATACGTCCCGGGTTCGAGTTCTGTTGTGTTCGATTCACTGAAATAATATACCCTTTTTATAAAAGCCAAATCCTGAAACATGTAATCAGTGTATAAGTATAATAAAAACCGGAATAATAACCAGGTTAGACACACAGTCCAGTGGTGGACTGTGTGCAAAAACATTAAGCACGTCGCGGGTTCGAGTCCAGACTCCCGCATCGTTTCTGGCAATTATCAAGTTTTTTTAAATAAGGATAGAAATGAATTAATCTAATTTGTATATATATATAATTAAAAACAAAAATATTTCGGGTTAGACACGTAGCTCAGTTGGTAGAGCTGCGTGCACGCATACGAGAGGTCACAAGTTCGAACCACACTCAGCGCATATTATAAACACGGTCCGACTGGTCAAACGGTCACCAACTGGTCAACGGTCAACTGGTCAAAAAAATCAAAAATTGTTATTTTCGTTTATTTATTTATTTTATTTAAAAATCAATTAAAAATACTTAAAAATAATGTTTTTAAAGTTAGAAAATGTCCTTAAACTCACAAAAATAAATCTAAAAATCCTATTAACGTTATGAATTAAAATTATTAAATCTCAAATAAAATCCTTTTATTTACCGAACAACTATGTTATTATTTAGGTTAGTTCCTCTCGTGGTTAAATCCAAATTCGTACGCATTCATCATCAATCCAAGAAACGCACCCACTGTGAGTGAATCTCTACAAATTCCCCGTTTTAATCACGTTTTTGGGGTGTATCATGTGTCATATTATTTATTTCATTTAAATACTTGTGCATCCATCATATCCATGATCAAATGTGTATTCAATATGTATCAACTGTTTGTGTGGTTAATGTTTAGATTAAATTTATCATTTTCAGTACATACATTACCATAGGCCGCCGCTCCCCATTACCTATGAGCGTGAGCCGTTCCCCATTACCTATGAGCGTGAACGAGGCGTTGCCAACATACGATCGCCTCCGTTTGATTGAGCCTTGATCGCACATACATTTCATCATAGGCCGTCTGTTCCCATTACCTATGAGCGGAACCGTTCCCCATTACCTATGAGCGTGAACGTGACGTTGCCAACATATACATTGTCATTCATGTCATATATTCATGCAAGGTGGTTTGTTATTGTAGTTTGCTCACATATGATTATTGCACAATTTTTCCATATTAAATATAACAAGAAATCAATAATAAATGTTTTCTAACAAGGTTCACTCGCCAACTTTTTGTTGATCCAAAAACCATTTTTACACATGATACAGGTGAACAGGATGAAGCAAGAAACACATAGGAAATTGCCTTAGAAGAAAAATAATGAAGACTAGAAAGATGTATAGAACATGTTGTACTTGTATGATTTGATCGAATGATCTTCTTTAAAATTGTAATAATAAATATGAAACATTATAATAAATGTCATGAGCTTTGATGAAAACCTAATCATGCCCCGATCACCTATTTCCGCTGCGGGTCGGGGTGTGACAGATTGGTATCAGAGCTTTTGACTAGAGGGATATAGGATAGGTTATTAGACCCTTAGAACCTATACTATAGTTGATTAGATTTTAATTGTTTATGTGGTTACATGCAAACTCATGATATTTATTTCTTTCATATTTATTACATACACAAATGCATGCAAACACTTCCAATATTACATTTTGAGATATATAATGAAATATACTTACAGTCAACATACATACTTACATACATATTCATCATACATATTTCAATGTTCACATATTCAAATCATCTTCATACTTCCGTTATTCAAGATTTTGTCGCATTTTTTCATTTTTCAAATCTCATCAAAGTGAGTTCTGCGACGGGCATGTAGTAACTGTAAGGGTACAAGTACCGGTAGTCGGAACGTCTGTCTAGGTTGGCATTCGTATAAATCCAAAATAATGGACCAGTTTGCCTACCTGGGGACTAACGATGAGAGTACGAAGGACCTATTAGGCCAAAGCATGCCACACCAAACGTCCTTCGAACTAACCCCACTTTGAGGTGTCACCGTGTCCACACCTGGATACATTCCGAATATCATACGTTACATACAATTTCTCGATTTTCTCCGGGTTTTAGTGTACGTAACCAAGCTAACACATGCGAACCATATGAAAAACCCGGTAGTCATGGGGGCCCACATGATTACGAAGGTGAAGTATGGCGGCATGCAAGGCCCAATTACAGCAAAGCCCAAGACATCCTATGGATGTAGTAGATTTATTATTCTATATTTATTTTATGAATGTTCATTCCTAAATACGACACATGACCCCTAAAACGTCCAACTCATACTCTTGATATGTATTCCTTGTAGATGTCTTCTAATTCCGCTCGTAGGAAGATGAGATCAGGAAAAGCCCGCGAGCGCATGGCTGCTCAAATCGCTCAACAAATGGCTGCCGTAATACCCAACATTGTAGTTCAAGTTCAACAAGCCCTTACCGCTAATCCCGTCAATCAAGAAGATCAAAATGTTGTCAACCCTCCCCCAATTACCACTAAATGCACCTTCAAGCATTTCAAATCCTGCGACCCTCCAAAATACGAAGGGACTGAAGTGTCACCGCTCTCCTCCACTGGTTTGAAGAAATGGAAAACACTTTTCTAAATTGCGATTGCCCCGATGATCGCAAAGTGCGATATGCTACCGGTCGTTTACTTGGAATAGCACTTACATGGTGGAATACAGAGAAGGCCAAACGAGGTGTTGTAGACGCTATGACTTTGACTTGGGAAGAGTTGAAGGAAATCATGACAAGACGGTTTTGCCCAAGAAGCGAAATCAAGAAATTAGAGGATGAGTTCTATTCTTTGAAACAAAAGGAAGGCGACCACACCACATACAACAAGAGATTCCTTGAGTTAAATCAAATGGTTCCCAACTTGTTCACTCCCCTCTACCGTTTGATCGAGCACTACATTCGAGGTCTTCCTTAAAAAATTCAAGACTCGTAATAAGTACCACACCTGCAACTTTGGAAGCAGCAATGGAATTAGCTACAGAGCTCACCGAAAACCGCATACGTAATAAAGACTTCAAGGAGGAGAAGAAGAAGGATAAAACATCAACTGAAACCTCAAACTCCACCCAAACCGAATCCTCTTCTCAACCCATTTCTAAGAGAAAACGAGATGGACAAATTTTCACTGTCACTCAACACAATCAACCAGCTTCACAAGCCGTGCCCCTCCAAGCTATCCCAATCACTCAAGTAGCACCCAACTCAACTTACCCAAATAAGAAACCTTACTTTGGACCACACCCTCAATGCAACACCTGTTCTTATCACCATCCATTTACCTTACCTTGTCGACTATGTGCGAATTGTGGACGCTTATGGTCATTCGAGCAAGGTTTGCCGCACCTCTCAAAACCAAACCTCACCCCCTACTCAAAACATGATCCAAACATATCAACAATTTCCATACCCCATGCTCCCATATGTTCGAGCTTGTTTTAATTGTGGCGACCCTACCCACTTTAGAACACGTGCCCCGATTGGTTAACATCATAAACGCCCAAGCTCAAGCAAACCTAGTTAACCAAGCAAATCAAGAAAACCTAACCACTAGGCCACCACAAGAGGAAGAGTTTACAACATCAACGCCAATCCTGTTGAAGATAATGACGGCCCAAACGAACCACCCAACTAGTTTCTTCACCAAAAATCAAGAATTCAACTCCAACCGTTTAGTTTTTATGTTTTTATTATGTTTATCTCAATCTTCACGTATCTCATTCATAAATTGGAAATTGTATCCAAGAATCTTAATGCGAATTACTATCTCAGTTTTGTTTTATACTCATTGATTTAACATTCATATCATCAGACATCTCGACGTACCTCGACCTCATCATTTAAAGAAGTTGGGTTGTGTCTCACTTTTACATAGACTAACCCCTTCATCATAACAAACGAGAGAGGTACCGTCATCATTCAGTCATGTATCCTTTCAGAATTGAGACTCAAGCTTTGGTTGTTGTGTTTATTTATGTTTTAGAGTCACATATAACTAATCATAATTTACGGACAAAACCAATGAAAATTTGACAAGAATATGGTGGATACGCCGCTGGTACTTCCTATATATAAGTATTCTTGCCAAAGGATCAGAGGCGTTGTCAGGCGATTATGAGAAGTTCCATGTAGGATTTAGTAATGTCTTGGTTGAAGTTTGTTTTATACTCACTGATTTAGCATTCATATCATCATACATCTCAACGTATTTCAATCTCATCATTTAAAGAAGTTGGGCTGTGTCTCACTTCTACATAGATTAACCTCTCCATCATAACAAACGAGAGAGGTACTGTCATTATTCAAACATGTATACTATCAGAATTAAGACTCAAGCTTTGGTTGTTGTGTTTGTTTATGTTCTAGAGTCACATCATAGAACTAATCATAACTTACTGATAAAACCAATGAAAATTTGACAAGGATATGGTGGATATGCCGCTGGTACTTCCTATATATAAGTATTCTTGCCAAAGGATCAGAGGCGTTGTCAGGCGATTATGAGAAGTTCCATGTAGGTTTTAGTGATAGAAGTTTTGTTTTAGGGTATAACCTTATCTTTCCAAACGTATCAAAACTCATGTGCATAAAATCATACTTAGTCAATCAACTCTGTTTATCCATGTTCCGTATTCATACACTTTAGGCAGCAAAAAGCGATTCCTGTAACCGGGTATTCAACCCTTACTAGGAACGTTACCGCCTCAAATAAGATTTAAACCCTCACCCTCTTCTAATTATGTAATTGCCAAAACCACCCCCCTTTCGAGTCAAACATACCACTACTTAAATTTCAGGACGAAATTTCTAAAAGTAGGGGATACTGTAACATCCGTCAAAAAACGGGTTTCCAAAACCCGCTTCGTTTATTAATCGAATACCCAGTTAAAATTTTTCGTTGTATATTTATCGCCCAAATTAATTCTAAACGATACATAATTAATAAACATTTTAAAACATAAAATCTATAATTGAAAATTTGTGATAATCAATGAATAGAAAAAATAAAAGGGTTGGCCGGGATTCGAACCCGCGCCAAAAGCCGGGTAACCCGCCTCCATCACATACACATAAACCGTTCGGCTGCCGAGCCTCATTCGGTTTATTTTAGAACCATTAATATATGTATACGCATTTCAATTAAGGGAAGTTTCAAAAGAAAGCCGCCCAAAAGATTTCAGCAGTTACGATTTCAACTGAAAAGTGGAGCGCCTACATCATCCGTTACTGAATTGTGTTTAATTCGATTTCAGTTATCAGTTACACCTTGAATCAAAGAAAATCAGTAGTTCATAATCGAAAACATTTAAAAAAATGAATGAAATAGAAAACATTAAAAGATGAAACCGATTACAAATCATTTGATCTGCAAATACTGAAATATCTCGTCCACCAAGCGATCACACAAGAGCTTTCTGTTCAAACACTCTACTGCCGGAATTTATCTGTGTTCGCTGGAATTCTCTGCAAGTCGCCGGAAAACCGAACCCATTTCATCTCTGTTGCCTTACTTTATAAACAGAACATCTAGAGCTCATACCGAAGTCACCCACACTACCTCAAACTTCCTGAAGATCCTCTGCCGCAAGATACACGTCGCCGGAATAACCTGCTGTCATCGGAATCTCGCCGGAGAAACAGGGGATCTCTGTTCGGTATATCTTACACCTAATCTCTCTCATTTCTATTAATCTCATATGAAGTTATTTACAATTTACTAAAGGGATTGATTAATGAATCGAAACAGTCGGATTTTTGAGTTCTGGGTAATGTTTCGAAGAAGATGAAGTTTTGGATTGTGTATACATGTAATATAAATCGGGTTATATCTCGGGTTAGACACACAGTCCAGCGGTGGACTGTGTGCATTTGAAACTTAGAGACACCGAGTTCGAGTCTGTCCTTGTTCCGACTCGTCACAAAATTCAAACCTTTTTATAAAACCCAAATACGGAACCTTTCAGTTAGTATATAAGATTAATAAAAACAAGTATTTTAACCAGGTTAGACACACAGTCCAGCGGTGGACTGTGTGCGATTATAAAGCATACGTCCCGGGTTCGAGTTCTGTTGTGTTCCGATTCACTGAAATAATATACCTTTTTTATAAAAGCCAAATCCTGAAACATGTAATCAGTGTATAAGTATAATAAAACCGGAATAATAACCAGGTTAGACACACAGTCCAGTGGTGGACTGTGTGCAAAAACATTAAGCACGTCGCGGGTTCGAGTCAAGACTCCCGCACCGTTTCTGGCAATTATCAAGTTTTTTTAAATAAGGACAGAAATGAATTAATCTAATTTGTATATATATATAATTAAAAACAGAAATATTTCGGGTTAGACACGTAGCTCAGTTGGTAGAGCTGCGTGCACGCGTACGGGAGGTCACAAGTTCGAACCTCACTCAGCGCATATTATAAACACGGTCCGACCGGTCAAACGGTCAACGGTCAACTGGTCAACGGTCAACTGGTCAAAAAAATCAAAAATTTTTATTTTCTTTTATTTATTTATTTTATTTAAAAATCAATTAAAAATACTTAAAAATAATGTTTTTAAAGTTAGAAAATGTCCTTAAACTCACAAAAATAAATCTAAAAATCCTATTAACGTTATGAATTAAAATTATTAAATCTCAAATAAAATCCTTTTATTTACCGAACAACTATGTTATTATTTAGGTTAGTTCCTCTCGTGGTTAAATCCAAATTCGTACGCATTCATCATCAATCAAGAAACGCACCCACTGTGAGTGAATCTCTACAAATTCCCCGTTTTAATCACGTTTTTGGGGTGTATCATGTGTCATATTATTTATTTCATTTAAATACTTGTGCATCCATCATATCCATGATCAAATGTGTATTCAATATGTATCAACTGTTTGTGTGGTTAATGTTTAGATTAAATTTATCATTTTCAGAACATACATTACCATAGGCCGCCGCTCCCCATTACCTATGAGCGTGAGCCGTTCCCCATTACCTATGAGCGTGAACGAGGTGTTGCCAACATACGATCGCCTCCGTTTGATTGAGCCTTGATCGCACATACATTTCATCATAGGCCGTCTGTTCCCCATTACCTATGAGCGGAACCGTTCCCCATTACCTATGAGCGTGAACGTGACGTTGCCAACATATACATTGTCATTCATGTCATATATTCATGCAAGGTGGTTTGATTATTGTTTTATTGTTGTTATTGTTTGTTGTTGTTTGTATTGTATGTTATTGTATGATTATTTACGTTTGCTCACATATGATTATTGCACAATTTTTCCATATTAAATATAACAAGAAATCAATAATAAATGTTTTCTAACAAGGTTCACTCGCCAACTTTTTGTTGATCCAAAAACCATTTTTACACATGATACAGGTGAACAGGATGAAGCAAGAAACACATAGGAAATTGCCTTAGAAGAAAAATAATGAAGACTAGAAAGATGTATAGAACATGTTGTACTTGTATGATTTGATCGAATGATCTTCTTTAAAATTGTAATAATAAATATGAAACATTATAATAAATGTCATGAGCTTTGATGAAAACCCAATCATGCCCCGATCACCTATTTCAGCTGCGGGTCGGGGTGTGACAAGATTTTGCATATATAAGTTACTATGAAGTTGCGAGTGTGTAAAATACGAAGTGTAATGATGATATGTATAATATTGTCATGTAATATTGATTGTATAAATAGAAACGTATAAGGCGGTGTGCATGTGCGTGGTTACTTGAGTCAAAATATTGAGTTGGTTAAAATCGGGTTTGTCGGGAATGAAGAACCAAAAATATGAATTTCGGGTAAATATTGAGAAAAGTATTAATTTTTGATGTACAATTTGGTTTGTAAAAAGAAATGCTACTTTTGTTTTAAAATTTGTATTCGCATTTGAAATTTTCTTGCCCATGTGTTCAGATTTAGATCTGCGTATTTTAAAAAGGTTCTAAAATAGTGAGCTTGCTTTATTTTATTTTATTTTATTTTATTAATGCAAGAAAAGTCGTTTTTGAAAATTTTCATGTAAAACTTAAATTTTTGAAAAGTATTTTAGCAAAGTACTTATACGTATGTGAGAGAAAGTTTTCCTTGGTTTGTTGTTGGAAATAAAATGTTTTTAGAATGTTAGTATGAAGTGAGTGTGTCTTGAACGCGTTGTGAAAATCGAGGGCGAATGGTTCGTTTGACCGACTAAGTTGATGGGTAGCATTTCATAAAGTTTTTGAGAAATTGTGAAAGAAACGTTTAAAGTGTCATTAGGGGTTTCGCGCCTGTAATTTACGTAAATATGATGTAGGGTGAGAAATCGTTTGGATAAAATAGTAAGGTTCGAGGTTTATGCATAAAGAGAAAATTGAAACATTGATAAAAGGTTTAGGTATAAGTTTTGACATAGTGATTGTTATGAAAATAGTCGGGTTGGACTTGGACGTCGACTCATTTCTCCACTTGAGTCGTGCGAAAAAGAATCTAGGTGATGTACAATAAAAATCAAGTTTGAGATGTAAGTATTGTATAACATATATGAGTTCACATAGGTGACATAAGCATAACAAGTATTCAATAATATAAAAATGTATGATTGCGTAAGGAGTATGAATTTAGTTGGTTTGCGAGAATTATTATTGTTTTTGATTGCGAAAGATGTGTGAATTGCGCATCGGGTTCAAAATTAACGAGGTAGCAAGTACTAAAACACACAGAAATTGAGATAGCATAAAAGATAGGCTTAGTAAAATATTGGAGTGCTTTGGGTTGAGAAGCGTCGACTATTCCAAAGTGAATCGAAGATCCTTTCAAATTAGAGGAACGTGCTTTGGCCTATAGGTAAAATGCTCTCGTTGAGAAACGATTAACGACATTTTACCCTTCCAATTATTACACGTCTCTAATTGATCGAAAAATCGAAACCTTGGCGAGATCCAAAAATCGAGGAGTGGGACTAGTTGACAAGGTGCGGGTTTCACTCCTAACTTGACAACATCGTACCCTAAGCGTGGTTAGTACTTACCAAACGAGGAGCGAATTCTGACTCGTTGATAAGGGTCCACTAGAGTATGAAATGGAAATTTTCCATCAAGGTATGGATATCACTCCTAACTTGATGCATAATTTCGTGAAAAATTGAATACGCGGATTGAGAGTCGTTCCCCAAAGTGTGGTTTTCACGCCTATTTTAGTGAACTTGTCTCGTTTGTGTTACGAGTGTCTTCAAGTCTTCAAAGTAGCGTATTGTGTAAAAATGTCTTAGGAAAGACATCATGTATATGTGTTAAGACCAAAAGAAAAGAGGAGAAGCAAGTAGGAAGCATAAAGTTTTAAGCATAAACAAAAATGGTTCAAAACGGGTACTTAGAAATATAGACTAGGTCGAACATGGCAATTCTACCTAATTCCCTACAGTTATGGCTCTGATACCAATCTGTCACACCCCAACCGATGGCGGAAACATCAGAGTGAGACGAACTAGATTGTTCGAGACATCATAACACTATTGTGACAATGTTTAATTAAAAAACTCATTTTATTTCAAAGCATCAAATTATCAAATTACAACATAATCAAAATACAAAGTAACAATAACAAAAATAGGTTCAACAAAACATAATAATCATCTTAGCATTCTACGCGTGTTTCTAACCCGTTCCTATTAAGTTTCATCATACCACTTCATCAACCTGCAACATGTTAAAAAGTATAGTTCAATAACAAAGTATTGGCGAGTACACAAGTTTGATATCATAGCATAAGTATAAAAATCGATTAAACAAATCCACGTGAATAGCTAGCATACGAGATAATTGTAAACGAGGCATGTGAACTACAAGTCAATCCTCTAGTGTACCGCATAATAGATTAAAACTTAACGTTGGCCATAAGAATACGGGCGGTGCGTTACTCCTATAGCGCTATACATGTTAAGGGAGGCTTGATCGAAGTTAATGACATTTAGATCACATAAGAATATACCAAGTAAAAATTCAAGTAGCATAAGACTAAAGCATGTTTGATGGATTGTTTGTGTGTAATCATAGAATAAAAGTGTGATTTAGTGTAGTTTGGTAATTTAACATATTGCACCCAAATAGTGTAAAGCATAAAAAGGGTGTCGAGTATACTCACGGTTTTGCAAGCTTTCACTTGTTACTTTGCGAAGGGTTTGGAGGGTTGGAGGAACGCCAAGTTATCTTTTAAAACCCTTGAACCTTTAGATATAGAGAGCTTTAGAGCTTTAGAGAGAAGAGAGAAGTGTTTGAGGTGTGAAATGAGAGTGGGAGGATGTGAGTATTTATAGTTGAGGTTTGGGGGTTGAGTTGGGTGAGTATTAAATGCAAGAAACACAATCCAACAAACACAAAATGGACCAATCCATGGGCAAGAAACCACTTTCTCCAGATTATATTTTTAGTCATTGAACTTAGTTTATCTTACATTTCATGGTAAAACTTGATATTTTTGCATGTTTTCAAGTGTATAAATTATATGTAAGTACATTTTAGGTATCAAGTATGAATGTATGAGTATTTGCACGTAAATAAGTATCGGTTTGTATGTAAACACATATTTAACAATTAAATGCATGTAAGACAAGTATGTATCAGGTGTGATTTTTGTTACGATCAAGTCTCGGATTATAAGATTGGGAAATGAAATACGAATGCGATAAAAATACAAGTTTCCATAAATAGAAATACGATTACACTTTCCAATTAAGGAAAGTACAAATAAGCGAGGCGTTACATAGAAATCATCAAGTGAGGTGGTGGATTGAAGGTAGGATAGCCAAGGCTTCCAAGTAATCACACCTTCACCAAAACACAAGCCTTTTCAAGCTTGGATGGTCTCAACACTTGTGGGTTAGAACCCTTACAAAATCAGAAAGTTAGAGGTCTTTTACACCTCCTAATTTGTATAAAACAACCTTGGCTTAGCTCCCTAACAATGGACTTGATTTGGGGCACAAGTAGCGTAAGTTGGTTTTGAAAAGTATGTTTAAATAAAGTTTACAAGTTCATCTTCCAAAACAGAAAGTTTTAGCCTTTAAAGTGGTATTGTTCCACCTTGGTTTTCCATGGAAAACCTATGGTAACATCCCTAGAGGCATTACAAACATTGTAGAGGAAGAAAAAATGAAGAAAACATGAAAATAATGAAGTTGTAAAAAGATAAAAACAAGCAGAAAGTTATAAGCACTTTGGACCTCAAAATGGTGAGATTTCACCTTAGTTTGCCCAAGCAAACTTGTGAAAACCTTTCCTAGAGGTTATCCAGGTGTTGTTGAAGAAAGAACAAGAAGAAATTAGAAGGGGAAGTGAGTTAAAACTCACTTTTAATGGCTGGAACTTTTTGAGGTGTTGCTGAAAAACTCAGCTGAGTTTGAGTGGGTTTTGAGAGTGTTAGAGGTTGTAAAAGTGAGATAAAGGATGGAGAAGTGCTCATTATATTGGGAAGGGATTAGGGTTTCGATGGGTTGGGCTTTGAATATGATTAGTGTGTAATTAACCTTGAAACAAGACAACTAAACCCGGCCCAAAGGCTGCGATCGGAATTTGCCCAACCCGTATATATATATTTTTGAACATTATAAGGTGTATATTTGTTGTATATTCAGGTGTTACATGTTATTTAATATTTGACCAACATGTAAAAATGCCTAATATGCAAAGGGAACATGAAAACATGTGTTAAACAAGTATGTAAACATAGGTTTTGTATTGTAATAATAAAAGAAGTATTGTAAGAATTAAACAAGTATGTGTAATGTATAACGAAGTGTCAATTATGCGTAAGTCTCGTAATCAAATAGTAAAGTGTTTGAATGTACAAAATGCTTACGAATTACGAATTCAAAATGATTGTTTACAAGTTAATCCTATGCTTATGAGAATCACGTATGTATCAAAGTTTTTGTTTTGGCATCATCTGTTCTAGGGGGATATTGTTGGAATTGAACTCTACAAAAGAACAGATGATAGAAAGCCAACATATATTACAACCTCCGATCCTAATGATAATGTAACATCTGCCCAAGTAAAGCTCTACTGAAGACTAGATGTCCAAGGTTTGCTATAGCTAAGCTTTGTTGAAGACAAAGCTCTGCTGAAATCTAAATGTCCAAGGTCTTCTATAGCTAAGCTCTGTTAAAGACAAAGCTCTCCTGAAGTCTAAGCTCTGTTAAAGTCTAAAGCTGAAGGTCTGCCAAGACAAAGCTCTGCTGAAGATCAACAGAGGATGTATCATCAGTCCTTGTAATGTTACGTATAGCAGTGGTTAGCTTAGCAATGGTTGTCATCAGTGTTTTCTATTAGTCCTTGTAATATTTAGCGTATAGCAGTGGTTAGCTTAGCAGTGGTTGTCATCAGTGTTTTCTATAAGTCTTTGTAGTGTTTAGCGTATAGCAGTGGTTGTCATCAATGTTTTCTATCAGTCCTTGTAATGTTTAGCGTATAGCAGTGTTAGCTTAGCAGTGGTTGACATCAGTTTTTTCTACCAGTCCTTGTAATGTTTAGCGTATAGCAGTGGTTAGCTTAGTAGTGGTTATCATCAGTGTTTTCTATTAGTCCTTGTAATATTTAGCGTAATAACAGTGGTTAGCTTAGCAGTGGTTATCATAAGTGTTTTCTAAAAATAGAATGCGTATACGAACTTTCTAAAAATAGGAATACGGAAATACGAGGCGTTACAAAAATATATATATATATATATATATATATATATATTAGTAATTACACATGAAGTAAATAAATTAAGCAACACGTATTACTAATTGCACACAATAAACTACGCAACAAAAAATAATTATGCAACTTATGTTTGAAAGTTCAGGAACCGGCGGGATTAGGCAGAAGTTTGGACTGGATTGTGCTAACTCGGTAGAATGTTATTAAGAACGGAGTAGAAGTAGAAGTCGAACAATTTCATTCATACCAAATAGTATACATCTTTACAAAACATAAAAACTAACGAACACATAGCACGCTATATATACTTGAGGTTGTGCGGATGTGTTAGTCCGTGCGGAGATAATTACCTCCGTACGAAGGTGTTACCTCCGCTCGAGGGTGTTACCTTCGTACGATGTCTCTACGAGATATCCGTACGAATCTTTCTTGTCCTATCCAAAGTCATATGTTCGTATCTAATTTATACAATATTCAACACATGCTTTATCTAGCCAATTCGCACAATTGTAGACATACAAAATATGCATCAACAATGTTAATAATTACGCAACCTATATATGTAATTACACATGAAGTTATATTATTACGAAACACGTAGAACCACTTACGCACAATAATTATGCAACTCATAAAAAACAATTACACATCTTAACAACCATGCAAACTATGCAATTCTTTATACGCTTTGTAGGTCAAGAGTCCTTTATACATTGACCTTTTCATTGAGTTTTAAAGAAAAAAAATGACTTTTATATGTAACTAAATATGAAAATAATTAATAGACTCACATTATTTCATGAAAAATTGGGCATATTTTGTTATGTAGATATGTAGGACTGACTTCATTGAAGAATCAAAAAGAAGAAAAAACGGAGAACCAATTAATCGAATAAACATAAGTACAACATGTAAAAAACTCATAAAAAAATATTTTTACCTAATTTCTAAGCATTTTTTATAAAGATTGTGTATTCACAATCATTCTATTTCCCTCGATCTCTTAAAGCTTAAGATAGGAAAATTTGGGTTTTGAAGGCGTTTGCAAGAGAACGTAAGAAAATATATGTATTCTTGTAGTTGTTAGTTTTTAGTATCTTTTGTAAGATTTAATATGCACGCATCCCTCTAGTTATTTTGGCTGTTTCTTTTTTTTTTTCTAAGACTAAAGGCTATAGGGTGTGATCCTAACCATCATGACCCTCCACATCAACGTCATGTTACCCACCTCTAATCTACCATTCAAAACCACTAATCCAAGGGTGTGGTGCATGACTCAAACCACTATCCCCTTATTTATTTTAATTTATCTTTATCTAAAGAAAAAGGAAAGGATTTCTTGAAAAATGAAAGGAGGACATGGTTGCTATATTTAATCCATGCAAACCATAGTGAATCAAAGAAGCGGATGGTGTCGCATTCCATTCTTGTTTTTATGTGACGAATTATGTCCCAACCATAACCCCACACCCTTTAGCCTTAATAAAATTAAAGAAAGAAAAATATATTAAGCCAATCGAGATAACTTACTTTTCATATATTGGAACATTAGGATGTATAGATTGTCATATCATTCTTCACCACATTCAGTTACTTTCTTTATGAACCGAATACTATTAGATAAATTAAACAAGATTTGAACATAGTCGGATTTCTTAGTATAAAATTCATGTTTCATTAGTTACGCGTGAGATCAGGTTATAAAGGATTCTATTTATTTGTCAATAAATCTGATCATGTCTTTTTTTCTTTAATTAAAAAAAACCCTTTAGTGTTTGATTATGGGTGTATTTAATTAATTAGCTACAAAACCTTATCAACTTAAACATGCTCACAATCTTGGGTAACGTATGCGTTGACATATGATAAATAAATATTTATTTTTAATAAATTAAGTATTTTTTTTTTTGTGGGGAAAGGCTTGGCACCTATAAATGGTGATGATCATGCACCAAATTTTTCTCATCCTTAATTTGTCGTTCACTTTAAAGGAAAATGGCATTGAGTGGTAAAAGAGTTGCTCAGGTTGAAATCAAGGCAAAGGGTGACGTTTTTCACGACTTATGGAAGGCAAACCCGCATCACATTCCTAACTTGAGCCCGACTTTAGTTCAGAATTGTCAAACCCATGAAGGTGAACCGTGGGCTCTGTCGTCCATTGGAACTATTTCCATGGTAAACCACTTACACACATGCATTAGTTTACCTGTTCACACACATACACATGTATTCATGTTTTTAATCGTGTGAAACGTTTTGACAACTTTGTCGGTCATTGACTAGCTATGTACTGGTTTACTTGTCATATTGTTGAATAGGACTAAAAAACCACATGACATCACTGGTTATATATGTTGTTTTGCAGCTGGGAAAGACTGTGTTGCAAAAACAAAAATCCTTGCCATTGACGAGGAGAAAAAGTCAATCAACTTTCAAATAGTTGACGGAGATTTCCTTAAACTTTATAAGAGCTTTTATGTCAATCTTCATGTGGATACCAAGGGTTCAAAACATGTGGTCACATGGACGGTCGAGTATGAAAAGTTAAGCCCTAATGTTCCGGACCCGGACACATTCATGGAGTTCTACAAAAGGCTCACTAAGGATATCGAGACTAACCATCTCTAGAATCAAACAAGTCGAATTCAAATACCGTACGTGCAGTACGTGATACTGAATAACTGACTTTGGGTGGCTGGATGTTGTATTTCCTTATGTGTTATGTATGTTTCAACTGTGTTTGATGCTTTAATATTTGAAGTGTATGATGTGTTGTTTTATTTGCTATGTCGTAAGTAACTAGTAGTATACCTGTTTGGTGGATAATAAGTCTTGGTACGATACTAATTATAGTTATAATAATGATGTTTATATATATATATATATATAATATAATATATAATAATAATAATCATAGCGATGATAGTAGTAATAATGATAATATAATAATACACACTTATAAAGTTATAAAGTGAGAGTTTGGGAGTAACTAAGTTGAGGCAAGATATTTTAACTTGGCTTGTGTAAAACCCTAAAGCTGGAGTAGATTCAAACCTACTTTTTGTTCAAAATCGATCTCGATTGATCGTAGGACCTTATGGACTCAAGCCCATATATATGCACACACATACGCACAAGTGTTTGTGTGTGTTTATATTAGGATTATTTATATAGTTTTATAAAATAAAACGGGAACAATTATCTGGAAAATAAACGGACTACATGGGCAATATCGAGTTACAATACAAAGGTTTGATCATGGGAACGGGTCTTGTGATCTGTAGTGAGTGTAACACTTGATAACGGTTGTAAACGCATGTTTAATTGGGAAACGATTATGTGACGAACAAGTTGTGAAGGTTAAGAAGGCTTGACTATGATCAACAATTGATAAGTGTGCAAAGGTGAGTTTTTGGGCAGGGATACACATGATATTAAACGTTTTTAAAGTTGGTGAAGTAGGCAATTACATGTGATGATTAATAGTTACATGGATTGCTCTAATAAGAAAACATGCCCATTATTGGTTGCCTTGTAAGTCATACTTGTTTGACTCATTTAGTATGTGTGTTTATGTTTAGTGTTGTTTGGCCTTCAGAGACTTGTTTATATTTCGGAAGGGTAGGATTTGTTACGATTATCCAGAGTGAACATGTATTAGTTAGGGACTTGTTAGAACTCGTCAGCGGAAACTGGCTTGTTTGAGTGTGTATTTCAGGTTGGAGTGATACATTGAGTAAAAATGTAAGGGACATGCGTGACTATGGTGTTCGGACTGGCTTACGATGTTCTGGTGAAAACTTGGCATAGGGTTGTCTTGATCAACTTGTGGTTTTTGATTTCTTTGTGAATAGTTTAGACATTTATTTCGTTGGGTTTTGAGATACATTATGTGTTGGTTGTAATAAACGCTTTAGACATAGGATTTGGTATGAAATGGGTAAGACTTTCACTATGATTTGACTTTGAGTTTACACTTAAGAGTTTATTGTGTAAATCCAGAGTTCGTAACACACCCAAATTTTAGAATGTTACAATGGTCGACTGATGGGGATTAGAGAAAAGTGTACTGATGAGTGACAAATGTAGACAATAGATCAGTCTGTTAGATTAAATAAATTTATATTTATTTAGTCTGTAACCATTATAATCATTTATATTATAGTAGATTAAAATAATAATTATACCTCACTAATAATAGTTGGTAATTGTTGATGAACCGTAATCATCCTTATTAACTAATAAATGTGTTCCCTTAAATGTATTTAAGGAGATAATTAGAGAGGGCTAAAGGTTAGACATTAACAATAACATCACATAATATTCGACCTCCTCTCTTTTCATGATCACGAATTCTTTACCTTTACGAATTCGATATCATCATCAATAATATACATTCTAAAGGGGAAATAGATTAAGCTGTTTGATATTAAACTCCTGGTTGCATATGTTTCTCAACTATTTGCTAACCTGAATATTGAAACACATATTCTATTTACACGTTTTCCATTACATATTCACAGAACTGATCAACACAATCACCCCAGAACTTCAAACACATGGGGCCGTAATAAAAAAGCTTGAACCACTTGTTAAAGTTTCAGACGAGCTAATAAATCTATGTATAATATTTAGTACTAATTTTAGTATTAGTTAATTAATAACTAAAGATTTATGATTATTTGGCGAATCTTACCAAAACGTGGCAAATAATACACATGATTAAATGTTTTATGGGACATATAACAATTAATATTTTTCTTAAAGTTGATTGACTATGTCAATTAATATTTTTCTTTATAGTTGATCAAGTTTAGTAAATATGTATAATGTGGAAATAATACACCTGATTATTGTGACATATAATAATTAATATTTTCTTAATCTTGATCGAATTTATAAATATATCCTTATTTATTTTTTTCAACATAATCTTGTTGTCCAAGTGGTAGTTGGCCTGATTTGAAAGATACTTATCATAGTTTCGAGATCAAAATGGACCCAGGCAATCGATTCAGTACTCTTCGTCCAATTTATTTATTTAGTTAAACCACGTTCAAAATTGAAAATGTTATCGATTAGGACGAAGAAACAATAATTGTACCACAGCTGTGAGGGTAAGTATTATATATACTTTCAATGGGTAAGCTAATGTAGAAATCATACCCAATTGTAAAAAGTAATTGTGAATTAAGTAACTCAAAATTTATTAAAAACAACAATTTAAATTATAAATGAAGTAAATTAGAATTACACATAAAAAGTTACCTACGAAGGAAATAACAGATGAAACGTACGTGTCATAGAAAATCAAAATTACACAAATTATCATTAGCTTTTTAAAAAAACTAAACAACACTTATTCTATTCTATTCTACTATGTATAAAAAAAACAAATTGGGGGAATAGTATCAACCAACTGTCTAACATTATTTCTTTAGATACCTTACACTCCTTCATTGTTTTCCTGGTATTATTTCCTCAGCTGTCTAGAATTCTCTCATTGGTTTAACCAATTTACGATTTTATTCACACTTTAAAATTACGATTTCGTAATCAGTTTAAAATTACGTTTTTGTCCCCAGTTTATAATAATATTATGCTTTTGCCCCAGCTAAAAAATACGATTTTGCCCTCAGTTAAAAATTATAATTTCGTCCTCTGTTCAAAATAACGTTTTTGCCCCAGTTTAAAATAAAGTTTTCCTTTTGTCCCAAGCTAAAAATTACGATTTTCCCTCGGTTTACCAACAGTTAAAAAAACAAGTTGGGGGAATAGTGTCAACCAACTGCCTGACATTATTTCTTCAGCTACCTGACACTCCTCCATTGTTTTCCTGTCATTATTTCCCCAGCTGTCTGGCATTCTCTCATTGGTTCAACCAATTTACGATTTTATTCACAGTTTAAAATTACGATTTCGTAATCAGTTTAAAATAACGTGTTTGCCCCCAGTTTATAATAATATTATGCTTTTGCCCCGCTAAAAAATACGGTTTTGTTCTCGGTTAAAAATTATAATTTCGCCGTCTGTCCAAAATTACGTTTTTGCCCAAGTTTAAAATAAAGTTTTCCTTTTGTCTCAAGCTAAAAATTACGATTTTCTCTCGGTTTACGATTATGATTTTGCCCAAGTGCAAAATAAAATTATGATTTTGCCCCAGCTTAAAATTATGACTTTGCCCTTAGTTCAAAAATATGATTTTGCCCCCGTTTCAAAAATTATGATTTCGCTCTTAGTTCAAAATTATGTTTTTGCCCCAATTCAACATAAAATTATGTTTTTGTTCCCAACTCAAAATTATGGTTTTGCCCACTGTCACTCCCCGACGCGCAGCGGAAAAGGTGATCGGGACATGATTGGGTTTTCATCAAAGCTCATGACATTTATTATAATGTTTCATATTTATTATCCCAATTTAAAGGAGATCATACAATCAAATCATACAAATACAACATGTTCTATACATCTATCTAAACTTCATTTTTTTCTTCTAAGGCACTTTCCTATGTGTTCCTTGCTTCATCCTTTTCACCTGTATCATGTGTAAAAATGGTTTTTGGATCAACAAAAGTTGGCGAGTGAACCTTGATAGAAAACATTTATTATTTATTTCTTATTGTATTTAATATGGAAAAATTGTGCAATATTCATATATGAACAAACGTAAATAAACATACAATAACAAACAAAAAGCATACAATAACAAACCAATAGCATACATAACAAACACCTTGCATGAATATGTAACATGAATGATAATCTAAATGTTGGCAACGTCTCGTTCACGCTCATAGGTAATGGGGAACGCTCACGCTCATAGGTAATGGGGAGCGGACGACCTATGATGAAATGTATGTGCGATCAAGGCTCAATCAAACGGAGCCGATCGTATGTTGGCAACGCCTCGTTCACGCTCATAGGTAATGGGGAACAACTCAACGCTCATAGGTAATGGGGAGCGGCGGCCTATGATAATGTATGACTGAAAATGATAAATTTAATCTAAACAATAATCACACAAACAGATGATACATGTTGAATATACATTTAATCATGAATATGATGGATGCACAATAGTTTAAAAGTAATAAATAATAAGACACATGATACACCCCAAAAACGTGATTAAAACGCGAATTTTTAGAGATTCACTCACATTGGGTGCGTTCGGTTGAGGATGTTGAATGCGCACGAGTTTAGAGGATTGATCGACGAGGAAAAACTAACCTAATTAATAACGAAAAAGTAAGGTAAATAAATGGATTTTATTAAAATTTTAATAGGATTTTTGGATATATTTTTGTGAGTTTAAGGCTATTTTCTAACTTTAAAAATGTTATTTTTAAGTATTTTTAATTGATTTTTAATTTAAATAAATAAATAAAATAATAAAAAAATGTTGACTTTTTGACTTGACCGCGTTGACCGTTGACCATTACTGTTGACCTTTACCGGTTCGGTCGTTTGTATGTGTGCGCTGGGTGAGACTCGAACCCGTGACCTCCCGTACGCGTGCACGCAGCTCTACCAACTGAGCTACGGTCTAACCTGAAATATTTCTGTTTTTAATTATATTTATAAACTATTTAAGTTAATCCGAAAATCATTTATTTTAAAAAGGATTTAATGGTATCACTCGGTGATCCCCACAGGTCTCGAACCCGGGACCTGTGGTTTAGTTTGGCACACAGTCCACCGCTGGACTGTGTGTCTAACTTGGTAAATATTATGGTTTTTATTATACTTAACATGATTCTGCGTGTAGATCCGGTTCTGTTTTATAAAAAAAAACATTTTTATTACAGCGAGTGTGCGTTTTGTCAAGGATCGAACTCGGGACGTATGCGTATTTATTTGCACACAGTCCACCGCTGGACTGTGTGTCTAACCCGTTCATAATACTGATTTTAATTAATCTTATAATCAAACACGACTTCGTCTTCTTCGTTCAAAACACAGACAATGATTAAACCAACTGTTCTTGATTAATTCGGTTAACGAATATTATGAGCAATTGAAAGATATTGAACAGAAGGGTTTGGGGAAAGAATGTACCGAACAGATTATCTTCTTCAGAAATCCGGCAAAGATCATCGGCTCTGTTTTGTGAACTCCTTTGTTCGGATTCAATAATCAGTTTGATTGATTAGATATGAAATTGAATTACTGAGAAACGATTATCAGGATGTTTAGATGATCATACCGATTAACAGTGTGATTCTGGAAATTCCAGAAGTTTTCCGGCGAAAATGGAATATCCGGCAACGTCGTCTGGAATAGATTCTGGGTGAGGGATTGATGTTAGTAATAGTCTAACCATGGGTTAAAACAGAAAAAGTCGAGGTATTTACCGTGTAGATGAAAGTCTCGGTTGTCCGGCGACTTGCAGAGAATTCCGCAAGTGAAATTTCTTGCGACGGAGATTCTTCAGGGGTTTAAGGTGAGTGTGGGGGATGTCAGTATGAGCTCTAAGAATCTTATTTTAGAGTAAGCAGAAAGGATGGAATGAATTCGGTTTTCCGGCGATAATTTCTGGTTAATTTGCAGAGAATTACGGCGACTGCGGCGAGGTTTTCTGAGCGAAATTTGGAGAGTGTAAGTGAGATAACTCGTGAGCACAACTGATGAATAAGGTATAACTCGGATTAAATTATATTTTCGGTTTCGAACGAGAATTATGGTCCATGAATGAAATTGGTTGAGTTTTTCGGTTATAACCGATGTTGTTGTAAATGTAACCGTTATGTCCAAAAGAAAACGGCAATGCTTGACGAATTTGTCGGGATTTCCGGCGAGAGTGACTTGAGTGCGCTGAGTGACTAATTTTGAAAATGAGTTTTTGTTATTTGAATTAATTGATTTAATATCTCATCAAAAGGCATAAGTGGCGGAGTGGTTGGGCGAGTGTGAGTTAAGTCTTTGTGAACATCCGACTGACCCGGGTTCGAAACCCGGCTTCAGCATTTAATTTTTTTCTCACTATTTTTAATAAATTTTCAAATATAAATTTTATATTCTAATATACTTATTAATTATGTATCGTTTAAAAATTAATTTGAGCATTAAATATGCAACGAAATTTTTAACTGGTTGTTCGGTTAATAAACAAAGCGGGTTTGGTTAACCCGGTTTTTTACGGATGTTACAGTATCCCCTACTTTTAGAAATTTCGTCCCGAAATTTAAGTAGTGGCATGTTTGACTCAAACGGATGGTGTTTAATTTGACAGTTACATACTTAGAAAGGAGTAAAAGTTTAAATTTTGTTTGCGGCGGTAACGTTCCTTGTAAGGGTTGAGTACCCTGCTACAGGAATCGCTTTTTGATGCCTATGATAATGAATATTGATAAACAGAGTTGATCGACTAAATATGATTTCATGCGCAAGAGTTTTGATATGTTTGGAAAGATAAGGTTATATCCTAAAACAAAACTTCTACTACTAAAACCTACATGGAACTTCTCATAATCGCCTGACAATGCCTCTGATCCTTTGACAAGAATACTTATATATAGGAAGTACCAGCGGCGTATCCACCATTTTCTTGTCAAATTTTCACTGACTTTATCAGTAAATCATGATTGGTTCTATGATGTGACTCTAGAACATAAACAAACACAACAACCAAAGCCTGAGTCCTAATTCTGATAGTATACATGTTTGAATGGTGACAGTACCTCTCTCGTTTGTTATGATGGAGAGGTTAGTCTATGTAGAAATGGAACACAATCCAAATTATTTAAATGATGAGATGATATGAATGCTAAATCAGTGAGTATGAAACAAACTTCAACCAAGACATTACTAAACCCTACATGGAACTTCTCATGACCGCCTGACAATGCCTCTGATCCTTTGACAAGAATACTTATATATAGGAAGTACCAGCGGCGTATCCACCATATTCTCGTCAAATTTTCATTGGTTTTATCAGTAAGTTATGATTAGTCCTATGTGACTCTAAAACATAACAAACACAACAACCAAAGCTTGAGTCTTAATTCTGATAGTATACATGTTTGAATGATGACAGTTCCTCTCTCGTTTGTTATGATGGAGAGGTTAGTATATGTAGAATGAGACATAACCTAACTTCTTTAAATGATGAGATTGAAATACGTTGAGATGTATGATGATATGAATGTTAAATCAACGAGTATAAAACAAACTGAAATAGTAATTCGCATTAAGATCCTTGGATAAATTTCCAATTTATAATTGAGATACGTGAAAATTGAGATAACATAAAGAAAAACATAAAAAACTAAGCGGTTGGAGTTGAATCTTGATTTTTGGTGAAGGAGACTAGTTGGGTGGTTCGTTTTGGGCCGTCACTATCTTCAACAGGATTGGCGTTGATGTTGAAAACTCTTCCTCTTGCTGGTGGCCTAGTGGTTAGGTTTTCTTGATTTGCTTGGTTAACTGGGTTTGCTTGAGCTTGGGCGTTTATGATGTTAACCAATCGAGGGCACGTGTTTCTAAAGTGGGTAGGGTCGCCATAATTAAAACAAGCTCGAACATAAGGAAACATGGGGTATTGGGGTTGTTGATATGTTTGGATCATGTTTTGAGTAGGGGGTGAGGTTTGGTTTTGAGAGGTGCGGCAAGCCTTGCTCAAATGACCATAGCGTCCACAATTTGCACATAGTTGACAAAGTAAGGTAGATGGATGGTGATAAAAACAGGTGTTACATTGAGGGTGAGGTCCTAGGTAAGGTTTCTTATTTGGGTATGTTGAGTTGGGTGCTACTTGAGTGATTGTGATAGCTTGGAGGGGTATGGCTTGTGAAATTGGTTGGTTGCGTTGGGTGACAGCGAAAAGTTGCCCATCTCGTTTTCTCTTACAAATGGATCGTGAAGGGGATTCGGTTTGGGTTTGTTGAACTTGAACTACAATGTTGGGTATTACGGCAACCATTTGTTGAGCGATTTGGGCAGCCATGCGCTCGCGAGCTTTTCCTGCTCTCATCTTCCTACGAGCGGAATTAGAAGACATCTACAAGGAATACATATCAAGAGTATGAGCTGGATGTTTTTGGGATCATGTTTCGTATTTAGGAATGAACATTCATAAAATAAATATAAAATAATAAATCTACGACATCCATAGGATGTCTTGGGCTTTGCTCGTAATTGGGCCTTGCATGCCGCCATACTTCACCTTCGTAATCATGTGGGCCCCCATGATTACCGGGTTTTTCATATGGTTCGCATGTGTTAGCCTGGTTAAGTACACTAAAACCCGGAGAAAATCAAGAAATATGTATGTAACGTATGATATTCGGAATGTATCCAGGTGTGGACACGGTGACACCTCAAAGTGGGGTTAGTTCGAACGACGTTTGGTGTGGCATGCTTTGGCCTAATAGGTCCTTCGTACTCTCATCGTTAGTACCTAGGTAGGCTAAACTGGTCCGTTATATTGGATTTATAAGAATGTCAACCTAGACAGGACGTTCCGACTACCGGTACTTGTACCCTTACAGTTACTACATGCCCGTCGCAGAACTCACTTTGATGAGATTTGAAAAATGAAAATGCGACAAAATCTTGAATAACGGAAGTATGAAGATGATTTGAATATGTGAACATTGAAATATGTAGGATGAATGTGTATGTAATTATGTATGTTCGACTGTAAGTATAATTCACTATGTATCACAAAATGTAGTATTGGAAGTGTTTGCATGCATTTGCGTATGTAATAAATATGAAAGAAATAAACATCATGAGTTTGTATATAACCACATAAACAATTAAAATCCAATCAACTATAGTATAGGCTTTAAGGGTCTAATAACCTATCCTATATCCCTATAGTCAAAAGCTCTGATACCAATCTGTCACACCCCGACCCGCAGTGGAAAAGGTGATCGGGACATGATTGGGTTTTCATCAAAGCTCATGACATTTATTATAATGTTTCATATTTATTATTCCAATTTAAAGGAGATCATACAATCAAATCATACAAATATAACATGTTCTATACATCTATCTAAACTTCATTTTTTTCTTCTAAGGCACTTTCCTATGTGTTCCTTGCTTCATCTTTCCACCTGTATCATGTGTAAAAATGTTTTTTGGATCAACAAAAGTTGGCGAGTGAACCTTGATAGAAAACATTTATTATTTATTTCTTATTGTATTTAATATGGAAAAATTGTGCAATATTCATATATGAACAAACGTAAATAAACATACAATAACAAACAAAAAGCATACAATAACAAACCAATAGCATACAATAACAAACACCTTGCATGAATATGTAACATGAATGATAACGTAAATGTTGGCAACGTCTCGTTCACGCTCATAGGTAATGGGGAACGGCTCACGCTCATAGGTAATGGGGAGCAGACGGCCTATGATGAAATGTATGTGCGATCAAGGCTCAATCAAACGGAGCCGATCGTATGTTGGCAACGCCTCGTTCACGCTCATAGGTAATGGAAAACAGCTCAACGCACATAGGTAATGGGGAGCGGCGGCCTATGATAATGTATGTACTGAAAATGATAAATTTAATCTAAACAATAATCACACAAACAGATGATACATGTTGAATATACATTTAATCATGAATATGATGGATGCACAATAGTTTAAAAGTAATAAATAATAAGACACATGATACACCCCAAAAACGTGATTAAAACGGGGAATTTGTAGAGATTCACTCACATTGGGTGCGTTCGGTTGAGGATGTTGAATGCGCACGAGTTTAGAGGATTGATCGACGAGGAAAAACTAACCTAATTAATAACGAAAAAGTAAGGTAAATAAATGGATTTTATTAACAATTTTAATAGGATTTTTTGATATATTTTTGTGAGTTTAAGGCTATTTTCTAACTTTAAAAATGTTATTTTTAAGTATTTTTAATTGATTTTTAATTTAAATAAATAAATAAAATAATAAAAAAATGTTGACTTTTTAACTTGACCAATGACCGTTGACCATTACTGTTGACCGTTGACCGGTTCGGTCGTTTGTATGTGTGTCCTGGGTGAGACTCGAACCCGTGACCTCCCGTACGTGTGCACGCAGCTCTACCAACTGAGCTACGTGTCTAACCCGAAATATTTCTGTTTTTAATTATATTTATACACTATTTAAGTTAATCCGAAAATCATTTATTTTAAAAAGGATTTAATGGTATCGACTCGGTGATCCCCACAGGTCTCGAACCCGGGACCTGTGGTTTAGTTTGGCACACAGTCCACTGCTGGACTGTGTGTCTAACTTGGTAAATATTATGGTTTTTATTATACTTAACATGATTCTGCGTGTAGATCCGGTTCTGTTTTATAAAAAAAAACATTTTTATTACAGCGAGTGTGCGTGTGTCAAGGATCGAACTCGGGACGTATGCTTATTTATTTGCACACAGTCCACCGCTGGACTGTGTGTCTAACCCGTTCATAATACTGATTTTAATTAATCTTATAATCAAACACGACTTCGTCTTCTTCGTTCAAAACACAGACAATGATTAAACCAACTGTTTCTTGATTAATTCGGTTAACGAATATTATGAGCAATTGAAAGATATTGAACAGAAGGGTTTGGGGAAAGAATGTACCGAACAGATTATCTTCTTCAGAAATCCGGCAAAGATCATCGGCTCTGTTTTGTGAACTCCTTCTGTTCGGATTCAATAATCTGTTTGATTGATTAGATATGAAATTGAATTACTGAGAAACGATTATCAGGATGTTTAGATGATCATACCGATTAACAGTGTGATTCTGGAAATTCCAGAAGTTTTCCGGCGAAAATGGAATATCCGGCAACGTCGTCTGGAATAGATTCTGGGTGAGGGATTGATGTTAGTAATAGTCTAACCATGGGTTAAAACAGAAAAAGTCGAGGTATTTACCGTGTAGATGAAAGTCTCGGTTGTCCGGCGACTTGCAGAGAATTCCGGCAAGTGAAATTTCTTGCGACGGAGATTCTTCAGGGGTTTAAGGTGAGTGTGGGGGATGTCAGTATGAGCTCTAAGAATCTTATTTTAGAGTAAGCAGAAAGGATGGAATGAATTAGGTTTTCCGGCGATAATTTCTGGTTAATTTGCAGAGAATTACGGCGACTGCGGCGAGGTTTTCTGAGCGAAATTTGGAGAGTGTAAGTGAGATAACTCGTGAGCACAACTGATGAATAAGGTATAACTCGGATTAAATTATATTTTCGGTTTTGAACGAGAATTATGGTCCATGAATGAAATTGATTGAGTTTTTCGGTTATAACCGATGTTGCTGTAAATGTAACCGTTATTGTAACATCCGTCAAAAACGGATTTACCAAACCTGCTCCGTTTATTAACCGAACAGTCAGTTAAAAATTTCGTTGCGAATTAAATGCCCAAAATAATTTTAAACGATACATAATCAATTATTATATGGGAATATATAATTAGTTTTTGAAAAACTGTCAAAAATAAGAAAATAAAAATGTTTCGTTTCTGCCGGGTTTCGAACCCGGGTCAGTCACGGTTCAACAAACAACTTAACACCCAGCCGTTCAACCACTGCGCCACTTGTGACTTTTGTTAATTATTAGAATCATTTAATTGATATCATGTTTTTCCGAATTCAAAACCGCGCCCTGTATCAGCCGAACTCGAAATCAGGCATCAATCAAGCTTCCGTTTCTGTTCTTCGCGATCAAGAGACTAAAGAATAACCGTTTTCAATCAATTGGTCAGACTCAATCGAACAGTTAAAGACCAATCCCGGAAATCAAGTCGGCCGAAATTTTCTTTACCAAAATCAGGGATTTGACTTGTTACTCTATAAATACAGAGCTAATTTTCTCAATCCAACCAGTCTAATCCCTCGAACACTCTCTTAATCTCTCGCTAAAACACTCGGAATCAGTCGCTGCAAGTCGCCGGAATATTTCTGCACATCGCCGGAAAACCGAGTTCTTCACTGCTAAGCCTTACTAAACCCTCTGAGCTCATACCGAAGTCACCCACATCCTTTTCAAGTTTTCTGAAGACTCTCTACTGCAAGACACACGTCGCCGGAGGTGTTGCTGTCGCCGGAGTTACGCCGGAGAAACAGAGGAATCCAGTCGGTATACCTCACGCCTAATTTCTTCATTCCTTTTATTTAATATCACTTGTATTTAACCATCAGACACTAACGAACATGAATTAAACATCGAACCAGTCGGAATTTCTGATTCTGGTTAAAACCAGTGAAGAAGACGAAGTTCGGTAAACATATAAGTATAATTAAAATCAAGTTATTACTCGGGTTAGACACACAGTCCAGCGGTGGACTGTGTGCACATTAAACACGTAAACGTCTCGAGTTCGAATCTTGTCCCATACACGCTGCCTTAATAAAAATGCCTTTTTTGTTAACCGAACCGGAGTCACCACGGTTATATGTTAAGTTTATTAATAATCGGAATAATAACCAAGTTAGACACACAGTCCAGTGGTGGACTGTGTGTATGTTTAAATCACATGTCACGAGTTCGAGTCCGGTCTGCTGCACCGACTCGGACAATTATCTACCTTTTTAATACGGCATAAATGAAAATGATTAGTTTGTATTTAAGAATAATAAAAATCAGTTTAGTTAACAAGTTGGACACACGGTCCAGCGGTGGACTGTGTTTTGCATAAGCCACAGGTCCCGGGTTCGAGACCTGTGGAGCGCACCGGGTCTTGAATTAAAATCGTTTTTAAAAAATAAAGGATTTTCCGTTTAAACTAATTAATATATAAATATAATTAAAAACATAAATATTTCGGGTTAGACACGTAGCTCAGTTGGTAGAGCTGCGTGCACGCGTACGGGAGGTCTCGGGTTCGAGCCTCACCCAGCGCATACAATTTCACAATAAAACCGGTCAAACACTCAACGGTCAACGGTCAACGGTTAAAAAGTCAACTTTTTTTATAATTTTTATTTATTTATTTTAATTAAAAATCAATTAAACATACTTAAAAATAACATTTTTAAGATTAGAAAATAGCCTTGAACTCACAAAAATACACCCAACAATCCTACTAAAATGGATTAATAAAACCCGTTTACTTACCGAACCATAATGCTATTTATCTAGGTTAATTTCACTCGTGGTTAAAACCACTTTGCGTGCATTCAACATCATCAACCGAACGCACCCACTGTGAGTGAATTCTTACAAATTCCCCTTTTTATTCATGTTTTGGGGTGTATCATGTGTCGCTTAAATAAATTCGCTTATTCAAACTCGTGCTATACCATTATATGATCTAAACTTAGAATGTAAATATTGTTGTTGTGATGTATTACATATTGTCAAGTTGTATGCAAATTATTTGTTAGACCCATCAGTTCCTCGTGGGAGACGAGTTGAACATCGCGTGCCTTAAAACTCATTCATTAGGCCCATCAGTTCGTTGAACAACGCGTGCCTTAAAACTCATTCATTAGGCCCATCAGTTCGTAGAACAACGCGTGCCTCAAAACTCATTCATTAGGCCCATCAGTTCCTCGTGGGAGACGAGTTGAACAACGCGTGCCTCAAAACAATCATTTGTTGTATGTGTGTACAATATTTAATATTATGTGTTGTGTGAATAAATTTACATCTACAATTACTCATATATGGTTATGCACTTTATTTATAGTCAATTGAATAACTTGTTCAAATGTTTTCCATAGGATTCACTCGCCAACTTTTTGTTGATCCAAAAACCCTTTTACACATGATACAGGTGAACAGGATTGAAGCAAGGAAAAACATAGTAAATGCCTTAGAAGAAAGCAATGAAGCCTAGATTGATATTTAGGACATGTTGTAATATCGATTGTAATTTCCCATTAAAGTGTATTAATGAATATGAAACGTATAATAAATGTCATGAGCTTTGATGATAACCCAATCATGCCCCGGTCACCTTTTCCGCTGCGGGTCGGGGTGTGACAGATTGGTATCAGAGCCATGACTATAGGGATATAGGATAGGTTATTAGACCCTTAGAGCCTATACTATAGTCTGCCTAAATTTTAATTGATTAGGTGGTTACATACAAACTTGTGATATTTATTTGTTTCATATTTGTTTATATTTACAGTCAAACATACATACTTATATACATATTCATTATACATATATCAATGTTCATGTATTCAATTCATTTTCATACTCTCATTATTCAAATATTTTGTTGCAATTTTCAAATCTCATCAAAGTAAGTTCTGCGACGGGCATGTAGTAACTGGAAGGGTACAAGTACCGGTAGTCGGAACGTCCTGTCTAGGTTGGCATTCGTATAAATCCAAAATAACGGACCAGTTTGCCTACCTGGGGACTAACGATGAGAGTACGAAGGACCTATTAGGCCAAAGCATGCCACACCAAACGTCGTTCGAACTAACCCCACTTTGAGATATCACCGTGTCCATACCTGGGCACATTCCGAATATCATACGTTACATATTTCTCGATTTTCTCCGGGTTTTAGTGTACGTAACCAAGCTAACACATGCGAACCATATGAAAAACCCGGTAATCATGGGGGCCCACGTGATTACGAAGGTGAAGTATGGCGGCATGCAAGGCCCAATTACGAGCAAAGCCCAAGACATCCTATGGATGTAGTAGATTTATTTTTCTATATTTATTTTATGAATGTTCATTCCCAAACACGACCCACGATCCCAAAAGTATCCAACTCATACTCTTGATATGTATTCCTTGTAGATGTCTTCTATCCTCGCTCGTAGGAAAATGAAAGCAGGAAAATCCCTTGAGCGCATGGCTGCCCAAATCGCTCAACAAATGCCGACCGTAATACCCAACATCGTAGTTCAAGTTCAACAAGCCCTTACCGCTAATCCCGTCAACCCAACCCTCCCAGAAGATCAAAACACTGTCAATCCTTCCCCAAAAGTCACTAAATGCACCTACAAACATTTCAAATCCTGCGATCCTCCAAAATACGAAGGTACTGAAGGTGTCACTGCTCTCCTCCATTGGTTTGAAGAAATAGAGAACACTTTTCTAAATTGCGATTGCCCCGATGATCGCAAAGTGCGTTATGCTACCGGTCGTTTACTTGGATTAGCACTCACATGGTGGAATACAGAGAAGGCCAAACGAGGTGTTGAAGATACTTTGACTTTGACTTGGGAAGAGTTGAAGGGAATCATGACAAGACGGTTTTGCCCAAGAAGCGAAATCAAGAAATTGGAGGATGAGTTCCATTCTTTGAAACAAAAGGAAGGCGCCACACCACATACAACAAGAGATTCCTTGAATTAAATCAAATGGTTCCCAACTTGTTCACTCCCCTCTACCGTTTGATCGAGCACTACATTCGTGGTCTTCCATCAAAGATTCAAGACTCTGTAATAAGTACCTCGCCTGCAACTCTGGAAGCAGCAATGGAGCTAGCAACAGCGCTCACCGAGAACCGAATCCGGAACAAAGATTTCAAGGAGGAGAAGAAGAAGGATAAAGCATCAACCGAAACCTCAGACTCCACCCGAACCGAATCCTCTTCACCACCCAGTTCTAAGAGAAAACGAGATGGGCAAATCTTCGCCGTCACCCAACACAACCAACCAGCTTCACAAGTTATACCCTTCCAAAATATCCCAATCACTCAAGTAGCACCCAACTCAACTTACCCAAATAAGAAACCTTACATTGGACCTCACCCTCAATGCAACACCTGTTACTATCACCATCCATCTACCTTACCATGTCGACTATGTGCGAATTGTGGACGCTACGGTCATTTGAGCAAGGTCTGCCGCACCTCTCAAAACCAAACCTCACCCGCTACTCAAAACATGATCCAAACATATCAACAACCCCAATACCCCATGTTCCCATATGTTCGAGCTTGTTACAATTGTGGCGACCCTACCCATTTTAGAAACACGTGCCCTCGATTGGTTAACATCATAAACACCCAAGCTTAAGCAAACCCAGTTAACCAAGCAAATCAAACAAACCCAGCTCCACCGCCAGCAAGAGGAAGAGTTTACAACATCAACGCTAATCCTGTGGAAGATAATAACGGTCCAAACAAACCACTTAACTAGCCTTCCCTCATCAAGAATCAAGATTCAACTCCAACCGCTTAGTTTTTATGTTTTTCTTTATGTTATCTCAATTTTCACGTATCTCAATTGGAAATTTATCCAAGAATTTTAATGCAAATTACTAGTTCAGTTTGTTTTATACTCATTGATTTAATATTCATATCATCATACCTCACGACGTATCTCAGTTTCATCATTTAAAGAAGTTGAGTTGTGTCTCACTTCTACATAGACTAACCTCTCCATCATAATAAATGAGAGAGGTATTGTCATCATTCAAACATGTATACTATCAGAATTAAGACTCAAGCGTTGGTTGTTGTGTTTGTTTATGTTTTAGAGTCACATAGAACCAATCATAATTCACTGATAAAACCAATGAAAATTTGACGAGAATATGGTGGATACGCCGCTGGTACTTCCTATATATAAGTATTCTTGTCAAATGATCGGAGGCATTATCAGGCGGTTATGAGAGGTTCCATGTATAGGCTGTTTGTGTGATTGTTGTTTAGATTAAGTTCATCATTTTCAGTACATTCAATACGATCGGCTCCGTTTGATTGAGCCTTGATCGCACAGACATTTTCATTTTCAGTATTTATGAGTTTGTTGTATTGGTTGTAGAGTCACATAGGACTAATCATAATTCACTGATAAAACCAATGAAAATTTGACGAGAATATGGTGGATACGCCGCTGGTACTTCCTATATATAAGTATTCTTGCCAAAGGATCAGAGGCATTATCAGGCGGTTATGAGAAGTTCCATGTAGGATTTAGTATTGCCTTGGTTGAAATTCGTGTTACATTTATATCATCTCGCTATTTAAAGAAATTGGATTGTGTTCCATTTCTACATAAACTAACCTCTCCATCATAACAAACGAGAGAGGAACTATCACCATTCAAACATATATGCTATCAGAATGTGGATTCAAATATTAGCTATTGTGTTTATTTATGTTCAAATATTAGCTGTTGTGTTTTATCTATGTTCCATGTAGGTTATAGTATTAGAAGTTTTGCCTTAGGATATAACCATACCCTTCCAAACATATTCAAACTCTTATGCATAATATCATAGTTAGCAAACAATTCTGCTTATCAATACTTATACAGTAGGCAACAAAAAGCGATTCCTGTAATAGGGTACTTAGCCCTTACAAGGGACGTTACCGCCTCAAACAAAAATTTAAACTCTTACTTTTTCTAAGTATGTAACTGTCAGAACTAAATACCATCATTCTTTTAGTCAAGTATATCACTATTTAAATTTCGGGACGAAATTTCGAAAAAACAGGGGTTACTGTAACATCCGTCAAAAATGGATTCACCAAACCCGCTCCGTTTATTAACCGAACAGTCAGTTAAAAATTTCGTTGCGAATTAAATGCCCAAAATAATTTTAAACGATACATAATCAATTATTATATGGGAATATATAATTAGTTTTTGAAAAACTGTCAAAAATAAGAAAATAAAAATGTTTTGTTTCTGCCGGGTTTCGAACCCGGGTCAGTCACGGTTCAACAAACAACTTAACACCCAGCCGTTCAACCACTGCGCCACTTGTGACTTTTGTTCATTATTAGAATCATTTAATTGATATCATGTTTTTCCGAATTCAAAACCGGCGCCCTGTATCAGCCGAACTCGAAATCAGGCATCAATCAAGCTTCCGTTTCTGTTCTTCGCGATCAAGAGACTAAAGGATAACCGTTTTCAATCAATTGGTCAGACTCAATCGAACAGTTAAAGACCAATCCCGGAAATCAAGTCGGCCGAAATTTTCTTTACCAAAATCAGGGATTTGACTTGTTACTCTATAAATACAAAGCTAATTTTCTCAATCCAACCAGTCTAATCCCTCGAACACTCTCTTAATCTCTCGCTAAAACACTCGGAATCAGTCGCTGCAAGTCGCCGGAATATTTCTGCACATCGCCGGAAAACCGAGTTCTTCACTGCTAAGCCTTACTAAACCCTCTGAGCTCATACCGAAGTCACCCACATCCTTTTCAAGTTTTCTGAAGACTCTCTGATGCAAGACACACGTCGCCGGAGGTGTTTGCTGTCGCCGGAGTTACGCCGGAGAAACAGAGGAATCCAGTCGGTATACCTCACGCCTAATTTCTTCATTCCTTTTATTTAATATCACTTGTATTTAACCATCAGACACTAACGAACATGAATTAAACATCGAACCAGTCGGAATTTCTGATTCTGGTTAAAACCAGTGAAGAAGACGAAGTTCGGTAAACATATAAGTATAATTAAAATCAAGTTATTACTCGGGTTAGACACACAGTCCAGCGGTGGACTGTGTGCACATTAAACACGTAAACGTCTCGAGTTCGAATCTTGTCCCATACACGCTGCCTTAATAAAAATGCCTTTTTTGTTAACCGAACCGGAGTCACCACGGTTATATGTTAAGTTTATTAATAATCGGAATAATAACCAAGTTAGACACACAGTCCAGTGGTGGACTGAGTGTATGTTTAAATCACATGTCACGAGTTCGAGTCCGGTCTGCTGCACCGACTCGGACAATTATCTACCTTTTTAATACGGCATAAATGAAAATGATTAGTTTGTATTTAAGAATAGTAAAAATCAGTTTAGTTAACAAGTTGGACACACAGTCCAGCGGTGGACTGTGTGTTTGCATAAGCCACAGGTCCCGGGTTCGAGACCTGTGGAGCGCACCGGGTCTTGAATTAAAATCGTTTTTAAAAAATAAAGGATTTTCCGTTTAAACTAATTAATATATAAATATAATTAAAAACAGAAATATTTCGGGTTAGACACGTAGCTCAGTTGGTAGAGCTGCGTGCACGCGTACGGGAGGTCTCGGGTTCGAGCCTCACCCAGCGCATACAATTTCACAATAAAACCGGTCAAACAGTCAAGGTCAATGGTCAACGGTCAACGGTCAACGTTCAAAAAGTCAACTTTTTTTTATAATTTTTATTTATTTATTTTAATTAAAAATCAATTAAACATACTTAAAAATAACATTTTTAAGGTTAGAAAATAGCCTTGAACTCACAAAAATACACCCAACAATCCTACTAAAATGGATTAATAAAACCCGTTTACTTACCGAACAATAATGCTATTTATCTAGGTTAATTTCACTCGTGGTTAAAACCACTTCGCGTGCATTCAACATCATCAACCGAACGCACCCACTGTGAGTGAATTCTTACAAATTCCCCTTTTTATTCATGTTTTGGGGTATATCATGTGTCGCTTAAATAAATTCGCTTATTCAAACTCGTGCTATACCATTATATGATCTAAACTTAGAATGTAAATATTGTTGTTGTGATGTATTACATATTGTCAAGTTGTATGCAAATTATTTGTTAGGCCCATCAGTTCCTCGTGGGAAACGAGTTGAACATCGCGTGCCTTAAAACTCATTCATTAGGCCCATCAGTTCGTTGAACAACGCGTGCCTTAAAACTCATTCATCAGGCCCATCAGTTCGTAGAACAACGCGTGCCTCAAAACTCATTCATTAGGCCCATCAGTTCCTCGTGGGAGGACGAGTTGAACAACGCGTGCCTCAAAACAATCATTTGTTGTATGTGTGTACATTATTTAATATTATGTGTTGTGTGAATAAATTTACATCTACAATTACTCATATATGGTTATGCACTTTATTTATAATCAATTGAATAAACTTGTTCAAATGTTTTCCATAGGATTCACTCGCCAACTTTTTGTTGATCCAAAAACCCTTTTACACATAATACAGGTGAACAGGATTGAAGCAAGGAAAAACATAGGAAATTCCTTAGAAGAAAGCAATGAAGCCTAGATTGATATTTAGGACATGTTGTAATATCGATTGTAATTTCCCATTAAAGTGTATTAATGAATATGAAACGTATAATAAATGTCATGAGCTTTGATGATAACCCAATAATGCCCCGGTCACCTTTTCCGCTGCGGGTCGGGGTGTGACAGTTATGTCCAAAAGAAAACAGCAATGCTTGACGAATTTGTCGGGATTTCCGGCGAGAGTGACTTGAGTGCGCTGAGTGACTGATTTTGAAAACGAGCTTTTGTTATTTGAATTAATTGATTTAATATCTCATCAAAAGGCACAAGTGGCGGTGTGGTTGGGCAAGTGTGAGTTAAGTCTTTGTGAACATCCGGCTGACCCGGGTTCGAAACTCGGCTTCTGCATTTAATTTTTTTCTTACTATTTTTAATAAATTTCAAATATAAATTTTATATTCTAATATACTTATTAATTATGTATCGTTTAAAATTAATTTGAGCATTAAATATGCAACGAAATTTTTAACTGGTTGTTCGGTTAATAAACGAAGCGGGTTTGGTTAACCCGGTTTTTGACGGATGTTACACCCACAGTTCAAAATTTTAATTTTGTTCGCAGTTCAAAAAAAATTATGATTTTGCCCGCAGCTTTAGATTACGATTTTACCCTTAGTTAAAATTCAAAGCTGCTGTATGGCACTTCCCCATTGGTCCAGGTATATTAAGATTTTACCCCAACTTCAAATTACGTATTTTTCCCAACAAAAAAGTACAATTTCATCCTAGGTTTAAATTTACATTATTTGCATCACTTTAGCTTTTGGCAAAATTGCAATTTTACCCTAGTAAAAAAACACAACTTTTCCCTTAGTTCAAAATTATAGTGTGGCCATCGTTTTTTATTCTTTTAGCAAAATTATAGAAGTGTTTTTTTTAATTAGTAGATTTGATTTATATTTTTTTTTTCGTGTAAAAAAGCTGCCTAACAGTCGCTCGTTAAATCCTGAAAAATTACAGTTTGCACCGAGCTTAAATTTACAGCCTTACCATCGTTTTAGTTTTTTTCTAGCAAAACTATGGTTGTGTTTTTATGATTTATTCTGCTTATTACCCCGCAACGCGGACGGGGCATTAACTAGTTTGTTATACATGTTCATGTAGACAAAGCATGGTCCAAACCACCGGGTAACATGGACCGTCGCGTATGAGAAGCTTATGTTCCCGATAATTAAAAATACTTTTGTTATTGTTTTTGTGAAAATCCATTGGGAAATGAAATACGAATGCGATACAAATACAAGTTTCCATAAATAGAAATACGATTACACTTTCCAATTAAGGAAAGTACAAATAAGCGAGGCGTTACATAGAAATCATCAAGTGAGGTGGTGGATTGAAGGTAGGATAGCCAAGGCTTCCAAGTAATCACACCTTCACCAAAACACAAGCCTTTTTAAGCTTGGATGGTCTCAACACTTGTGGGTTAGAACCCTTACAAAATCAGAAAGTTAGAGGTATTTTACACCTCCTAATTTTTATGAAACAACCTTGGCTTAGCTCCCTAACAATGGACTTGATTTGGGGCACAAGTAGCGTAAGTTTGTTTTGAAAAGTATGTTTAAATAAAGTTTACAAGTTCATCTTCCAAAATAGAAAGTTTTAGCCTTAAAAGTGGTATTGTTCCACCTTGATTTCCATGGAAAACCTATGGTAACATCCCTAGAGGCATTACAAACATTGTAGAGTAAGAAAAAATGAAGAAAACATGAAAATAATGAAGTTGTAAAAAGATAAAAACAAGCAGAAAGTTATAAGCACTTTGGACCTCAAAAATGGTGAGATTTCACCTTAGTTTGCCCAAGCAAACTTGTGAAAACCTTTCCTAGAGGTTATCCAGGTGTTGTTGAAGAAAGAACAAGAAGAATTAGAAGGGGAAGTGAGTTAAAACTCACTTTTAATGGCTGGAACTTTTTGAGGTGTTGTTGAAAAACTCAGCTGAGTTTGAGTGGGTTTGGAGAGTGTTATAGGGTTGTAAAAGTGGGATAAAGGATGAAGAAGTGCTCATTATATTGGGAAAGGATCAGGGTTTCGATGGGTTAGGCTTTGAATATGATTAGTGGGTAATTAACCTTGAAACAAGACAACTAAACCCGGCCCAAAGGCTACGATCGGAATTTGCCCAACCCGTATATATATATTTTTGAACATTATAAGGTGTATATTGTTGTATATTCAGGTGTTACATGTTATTTAATATTTGACCAACATGTAAAAATGCCTAATATGCAAAGGGAACATGAAAACATGGGTTAAACAAGTATGTAAACATAGGTTTTATGTTGTAATAATAAAAGAAGTATTGTAAGAATTAAACAAGTATGTGTAATGTATAACGAAGTGTCAATTATGCGTAAGTCTCGTAATCAAATAGTAAAGTGTTTGAATTTACAAAATGCTTACGAATTACGAATTCACAATGATTGTTTACAAGTTAATCCTATGCTTATGAGAATCACGTATGTATCAAAGTTTTTGTTTTGGCATCATCTGTTCTAGGGGGATATTGTTGGAATTGAACTCTACAAAAGAACAGATGATAGAAAGCCAACATATACTACAACCTCCGATCCTAATGATAATGTAACATCTGCCCAAGTAAAGCTCTACTGAAGACTAGATTTCCAAGGTTTGCTATAGCTAAGCTTTGTTGAAGACAAAGCTCTGCTGAAGTCTAAATGTCCAAGGTCTTCTATAGCTAAGCTCTGTTAAAGACAAAGCTCTGTTGAAGTCTAACCTCTGCTAAAGTCTAAAGCTGAAGTTCTGCCAAGGCAAAGCTCTGCTGAAGATCAACAGAGGATGTGTCATCAGTCCTTGTAATGTTTAGCGTATAGCAGTGGTTAGCTTAGAAATGGTTGTCATCAGTGTTTTCTATTAGTCATTGTAATATTTAGCGTATAGCAGTGGTTAGCTTAGCAGTGGTTATCATCAGTGTTTTCTATCAGTCCTTGTAGTGTTTAGCGTATAGCAGTGGCTAGCTTAGTAGTGGTTGTCATCCGTGTTTTCTATCAATCCTTGTAATGTTTAGCGTATATTAGTGGTTAGCTTAGCAGTGGTTGACATCAGTTTTTTCTACCAGTCCTTGTAATGTTTAGCGTATAGCAGTGGTTAGCTTAGTAGTGGTTATCATCAGTGTTTTCTATTAGTCCTTGTAATGTTTAGCGTATAACAGTGGTTAGCTTAGCGGTTGTTATCATAAGTGTTTTCTAAAAATAGAATGCGAATACGAACTTTCTAAAAATAGGAATACGGAAATACGAGGCGCTTACAATATATATATATATATATATATGTAATGTTTAGCGTATAGCAGTGGTTAGCTTAGTAGTGGTTATCATCAGTGTTTTCTATTAGTCCTTGTAATGTTTAGCGTATAACAGTGGTTAGCTTAGCAGTTGTTATCATAAGTGTTTTCTAAAAATAGAATATGAATACGAACTTTCTAAAAATAGGAAAACGGAAATACGAGGCGTTACAATATATATATATATATATATTATATAATATATATATATAATATATTAGTAATTACACATGAAGTAAATAAATTAAGCAACACGTATAACTAATTGCACACAATAAACTACGCAACAAAAAATAATTATGCAACTTATGTTTGAAAGTTCAGGAACCGGCGGGATTAGACAGAAGTTTGGACTGGATTGTGCTAACTCGGTAGAATGTTATTAAGAACGGAGTAGAAGTAGAAGTCGAACAATTTCATTCATACCCAAATAGTATACATCTTTACAAAACATAAAAACTAACGAACACATAGCATGCTATATATACTTGAGGTTGTGCGGATGTGTTAGTCCGTGCGGAGATAATTACCTCCGTACGAAGGTGTTACCTCCGCTCGAGGGTGTTACCTTCGTACGATGCTACATCCGTACGAGATTTTATCCGTACGAATCTTTCTTGTCCTATCCAAAGTCATATGTTCGTATCTAATTTATACAATATTCAACACATGTTTTATCTAGCCAATTCGCACAATCATAGACATACAAAATATGCATCAACAATGTTAATAATTACACAACCTATATATATAATTACACATGAAGTTATATTATTACGAAACACGTAGAACCACTTACGCACAATAATTATGCAACTCATAAAAAACAATTACACATCTTAACAACCATGCAAACTATCCAATTCTTTATACGCTTTGTAGGTCAAGAGTCCTTTATACATTGACCTTTTCATTGAGTTTTAAAGAAAAAAAATGACTTTTATATGTAACTAAATATGAAAATAATTAATAGACTCACATTATTTATGAAAAATTGGGCATATTTTGTTATGTAGATATGTAGGACTGACTTCATTGAAGAATCAAAAAGAAGAAAAAACGGAGAACCAATTAATCGAAGAAACATAAGTACAACATGTAAAAAACTCATAAAAAAATATTTTTACCTAATTTTTTTTCTAAGCATTTTTTATAAAAGATTGTGTATTCACAATCATTCTATTTCCCTCGATCTCTTAAAGCTTAAGATAGGAAAATTTGAGTTTTGAAGGCGTTTGCAAGAGAACGTAAGAAAATATATGTATTCTTGTAGTTGTTAGTTTTTAGTATCTTTTGTAAGATTTAATATGCACACATCCCTCTAGTTATTGTTGGCTGTTTCTTTTTTTTTTCTAAGACTAAAGGCTATAGGGTGTGATCCTAACCACCATGACCCTCCACATCAACGCATGTTACCCACCTCTAATCTACCATCCAAAACCACTAATCCAAGGGTGTGGTCATGACTCAAACCACTATCCCCTTATTTATTTTAATTTATCTTTATCTAAAGAAAAAGGAAAGGATTTCTTGAAAAATGGAAAGGAGGACCATGGTTGCTATTATTTAATCCATGCAAACCATAGTGAATCAAAGAAGCGGATGGTGTCGCATTCCATTCTTGTTCTTATGTGACGAATTATGTCCCAACCATAACCCCACACCGTTTAGCCTTCAATAAAATTAAAGAAAGAAAAATAATTAAGCCAATCGAAGATAACTTACTCTTTCATATATTGGAACATTAGGATGTATAGATTGTCATATCATTCTTCACCACATTCAGTTACTTTCTTTATGAACCGAATACTATCAGATAAATTAAACAAGATTTGAACATAGTCGGATTTCTTAGTATAAAATTCATGTTTCATTAGTTACGCGTGAGATCAGGTTATAAAGGATTCTATTTATTTCTCCAATAAATCTGATCATGTCTTTTTTTCTTTAATTAAAAAAAACCCTTTAGTGTTTGATTATGGGTGTATTTAATTAATTAGCTACAAAACCTTATCAACTTAAACATGCTCACAATCTTGGGTAACGTATGCGTTGATCATATGATAAATAAATATTTATTTTTAATACAATTAAGTATTATTATTTTTTTTGTGGGGAAAGGCTTGGCACCTATAAATGGTGATGATCATGCACCAAATTTTTCTCATCCTTAATTTGTCGTTCACTTTAAAGGAAAATGGCATTGAGTGGTAAAAGAGTTGCTCAGGTTGAAATCAAGGCAAAGGGTGACGTTTTTCACGACTTATGGAAGGCAAACCCGCATCACATTCCTAACTTGAGCCCGACTTTAGTTCAGAATTGTCAAACCCATGAAGGTGAACCCGGAACCGTGGGCTCTGTCCTCCATTGGAACTATTTCCATGGTAAACCACTTACACACATGCATTAGTTTACCTGTTCACACACAGACACATGTATTCATGTTTTTAATCGTGTGTAACGTTTTGACAACTTTGTCGGCATCGACTAGCTATGTACTGGTTTACTTGTCATATTGTTGAATAGGACTAAAAAACCATATGACATCACTGGTTATATATGTTGTTTTGCAGATGGGAAAGACTGTGTTGCAAAAACAAAAATCCTTGCGATTGACGAGGAGAAAAAGTCAATCAACTTTCAAATAGTTGACGGAGATTTCCTTAAACTTTATAAGAGCTTTTATGTCAATCTTCATGTGGATACCAAGGGTTCAAAACATGTGGTCACATGGACGGTCGAGTATGAAAAGTTAAGCCCTAATGTTCCAGACCCGGACACATTCATGGAGTTCTACAAAAGGCTCACTAAGGATATCGAGACTAACCATCTCTAGAATCAAACAAGTCGAATTCAAATACCGTACGTGCAGTACGTGATACTAAATAACCGACTTTGGGTGGCTGGATGTTGTATTTCCTTATATGTTATGTATGTTTCAACTGTGTTTGATGCTTTAATATGTGAAATATATGATGTGTTGTTTTATTTGCTATGTCGTAAGTAACTAGTAGTATACCTGTCTGGTGGATAATAAGTCTTGGTACGATACTAATTATAGTTATAATAATGATGTTTATATATATATAATAATTATCATAGCGATGATAGTAGTAATAATGATAACATAATAATACACACTTATAAAGTTATAAAGTGAGAGTTTGGGAGTAACTAAGTTGGGGCAAGATATTTTAACTTGGCTTGTGTAAAACCCTAAAGCTCGAGTAGATTCAAACCTACTTTTTGTTCAAAATCGATCTCGATTGATCGTAGGACCTTATGGACTCAAGCCCATATATATGCACACATATACGCACATGTGTTTGTGTGTGTTTATATTAGGATTATTTTATAAAATAAAACGGGAGCAATTATCTGGAAAATAAACGGACTATATGGGCAAATATCAAGTTACAATACAAAGGTTTGATCATGGGAACGGGTCTTGTGATCTGTAGAGAGTGTGACACTTGATAGCGGTTGTGAATGCATGTTTAATTGGGAAACGATTATGTGACGAACAAGTTGTGAAGGTTAAGAAGGCTTGACTATGATCAACAATTGATAAGTGTGCAAAGGTGAGTTTTTGGGCAGGGATACACATGATATTAAACGTTTTTAAAGTTGGTGAAGTAGGCAATTACATTTGATGATTAATAGTTGCATGGATTGCTCTGATAAGAAAACATGCCCATTATTGGTTGCCTTGTAAGTCATACTTGTTTGACTCATTTAGTATGTGTGTTTAAGTTTAGTGTTGTTTGGCCTTCAAGAGACTTGTTTATATTTCTGAAGGGTAGGGTTTGTTGCGATTATCCAGAGTGAACATGTATTAGTTTGGGACTTGTAGTGGAATGGCTTTGGAATGAATGGATAACTGTTGTTTTTTTATTACTTGTTAGAACTCGTCAGCGGAAACTGGCTTGTTTGAGTGTGTATTTCAGGTTGGTGTGATACATTGAGTAAAAAATGTAAGGGTCATGCGTGACTGTGGTGTTCGGACTGGCTTACGATGTTCTGGTGAAAACTTGGCATAGGTTGTCTTGATCAACTTGTGGTTTTTAATTTCTTTGTGAATAGTTTAGACATTTATTTCGTTGGGTTTTGAGATACATTATGTGTTGGTTGTAATAAACGCTTTAGACATAGGATTTGGTATGAAATGGGTAAGACTTTCACTATGATTTACTTTGAGTTTACACTTAAGAGTTTATTGTGTAAATCCAGAGTTCGTAACACACCCAAATTTTAGAATGTTACAATGGTCGACTGATGGGGATTAGAGAAAAGTGTACCGACGAGTGACAAATGTAGACTATAGATCAGTCTGTTAGATTAAATAAATTTATATTTATTTAGTCTGTAACCATTATAATCATTTATACTATAGTAGATTAAAATAATAATTATACCTCACTAATAATAGTTGGTAATTGTTGATGAACCGTATCATTCTTATTAACTAATAAATGTGTTCCCTTAAATGTGTTTAAGGAGATAATTAGAGAGTGCTAAAGGTTAGACATTAACAATAACCTCACATAATATTCGACCTCCTCTCTTTTCATGATCACGAATTCTTTACCTTTACGAATTCGATATCATCATCAATATATACATTCTAAAGGGGAAATAGATTAAGCTGTTTGATATGTTAAACTACATGGTTGCATATGTTTCTCAACTATTTGCTAACCTGAATATTGAAACACATATTCTATTTACACGTTTTTCCATTACATACTCACAGAACCGATCAACACAATCACCCATGAACTTCAAACACATGGGGCCGTAATAAAAAAGCTTGAACCACTTGTTAAAGTTTCAGACGAGCTAATAAATCTATGTATAATATTTAGTACTAATTTTAGTATTAGTTAATCAATAACTAAAGATTTATGATTATTTTGGCGAATCTTACCATAACGTGGCAAATAATACACATGATTAAATGTTTTATGCGACATATAACAATTAATATTTTTCTTAAAGTTGATTGACTATGTCAATTAATATTTTTCTTTATAGTTGATCGAGTTTAGTAAATATAAATTATATAATGTGGAAATAATACACCTGATTATTGTGACATATAATAATTAAATATTTTCTTAATCTTGATCGAATTTATAAATATATCCTTATTTATTTTTTTCAACATAATCTTGTTGTCCAAGTGGTAGTTGGCCTGATTTGAAAGATACTTATCATAGTTTCGAGATCAAAATGGACCCAGGCAATATATTCAGTACTCTTCGTCCAATTTATTTATTTAGTTAAACCACGTTCAAAATTGAAAATGTTATCGATTAGGACGAAGAAACAATAATTTTGTACCACAGCTGTGAGGGTAAGTATTATATATACTTTCAATGGGTAAGCTAATGTAGAAATCATACCCAATTGTAAAAAGTAATTGTGAATTAAGTAACTCAAAATTTATTAAAAACAACAATTAAAAATTATAAATGAAGTAAATTAGAATTACACATAGAAAGTTACCTACGAAGGAAATAACAGATGAAACGTACGTGTACATAGAAAACCAAAATTACACAAATTATCATTAGGTAAACAACACTTATTCTATTCTACTATGTATAAAAAAACAAGTTGGAGGAATAGTATCAACCAACTATCTAACATTATTTCTTTTGCTACCTGACACCTCCTTTCCTGGTATTATTTCATCAGCTGTCTAGCATTCTCTCATTGGTTCAACAAATTTACGATTTTATTCACAGTTTAAAATTACGATTTCGTAATCAGTTTAAAATTACGTTTTTGTCCGCAGTTTATAATAATATTATGCTTTTGCCCCATCTAAAAAATACGATTTTGCCCTCAGTTAAAAATTATAATTTCGCTCTCTGTTCAAAATAACGTTTTTGCCCAGTTTAAAATAAAGTTTTCCTTTTGTCCCAAGCTAAAAATTACGATTTTTCCTCGGTTTACCAACTGTAAAAAAAACAAGTTGGGGGAATAGTGTCAACCAACTGCCTGAAATTATTTCTTCAGCTACCTGACACTCCTCCATTGTTTTCCTGTCATTATTTCCCCAGCTGTCTGGCATTCTCTCATTGGTTCAACAATTTACGATTTTATTCACAGTTTAAAATTACGATTTCGTAATCAGTTTAAAATAACGTTTTTGTCCCCAGTTTATAATAATATTATGCTTTTGCCCCAGCTAAAAAATACGATTTTGTTCTCGGTTAAAAATTATAATTTCGCCGTCTGTCCTAAATTACGTTTTTGCCCCAGTTTAAAATAAAGTTTTCTTTTTGTCCCAAGCTAAAAATTACGATTTTCCCTCGGTTTACAATTATGATTTTGCCCACAGTGCAAAATAAAATTATGTTTTTGCCCCAGCTTAAAATTATGACTTTGCCCTTAGTTCAAAAATATGATTTTGCCCCCATTTCAAAAATTATGATTTCGCTCTTAGTTCAAAATTATGTTTCCCAACTCAAAATTATGGTTTTGCCCACAGTTCAAAATTTTGATTCTGTTCGCAGTTAAAAAAAAATTATGATTTTGCCCGCAGCTATAGATTACAATTTTGCCCTTAGTTAAAATTCAAAGCTGCTGTATGGCACTTCCCCATTGGTCCAGGTATATTAAGATTTTACCCCAACTTCAAATTACGTATTTTTTCCAACAAAACAGTACGATTTCATCCCAGGTTTAAATTTACATTATTCCATCACTTTAGCTTTTGGCAAAATTACAATTTTACCCTAGTAAAAAAACACAACTTTTCCCTGAGTTCAAAATTATAGTGTGGCCATCGTTTTTTATTCTTTTAACAAAATTATAGAAGTGTTTTTTTTAATTAGTAGACTTGATTTATTTTTTTTCGTGTAAAAAAACTGCCTAACAGTCGCTCATTAAATCCTGAAAAATTACAATTTGCACCGAGCTTAAATTTACAGCCTTGCCATCATTTTAGTTTTTTTCTAACAAAACTATGGTTGTGTTTTTTAATTGGTTGAGATTTATTCTGCTTATTACCCCGCAACGCGGACGGGGCATTAACTAGTTTGTTATACATGTTCATGTAGACAAAGCATGGTCCAAACCACCGGGTAACATGGACCGTCGCGTATGAGAAGCTTATGTTCCCAATAATTAAAAATACTTTTATTATTATTTTTTTTTTGAAAATCCATTAAGTTACATCAATTTAAAACAAAGACGAATACAGACTAATGCCAGGTAGATGGGCAACAAGCTGCGCCATTACTACCTTCTGAATAGCAAACCCTACTATGATAAATACAAAATTCTGCCCCTTAACACGCGCGGTGTTACTAATTACCACCATCTGAACCCGCTTGAGGAACCGCATCGTTAGGGGCGAGAGCGCCAAAGGTATCGAGAGTGAACAGGAGAACATGTGCTGATTCTCGATGCAAGCTTTTTCGTGCTTAGCTACTTTGCGCGCCTCCGCCATGGTTATCGCCTGTCCAATATCAAACCTGTGGTCCCTTAGCTCAACGAGGGGAGGCACACCTATCAAATCGACGCACGCGTGTTTCCCTTCTTCCATCAAAAAATAAGAATGTTGCGGGCTGTAGGATAAATCTCCCTTCTAATGGATCGGTAAAGAAGTTCACCAGGGCTTCCTTTTTTGCCGAGATCCCTACCCGCTTAAGGACATCATGAAGCACATATCGAACTAAATCATGTCGATATTTAAAGCCTAGTAATTCTTTGCAATGGACTACATGCTCCCCAAAAGAATCCAAGCAAAACTTTCGACACACGGGACACGGGTCATCAACCGGAAAAAAGGGTACTATCAGCCGGTACTTGAGGATAGCTCGGTATTTCACAGCCTACATACATTGCCCTAAACCTTCAATGGGAACAATATACATGAAATCCTAAGCATAGGGGGCTCGCAAACACTCAAACAAGGCTCGCTACCGTGGGACAAGACAAACTTATCTTCAATTGTCTTGACGATTTCACCATATAATGCATTTGCCAGAATTTTCTGTGATTTAAGGGGTAGTGTCTTTAATGTAGAAACCGCCAAGATCAAGATCGGGAAGATAACTATGCAGAGTGTCACACCCTGACCCGCAGTGGATATAGTAGTCGGGGCATGATTGGGTTTTCATCAAAGCTCATGACATTTACTATAATAAAGTTTCATATTTATTATTCCAAATTAAAAGAAAAAATTTCAACCAACACATAAGCCATACAAGCACAAAATGTTCTAAACATGACTTTGAAATACCGCTTTATTTATCTTCTAAGGCCCAATTCTATGTGTTCCTTGCTTCAACCTGATCACTTGTATCATGTGTAAAAATAGAAATTTGGGTCAACAATGTAACATTTGTGTAAAATGGGTTCCAAAACCCGCTCCGTTGAAATTCAAGCATTATTCAATAGTTCGTTACGTATTTATTAGTATTAATTAAATTATTTTATTACTCCTGATTAATAATTAAGTCACATAATTAAAATAACATTCAATAAAGGAAAATAAATAAACCTTTTTATAACAAAAAGAAATAAAATAATAAAAATAAAGAAGTAGCCGGGGTTCAAACCCGGATACCCCCACAAACAGCACACAGCAAAACACCGCTGTGATACACACACTATATGTTTATAAACCCGAAACAAATATCTTTATAACAAAACAATCCCTTAAATTTGTTTATGTTTCAACCGCCCAAAAATTTCAACGTTGTAACCTCCAAAATTTGCATTTAATCGCCGTTTAATCTAAAGAAAACCGGTTACAAATCATGCTTTAACTCAAAATCGGTTACCAATCAATGAGGTAATCAAATCTTAACCGAAAACTTTAAAACTCGATTTCGAAACCGACAACCACTTCTGCATCTATAAATAGTGAGCAAAAACTTTGTAAACCTCGCTCATTCGTTTGTCTAATCACTCAATCATCACTCTCTGTGAATTTTACTGTTTTAAAATCCTTATCGGAGTTAGCCGTACTAGCCGGAACAGTCATCGAAAATCGGGATTTGCATTTTGTCGGTAAAATTCTTCACTCTATTTCTGAAATTTAATATCATCATTTTCATCTTTAGTAGCATATCAACATCAATTTTCTAGGCATGATCGAAAGTCGGTACTGGTTTCTTTTAAAATGAAGAAGATGAAATTACTTCGAGTGTATAAATGTAATAAAAACCGAGATTATAACCGGGTTAGACACACAGTCCAGTGGTGGACTGTGTGCAAACATAGCGTATATGTCCCGAGTTCGAATCCTGATCATGTCAGTTTCGTTGCATTAAACCAGTTTTTTTATAAGCACTTATATTATCCCTCAGTAAGATGTTAAGTATAAAATAAATCCAAGCATAGGCGGGTTAGACACCCAGCCCAGTTGGTTGGGCTGGGTGCAAAGCAGATCGGTGGTCACGGGTTCTATGCGTAATACACGCGCCGATTCAATGGGTTTTTCAAAACCTTTTTAATAAATAATTTATGGAATAATGTAGTGTGTATATAAGAATAATAAAGATCAAGATTATTTCAGGTTAGACACGTAGCTCAGTTGGTAGGGCTGCGTGTACGTATACGGGAGGTCACGAGTTCAGAACCTCACACATGCCAAAAATTAATCAAGTTGAACCGGCCATTGACCAGTCAACTCTGAGAAAAAGGTATTTTTAATTAAAATCCTTTTCTTTTCTCTAAAAATTTGTTTAAAATATTTAAAAATAAGTTTTTAAAGCTTAAAAATTAGCATTAAATACCACAAAAATAACCTAAAAATCTAATGAAAAGCATTAATTAAAACATTAACTTTTAGTTATTTATTCAATTATTACGTTATTATTTAGGCTAGTTTTCTCTCGTGATTAAATTCCAAACTCGTGCGCGTTCATCGTCAAATCAAGGAAACGCAACAACTGTGAGTGAATCATTACAAATTCCCCTTTTTATTCATGTTTTGGGGTGTATCATGTGTCGTTTACGTATTTCGTTTATTCAAACAATTGTGCTATTACCATTATATGATCTTACGTGTTATGTAATGTTATATGTTGTATTGTGTGTTTACATTTTTGTCAAGTTGTGTGCAATCATTCATTTAAGGCCCATCAGTTCCTCGTGGGATACGAGTTGAGCATTAGGTGCCTCATTAGATCGGCTCCGTTTGATTGAGCCTTGATCTCATTGTTCATCATTTGTCATGCTTGTGTGTGCATTGATTGATATTATGTGGTTTATGGTTAAATTTACATATGTGTATACTCATACCTGGTTTATGCACATTTTTTTTATTTAAATAACCAATATAACTAATTCTTTCAAATGTTTAATGAGATTCACTCGCCAACTTTTGTTGACCCAAAACTCTATTTTTACACATGATACAGGTGGACAGGTCGAAGTAAGGAACACATAGGAAATTACCTTAGAAGAAATATAAAGAGTTCATGAATATTGTTGTGCTTGTATGATTGTTGTAATTTTTTCTTTAAATTGGAAAATAATAAATATGAAACTTTATTATAGTAAATGTCATGAGCTTTGATGAAAACCCAATCATGCCCCGACTACCATTTCCGCTGCGGGTCAGGGTGTGACAGATTGGTATCATAGCCTTTGACTATAGCGATATAGGATAAGTTATTAGACCCTTAGAGCCTACACTCACAAATGCATGCAAGCACTTCCACTATCATTTTGTGTGATACATAGTGAGTTATACATATTGTCAAACATAACATGCTTACATATACATTCATCACGCACGTTTCAATTCTCACATATTTAAAGCATTCTCATATTTTCTTTATTCAAGATATTGTGGTGTTTTCGTTTTTCAATCTCATCAAAGTAAGTTCTACGACGGGCATGTAGTAACTGGAAGGGTACGAGTACCGGTAATCGAAACGTTCTGTCTAGGTTGGCATTCGTATAAATCCCATATAACAGACTAGTTTGCCTACCTGGGACTAACGGTGAGAGTACGAAGGACCTATTAGGCCAAAGCATGCCACACCAAACGTCGTGTGAACTAACCCCACTTTGAGTTGTCATTGTGTCTACACCTGGACACGCTCCAACCTTATACTTTGCGATCATGTTTTACGATTTTCATTCGGGTGGCGTGAATGTTAACAGGCCAACACCAATGTGAACCCTACCAGAGCCTAGTAGTCATGGGGCCCACATGACTACCAAGGCCAAGTATGTCACACCCCGACCCGCAGCGGAAATAAGAGTCGGGACATAATTGGGTTATCACCAAAGCACATGACATTTACTATTATGTTTCATAATTAATAAAGTCAAAGTTACATTTTCAAATATCCAAACATGTTCATTCAATACAAAGGAAATAACCAAACATAACAATCCCAATACTAAATCGTTTTATTCTTCTAATCCAGGTCCTATGTGTTCCTAGCTGCTGGTTCACCTGTATCATGTGTAAAATGGGAGTTTTTGGGTCAACATAAGTTGGCGAGTGAACCTTATTAGATAAACATTTATTAATGAATTAATGGTTAGTTTATCAATGAAAAATTGTGCATAATCATAAATAAGCAAATGTAAGTAATCAAGCAATGGCAAATAGCAGTTACAATTATAACATACAATAACACTTGATAGCATACATGAACATACCAATATCATACGATAAATAACATAAATGAACTGTGCGATCAAGGCTCAATCAAACGGAGCCGATCGTATTGCATGTACTGAAAATGTAAAATGAAATGTGCGATCAAGGCTCAATCAAACGGAGACGATCGTATGTGGGCACGCCAGGTTCAACCGCATAATAAAATGGGGAACATGCTCAACGCTCATAAATGGGGAGCGGCGGCCTATGAAATTGCATGTACTGAATAATAAATTGCATCCAATAATAACTACTTAACAGCAACAAACAGAATACACATGTTCATGATATGATGTATGCACAATGGTTTAGTTATAATATGTATATAAACAAAGACACATGATACACCCTAAAACGTGATTAAAACGGGGAATTTGTAAGATTCACTCACCTTGGGTGCGTTGAATTTGAGATGATGATATGCGCACGAATTAAATGAGCGGAAAACAAGGATTACTACCCTAAAATAATAATGGAAAAATATATTAAATGGGTGAATTTTATTAAGGATTTTAATTAGGTTTTAGGTATATTTTTGTGAGTTTATGGCTATTTTCTATCTTTAAAAATATTATTTTTAAGTATTTTTAATTGGTTTTTAAATTAAGTTAAAGAAATAAAAATATAAAAAAATATTATTTTTTTAGCGTTGACCGTTGACCGTTGACCGGTTCGGTCAGCGAATTAAATCTGCGTCGGGTGAGGCTCGAACCCGAGACCTCCCGTTCGCGTGCACACAGCTCTACCAACTGAGCTACGTGTCTAACCCGAAATATTCTTGTTTTTATTTATGTTTAAACACTTATCCGATTTAACCGAATTTCCTTTATTTGCAAAAACATTTTAATTCAATCGGACCGGTGCTCGTGACGAGTTTCGAACGCGCGACGTGTAGTTCATGTTGCACACGGTCCACCGCTGGACTGTGTGTCTAACCTGGTTAATATCTCGGTTTTTATTATACTTAACAACTAACTGGGTTATCCCGTTTAGTTTTTAAACAAAAAGGCGCGTTATAATATAAGGTGTGCGTATAGCAGGAATCGAACTCGGGACGTGTGTGTGAAATTTGCACACAGTCCACCGCTGGACTGTGTGTCTAACCCGTTTAAAATACCGTTTTTAATTAATCTTATCTTATATTGTGTCTTCATCTTCTTCGTCGTTTTACACAGACAACATATTCCGACTTGTTATAATTGATTTATGACTTATACACTTTTCAGACATTATCAGTAATTTAAAAGTAGAGATTGGAGAGAGTTTAAGGAAGAGGATATACCGATTGATGTTGTTCACAGAATTCCGGCGGAGGTTCGTCGGTACTGAAAGTGAACTCCGGCTGTTGAAACCAATTAACAGCGTTGATCGATTATTTATGAAGTTGAGTCACTTAAACAGGGTTTAAAAGAAGTTTAGGATATCATACCAGTTCAAAGTGTGATTCCGGCAGTTTCAGAAGTTTTCCGGCGAAGATAAGATTTTCGATAAACGTTGACTAGGATCGATTCTGATGGTGGAGTTGTGTTAGATACTGATTAATCACATGATTTAAACAGAAAGAGTCGGAGGAAATACCGTGAGTATGTGAGTCCCGGTTTTCCGGTGACTTGCAGAAATTTTCCGGCGAACTGATTCAGATGATCTGGTGGTCCAAAAATGCGACGAAATTGAAATTGAGTATTGATATGATAGCTCTGAATCGCGAGAATGGTCTGAAGCTTGAGTTATTCAGAACTTTGATGAACTTTCGGTTTCAAAAACCGAAAATGATGAAACTTTAAGTTCAATCAATTCCAACTTGATTAGAAACCGTCATACATCGGTTATAAGCTGAACATGTGAATTAAACAACGATTTGACGATTGGTTTGCCGATTACCGTTTCTCAGATGGCGCCATCGGTTAAACTGAGTTTGTGTGTAAATTTCATTTGTTTTCCTAGAGTTAACAGAAAACACATTGTGGCGGAGTGGTCTTGGAAGTGAGTGTTAAGTTGTTTGAAGTATCTCTTGGCTGACCCGGGTTCGAGTCCCGGCAGCTTCAAATATTTTTTATTTATTTTATTTTAACTTTTTATCAAATATAATTTTTATAGTTTAGTTTATTTATTAATTATGTATCGTTTTAACTCAAAATAATCATAAATATTTAATGCAACTTTTATAACTTGGTACTTGATTACAAAACGGAGCGGGTTTTGGAGACCCGATTTTTACAAATGTTACAGTATCCCCTACTTTTAGGAATTTCGTCCCGAAATTTAAGTAGTTGAAGTAGTAGGAAAAAGATGCGGGTATTTTTCACGCATTGAGTCCTCACGTTCCCAAGTAAACTCAGGTCCCCGTTTCGACTCCCAGCGTAACCTAACAATTGGAATGCGACTTCGTCGAAGACGCTTCTCCCCGAAGTCCATGATCTCCACTGGTCTTTCAATAAAATGCATAGATTCATCAATCTGAATATCTTCCAGCGGAATTGGAGATTCTCATCAGCGAGGCACTTCTTCAAGTTCGACACGTGGAATGTGGGATGAATCCTGTTGAGTTCTTCTGGTAGGTCAAGCTTGTATGCTACAGGACCTACTCTTTCGAGTATCTTGAAAGGTCCTACGTAACGTGGTGCTAGCTTCCCCTTTTGACCAAAACGAACTACTCCTTTCCACGGTGATACTTTTAAAAGCACATGATCACCAATGTTAAATTCTAAGGGCTTCCGTCGTTTATCTGCATAACTCTTTTGACGACTTTGAGCCGCTAGAAGATTGTTTCGAATTTGATGGATCTTATCTGTGGTTTCTTGGATCAATTCTGGACCAGTAATTTGTGCTTCCCCAATTTCGTGCCAACATACAGGAGATCGGCACTTACGACCATATAAGGCTTCAAAAGGTGCCATGCCGATGCTCGAATGATAGCTGTTGTTGTACGAAAATTCTACTAATGGTAGGTGGGCGTCCCAATTTCCCTTAAAGTCTATGACACATGCTCTAAGCATATCTTCAAGAGTTTGAATGGTGCGCTCAGACTGTCCATCAGTTTGAGGATGATAGGCGGTACTGAGATCTAATCGTGTGCCCATAGCGGATTGTACTGCTTGCCATGTTCGTGAGGTGAAACGACCATCACGATCAGAAATAATACTTAATGGTACCCCATGTCGGCTTACGATTTCGTTGATATAAATACGAGCAAGCTTTTCGTTCTTGAAATCTTCTCGAATAGGAATAAAGTGAGCTGATTTTGTAAGTCGGTCTATAATCACCCATATAGTGTCATACCCACCAGAAGTGCGAGGTAACCCGGTAATGAAATCCATGGTTAGATTTTCCCACTTCCATATAGGTATTTCCGGTTGGACTAGAAGTCCAGAGGGTCTTTGGTGTTCAGCCTTCACCTTGGAACATGTGAGACACTTGGAAACAAAAACGGCAATATCCTTCTTCATTCCAGGCCACCAATAGGTGTATCGTAGGTCTTGATACATCTTATCGGCTCCTGGGTGTATAGATATCGCGTTTTGTGGGCTTCATTCATAAGAGTTTCACGAAGATTGTTGTGGTTAGGGATCCAGATACGATCTAGGTAATACAGAATACCGTCTGATTTAGTTTCAAGTTTTAGCTCGGCTCCACAGGACATCTCCTTTCGTACATCTTCTTCTGTTATTGAAACGTGTTGAGCTTCTCGAATTTGATCTTTAATGTCGGTTATAATTTGCGAACATAGAATATGAATGGAGTTCGCATAACCCTTTCGACTAAGAGCATCAGCCACCACATTTGCTTTGCCAGGGTGGTATCTAATTTCACAGTCGTAATCATTCAGAAGTTCGACCCATCTTCGTTGCCTCATATTTAACTCTTTTTATTGAAGATGTGTTGAAGACTCTTGTGGTCAGTGTATATTTCACACTTAGTACCATAGAGATAATGTCTCCATATCTTAAGAGCGAATACAACGGCTCCAAGTTCTAGATCATGAGTGGTGTAGTTCTTTTCATGCGTCTTGAGTTGTCTCGAGGCATAAGCTATGACTTTTCCTCTTTGCATGAGAACGCAACCTAATCCTTGCCCTGACGCATCGCAATAGACTACGAAATCATCACAACCTTCTGGAAGAGTGAGGATTGGTGCATCACAAAGTTTTTGTTTAAGAGTTTGAAAAGCTTCTTCTTGCTTGGGTCCCCATACGAAAGGTTTTCCCTTATGAGTTAAAGCCGTGAGTAGTACAACAATACGAGAGAAGTTTGAAATGAACCGACGATAATAGCCAGCTAGACCAAGAAAAGATCTTACTTCAGTTGGTGTACGTGGAGCTTGCCATTCTTGAACTGCCTTGATCTTTGAAGGGTCAACATGTATTCCTTTGTCATTAACTACATGTCCGAGGAATTGCACCTCTTTCAACCAGAATTCACATTTGGAGAACTTGGCATATAGTTTTTCTTTTTCTAGAAGTGCAAGAACGAGTCGAAAATGACGCTCATGATCAGTTTTAGATTTTGAATAAATAAGAATATCGTCGATGAAGACTATAACAAATCGATCAAGATAAGGTTTGCAGACTCTGTTCATTAGGTCCATGAAGACAGCTGGTGCGTTGGTTAATCCAAATGGCATAACCATGAATTCATAGTGACCATAACGAGTTCGAAATGCAGTTTTAGGGACGTCTTCTTCATGCACTCTAAGTTGATGATAGCCAGACCGAAGATCGATTTTTGAAAAGCAGCTGGCACCTTGTAGTTGGTCAAGAAGATCATCAATGCAAGGTAAAGGATAGCGATTTTTGATGGTTAACTTGTTGAGCTCTCTGTAGTCGATGCACATACGAAAAGATCCATCCTTCTTCTTTACAAAAAGAACAGGTGCACCCCAAGGCGACGAGCTAGGACGTATGAATCCCTTGTCAGTCAACTCTTGCAATTGACTGGCTAACTCTTGCATTTCAGAGGGGGCTAACCTATATGGAGACTTTGCAACTGGTGTAGCACCAGGTATAAGGTCAATACGGAATTCGACATCTCTGATTGGAGGAAGTCCTGAAATGTCGTCAGGAAAAACTTGTGGAAAATCTTTTACTACAGGAATGTCTTCAAGTTTCTTCTCTGTGGTTCCCTTTTTGATGATATGGGCTAAAAACGCGACATAATTCTTACGAAGATATTTTTGAGCTTGAAGACAAGACATTAAGCTGAGCCCTCTCGACGAGGTTTCGCCAATGATTCGAAGAGTCTGACCGTTTGAAAGAGGAATACGAATAAATTTTTCACGACATACAACTTCCGCCTGATGTTGACTGAGCCAATCCATACCGATTATGATGTCAAAACTTCCCAGCTTCATAGGAATAAGATCGACTGAGAAATCATGGTCGTTTAAGGTGAGTGTACAGTTGCGTAAAATAGAGTCTAATGAAACTGGTTTCCCGTCGGCAACTTCTACCGTTATGGATTCCGCGAGCTTATCCCGATTTTTGCTTAAGATGGGTTCAAATTCTAATGACACAAAACTTCTATCCGCACCAGTATCAAATAACATAGAGGCATATCTACCATTTATAAGAAACGTACCGTTGACCACATTGCCGTCAGCTCTGGCCTGGTTCACGTTAATATTGAAAGCTCTTCCTCTTGCAGGTGGAGGAGCTTGGTTCGCTTGATTCACTGGGTTGGCTTGGGCCTGAGCATGAATAATATTAACCAGCCTTGGACATGTGTTTCTGAAATGACTTGGGTCGCCGCAATTGAAGCAAGCCCGCATAGGTTGGCCCATAGGATAATTGGGTTGGTAGTATGTTTGGGCTAAATGTTGGGTGGGTGGAAATGGTAGGGGTTGTTGGGCTTGACCCATTAACAGTTGGTGGGTTTGGGTTATAGGTTGGTGGCGGCTTGTTCGTTGAGGCATACGGCAGTTTTGAACAGTATGCCCTGCACGACCGCAGCCGGTGCAGTATTGGCAAGGATGATCAGGGGAATGGTGATACTGACAACGGTTACATTTTGGTAATGGGCCTGTGTAGGGTCTTCTGTATGGTACGGATGGAGGAGTGACTTGGGTTATGGGTGCAGCAGGAATAGGGGTGTTGGTTTGGGTAACAGCAAAATTCCTGGTGTTACGCTTCCTCTTGTTAGCAAACTTAGAGGAAGGAATGGGGTGGTTTGAGGTTTGTCCCTCAACAGGGGCTTTCTTCTTCTCTTCTTTGAACTTCCCGTTGCGAATTCGGTTTTCGGTCAGTTCAGTTGCCAACTCCATGGCAGCTTCAAGTGTTACTGGTGAAACGCTAAGAACTGAATCTTGGATTTTCGAGGGAAGTCCTCGAATATAATGTTCAATCAGACGATAGGTTGGAGTAAATAAATTTGGAACCATTTGGTTCAACTCCAAGAACCTCTTGTTGTAAGTAGAGTGATCACCCTCATTTTGCTTTAGAGCATGAAATTCATCCTCTAACTTCTTAATTTCACTTCTAGGACAGAAATGCCTAGTCATGATTTCCCTTAACTCCTCCCAAGTTAAGGCCATCGCATCTTCAGTTCCCCTCTTTCCTTTCTCAGTATTCCACCAAGTGAGAGCTACACCAAGTAGTCTCCCGGTGGTGTAATGAACCTTGCGATCCTCAGGACAATCGCAGTTTAGGAAGGTGTTTTCCATCTCCTCGAACCAATGTAGGAGAGCAGTGACACCCTCGGTCCCTTCAAATTTAGGAGGATCACAGGACTTAAAATGTTTGAAAGAGCACTTGTTGGTAGGAGGGTTGTTGATGTTCTGATCCTGTTGTTGGGGAGGGTTAGTAGGATTCGTTGCAAGGGCTTGTTGTACTTGGACCACAATGTCAGGAAGTATCGTGGCCATTTGTTTCGCGATATGAGTGGCCAAACGTTCTTGAGACCTTCCCGATCTTTTACCCCTTCGTTGTTGTCTAGACGACATCTACAGGATCATAAAATGAGAAGATTGTGAGTTTATGGTGTCTTTTTAGGTGTCATGTGTCTTTAAGAAAATGAAAATAACATAAAATTCAATAATGCAACTACATCCATAGGATGTCTTGGGTTCGCTCATGTTGGGCCTCAAATGTCCCCCATACCTTCACCTATATAGTCATGTGGGCCCCCATGGCTATTGGCTTGGTAGGATTCACATTGGTATTGGCAATTTAACACTCGCATCCCCCGAATGCAAACCACAAAATATGCTCATGAGATGTTTGGTCGGAACGTGTCCAGGTGTAGACACAATGACAACTCAAAGTGGGGTTAGTTCACACGACGTTTGGTATAGCATGCTTTGGCCTAATAGGTACTTCGTACTCTCATCGTTGGTCCCCAGGTAGGCAAACATGGTCCTTTATTTTGGATTTATACGAATGCCAGCCTAGACAGGACGTTCCAACTACCGGTACTGGTACCCTTCCAGTTACTACATGCCCATCATGAGAACTCACTTTGATGAGATTTGAAAACACAAAAATCATTGCAAAAGAAATCATGCTGTGGTGTGTGCTTTCATGGATGTGATATGTTATGAGCATACGATTCATGATAGACATTTAATGATAATACATACTTATGAACATGCTTGCATAATATTGAATGTAACATTTAACATAAAACATATAAACATCATGAAATTTGGCATGTAACACACAAAAATCTTATAAGTTTCTAATCGACTATAGTATAGGCTCTAAGGGTCTAATAACCTATCATATATCCCTATAATCATGGCTCTGATACCAATCTGTCACACCCCGACCGCAGCGGAAATAAGAGTCGGGGCATAATTGGGTTATCACCAAAGCACATGACATTTACTATTATGTTTCATAATTAATAAAGTCAAAGTTACATTTTCAAATATCCAAACATGTTCATTCAATACAAAGGAAATAACCAAACATAACAATCCCAATACTAAATCGTTTTATTCTTCTAATCCAGGTCCTATGTGTTCCTAGCTGCTGCTGGTTCACCTGTATCATGTGTAAAATGGGAGTTTTTGGGTCAACATAAGTTGGCGAGTGAACCTTATTAGATAAACATTTATTAATGAATTAATGGTTAGTTTATCAATGAAAAATTGTGCATAATCATAAATGAGCAAATGTAAGTAATCAAGCAATGGCAAATAGCAGTTACAATTATAACATACAATAACACTTGATAGCATACATGAACATACCAATATCATACGATAAATAACATAAATGAACTGTGCGATCAAGGCTCAATCAAACGGAGCCGATCGTATTGCATGTACTGAAAATGTAAAATGAAATGTGCGATCAAGGCTCAATCAAACGGAGCCGATCATATGTGAGCACGCCAGGTTCAACCGCATAATAAAATGGGGAACATGCTCAACGCTCATAAATGGGGAGCGGCGGCCTATGAAATTGCATGTACTGAATAATAAATTGCAACCAATAATAACTACTTAACAGCAACAAACAGAATACACATGTTCATGATATGATGTATGCACAATGGTTTAGTTATAATATGTATATAAACAAAGACACATGATACACCCCAAAACGTGATTAAAACGGGGAATTTGTAAGATTCACTCACCTTGGATGCGTTGGATTTGAGATGATGATATGCGCACGAATTAAATGAGCGGAAAACGAGGATTACTACCCTAAAATAATAATGGAAAAATATATTAAATGGGTGAATTTTATTAAGGATTTTAATTAGGTTTTAGGTATATTTTTGTGAGTTTATGGCTATTTTCTATCTTTAAAAATATTATTTTTAAGTATTTTTAATTGGTTTTTAAATTAAGTTAAATAAATAAAAATATAAAAAAAATATTATTTTTTTAGCGTTGACCGTTGACCGTTGACCGGTTCGGTCAGCGAATTAAATCTGCGCCGGGTGAGGCTCGAACCCGAGACCTCCCGTTCGCGTGCACGCAGCTCTACCAACTGAGCTACGTGTCTAACCCGAAATATTCTTGTTTTTATTTATATTTAAACACTTATCCGATTTAACTGAATTTCCTTTATTTGCAAAAACATTTTAATTCAATCGGACCGGTGCTCGTGACAAGTTTCGAACGCGCGACGTGTAGTTCATGTTGCACACAGTCCACCGCTGGACTGTGTGTCTAACCTGGTTAATATCTCGGTTTTTATTATACTTAACAACTAACTGGGTTATCCCGGTTTAGTTTTTAAACAAAAAGGCGCGTTATAATATAAGGTGTGCGTATAGCAGGAATCGAACTCGGGACGTGTGTGTGAAATTTGCACACAGTCCACCGCTGGACTATGTGTCTAACCCGTTTAAAATACCGTTTTTAATTAATCTTATCTTATATTGTGTCTTCATCTTCTTCGTCGTTTTACACAGACAACATATTCCGACTTGTTATAATTGATTTATGACTTATACACTTTTCAGACATTATCAGTAATTTAAAAGTAGAGATTGGAGAGAGTTTAAGGAAGAGGATATACCGATTGATGTTGTTCACAGAATTCCGGCGGAGGTTCGTCGGTACTGAAAGTGAACTCCGGCTGTTGAAACCAATTAACAGCGTTGATCGATTATTTATGAAGTTGAGTCACTTAAACAGGGTTTAAAAGAAGTTTAGGATATCATACCAGTTCACAGTGTGATTCCGGCAGTTTCAGAAGTTTTCCGGCGAAGATAAGATTTTCGATAAACGTTGACTAGGATCGATTCTGATGGTGGAGTTGTGTTAGATACTGATTAATCACATGATTTAAACAGAAAGAGTCAGAGGAAATACCGTGAGTATGTGAGTCCCGGTTTTCCGGTGACTTGCAGAAATTTTCCGGCGAACTGATTCAGATGATCTGGTGGTCCAAAAATGCGACGAAATTGAAATTGAGTATTGATATGATAGCTCTGAATCGCGAGAATGGTCTGAAGCTTGAGTTATTCAGAACTTTGATGAACTTTCGGTTTCGAAAACCGAAAATGATGAAACTTTAAGTTCAATCAATTCCAACTTGATTAGAAACCGTCATACATCGGTTATAAGCTGAACATGTGAATTAAACAACGATTTGACGATTGGTTTGCCGATTACCGTTTCTCAGATGGCGCCATCGGTTAAACTGAGTTTGTGTGTAAATTTCATTTGTTTTCCTAGAGTTAACAGAAAACACATTGTGGCGGAGTGGTCTTGGAAGTGAGTGTTAAGTTGTTTGAAGTATCTCTTGGCTGACCCGGCTTCGAGTCCCGGCAGCTTCAAATATTTTTTATTTATTTTATTTTAACTTTTTATCAAATATAATTTTTATAGTTTAGTTTATTTATTAATTATGTATCGTTTTAACTCAAAATAATCATAAATATTTAATGCAACTTTTATAACTTGGTACTTGATTACAAAACGGAGCGGGTTTTGGAGACCCGATTTTTACAAATGTTAAAAGATATTCAGCTTTTAGTCAGAGTACGTTGGGAGTCAAAACGAAAACCTGAGTTACTTGGGAACGCGAAGATTCAATGCGCGAAAAATACCCGCATCATTTCCCTATTACAACTTCTACTTAAATTTCGGGACGATATTTCTAAAAGTAGGGGATATTGTAACATTTGTGTAAAATGGGTTCCAAAACCCGCTCCGTTGAAATTCAAGCATTCATTCAATAGTTCGTTACGTATTTATTAGTATTAATTAAATTATTTTATTACTCCTGATTAATAATTAAGTCACATAATTAAAATAACAATCAATAAAGGAAAATAAATAAACCTTTTTATAACAAAAAGAAATAAAATAATAAAAATAAAGAAGTAGCCGGGGTTCGAACCCGGATACTCCCACCAAACCGCAAACACCAAAACACCGCTGTGGTACACACACTATATGTTTATAAACCCGAAACAAATATCTCTTATAACAAAACAATCCCTTAAATCTGTTTATGTTTCAACCGCCCAAAAATTTCAACGTTGAAACCTCCGAAATTGCATATAATCTCCGCTTAATCTAAAGAAAACCGGTTACAAATCATGCTTTAACTCAAAATCGGTTACCAATCAATTAGGTAATCAAATCTTAACCGAAAACTTTAAAACTCGGTTTCGAAACCAACAACCACTTCTGCATCTATAAATAGTGAGCAAAAACTGTGTAAACCTCGCTCATTCTTTTGTCTAATCACTCAATCATCACTCTCTGTGAATTTTACTGATTTAAAATCCTTATCGGAGTTAGCCGTACTAGCGGAACAGTCGCCGAAAATCGGGATTTGCATTTTGTCGGTAAAATTCTTCACTCTATTTCTGAAATTTAATATCATCATTTTCATCTTTAGTCGCATATCAACAACATCAATTTTTCTAGGCATGATCGAAAGTCGGTACTGGTTTCTTTTAAAATGAAGAAGATGAAATTACTTCGAGTGTATAAATGTAATAAAAACCGGGATTATAACCGGGTTAGACACACAGTCCAGTGGTGGACTGTGTGCAAACATAGCGTATATGTCCTGAGTTTGAATCCTGATCATGTCCATTTCGTTGCATTAAACCAGTTTTTTATAAGCACTTATATTATCCCTCAGTAAGATGTTAAGTATAAAATAAATCCAAGCATAGGCGGGTTAGACACCCAGCCCAGTTGGTTGGGCTGGGTGCAAAGCAGATCGGTGGTCACGGGTTCGATGCGTAATTCACGCGGCGAATCAATGGGTTTTTCAAAACCTTTTTAATAAATAATTTATGGAATAATGTAGTGTGTATATAAGAATAATAAAAATCAAGATTATTTCGGGTTAGACACGTAGCTCAGTTGGTAGGGCTGCGTGCACGTATACGGGAGGTCACGAGTTCGAACCTCACACGATGCCAAAAATTAATCAAGTTGAACCGGCCATTGACCACTCAACTCTGAGAAAAAGGTATTTTTTTAATTAAAATCCTTTTCTTTTCTCTAAAAATTTGTTTAAAATATTTAAAAATAAGTTTAAAGCTTAAAAATTAGCATTTAATACCACAAAAATAACCTAAAAATCTAATAAAAAGCATTAATTAAAACATTAACTTTTAGTTATTTATTCAATTATTACGTTATTATTTAGGCTAGTTTTCTCTCGTGATTAAATTCCAAACTCGTGCACGTTCGTCGTCAAATCAAGGAAACGCAACAACTGTGAGTGAATCATTACAAATTCCCCTTTTTATTCATGTTTTGGGGTGTATCATGTGTCGTTTATATATTTCGTTTATTCAAACAATTGTGTTATTACCATTATATGATCTTACGTGTTACGTAATGTTATATGTTGTATTGTGTGTTTACATTTCTGTCAAGTTGCGTGCAATCATTCATTTAAGGCCCATCAGTTCCTCGTGGGATACGAGTTGAGCATCAGGTGCCTCATTAGATCGGCTCCGTTTGATTGAGCCTTGATCTTATTGTTCATCATTTGTCATGCTTGTATGTGCATTGATTGATATCATGTGGTTTAAGGTTAAATTTACATATGCGTATACTCATACTTGGTTTATGCATATTTTTTACTTAAATAACCAATATAACTAATTCTTTCAAATGTTTAAATGAGATTCACTTGCCAACTTTTGTTGACCCAAAACCATATTTTTACACATGATACAGGTGGACAGGTCGAAGCAAGGAACACATAGGAAATTGCCTTAGAAGAAATATAAAAAGTTCATGAATATTGTTGTGCTTGTATGATTGTTGTAATTTTTCCTTTAAATTGGAAAATAATAAATATGAAACTTTATTATAGTAAATGTCATGAGCTTTGATGAAAACCCAATCATGCCCCGACTACCATTTCCGCTGCGGGTTAGGGTGTGACAAAGAAAATTGGCGAGTGAATCCCGTTTAAACATTTGAAAGAAATGTTATGTTGATTAATTTAATAAAAACGTGTATAAACCAAATATGAGTAAACGTATATGTAAACTATCCACAAACCACATAAGCATCTAGCAATGTACACGTGAGCTTGATAAATGTTTAGCTGTGAAATTAAGACTCAATCAAACGAAGCCGATCTAATTAGGCAACACGATACTCTACCTATATGAAACGGGGAACAGATGGGCCTAATGTGAAAGCTTGACTGAAATGAGAAAGTATAACCACATATAACAATAAACCAAATGTCACATAGCACATTAGTTCATATAATGGTAGTAGCACCTGTGTGTGAATAAACGATATAAATAAAACGACGCATGATACACCCCAAAACATGAATAAAAAGGGGAAGTTTGTAGGAATTCACTCACAGTGGGTCGTTCTTGATTTGATAACGAGCGCGCACGATTTAAGGATTCCATCCGACGAGAAAACTAACCGAAACGAAGTGATCTTGGATTCCTCCGATGAGGTTCCGGCAACACGTAAATTTTTCTGGCGAAGAGAAGATTCGAGAGCAGAGGGTATTTGCGAGTGTTTAGTTGAGTGTGAGCGAGTTCAACAGAGATGCAGAGATCCATATTTATAGATGAAAGTGTGGGTTCAAGTTTGGAATTTGGTTTCAACATGATTTTGGTTAAGAGATTGATGACCAATGATTATGCAATCAATTTGATTATAACTGACCCAATAATTGTGTTTAAAAACACATTTTAGAAACGTTTCTTCAGTTAAATCGAACATAAAAGCGGAGAATTGATAATGATTTTGGAGGTTACAGCAGTTTACAGGCGGGTGTTTTGAATATATTTAGGGTATTGTTTTTCTATATAACTTATTTGGTTTAGGATATATTCAAATATGTGTGTACAGTGTAATGGTGTGTTGTGTGTGTTGGTTGAGTGGAGACCCGGGTTCGATACCCACGGTCTTCACTTTTTTGTTATTTTATTTTTATCATTTATATTTTATTTATTAACATTCATTATTTTACTTTAATATCTTATTTGTTATTAAATTCTAAGAACAACATAACAAATATTGAGCTTTTATCATAAATGCGTAATGAACATCATACATATATTTGAATTACAAATCGGAGCAGGTTTTAGAATCCGTTTTACTACGAATGTTACACAGAGTGTCCAACGCACCCCTGTAATCAGAGTCCAACAACCAACCACCACATTCACGAAGGATGTGGTCTTGAAGAACCCACGATGTGGCCATTGAAGCCACAAAAGCGTAGGAAGAGGCATCCTCAACTGAGCAAATCTCAAAGCCCCCTAACGGGTCAGGAGGGAAGCTAACCTCCATTGGAGATCCCCGAAAAAGGCACCCCCACAAACAGCAATGTCCTCAATCGCATTCATAAGCCCCTTATCAAAAGCAGATACGGCTCCCCCAACATAAGAAGGCTGACACGTCCTAAGCCCAAACAGCAGTTTAGCAACCCTCATGCATGAACAAAGTAGGAGGAGTTTGCTCTGAGGTCCCAAAGACGTTTAAGGCATCCCATCAGCTCAACCGCACATTTGGCTCTTTTGAGGGCCAAACCACTAATAAACTCTCCATCTCTACTTAAAGCACCACCCAAGAGTTTCACACCATGCACCGGCCTACCAATCTCCCACGGAAATAAACCCTCTTGGGTCTTCACCCCGTCACATGTAGGCCAAAAAACTTCAGTGTTTTTGTTGTTAAGAAGGAGGCCCAAGGAGGGGCCCTAAACTCTGATGATGTATAAAGCCTTGTAACCTGAGTAGCATCTCCAATAAGGGTCCTATCATCCAGGTAACAGGCGTGAAAAAGAAGCTTGCAACGATCTCTGAATCGGAGGATTGGGGGGGTAAAACAAGGGCAAAAAGGAGAGGCCATAAGGGATCCCTCTACTGAACCCTCGTGGATTACCAAATATTACAATTCCCTACATAAAGCCTAGTTGGTTGCCAGTATAAAAAATCAACCCAAGCATATAGATGGACACATTTTCCATACCTCATTTAAAAGAGCAATTCTATCCACGAGGTTAAAGGCATTCGAGAAATCGACGTTAAGCATAGCCAACGACCCGTCTTGGTGGTGCGAATTTAAGAACCTGTTCCCACTCTGAAGAACCACCTCAGCCCTATTTGGAACCCCGACCCTAAAGTGAAAGTCACCAAGATATTTGGCCATATCCTTCCCCACCCCCTTCATCGCTACCTTGGAGATCACTCTCCTCTAGATCGAACCTACTACAATAGGGCTAATCCCATTATCGGGCTTGAGAAGGGGCGTAAGGGAGCAGATGCAACAAACTTCTCCAAATTCCTCGGACATCCCCCCCACAAACATAAGTTAACCACAGTTGAAATCGCCCTGAGCAGACTAACCGCAATCACGGACCCTTCCCCACAGAGGGCGTCTAAAAGTTGTTGAGCCCTCAAACCATCTCTGCCACATGATGTCCATTTAGGGAAGGATTTGATACACCCTAGCACACTATCGGTCTCTGCTACAAGGTGAGGCTCTAACAAAAAGAAAGCGGGCATGGTAGGAGTGTCACACCCCGACCCGCAGCGGAAATGGTGATCGGGGCATGATTGGGTTTTCATCAAAGCTCATGACATTTACTATAAAGTTTCATATTTATTATTTCCTTTTAAAGTAGAACATTACAATCAACATACAAGTACAACATGTTCTATACATTTATCAAGACTTCATTATTTTTCTTCTAAGGCAAATTCCTACGTGTTCCTTCCTTCAACCTGTCCACCTGTATCATGTGAAAAATAGGGTTTTGGGTCAACAAAAAGTTGGCGAGTGAATCTTATTTAAACATTTGAAAGGATTAGTTAGGTTGGTTATTTGGATAAAATTTTGCATAACCAAATATGAATAAACGTAAATGTAAATTTAATCACAAAACACATTATATCAATAAATACACACGCACACACCAAATGAATGATTTTGAGGCACGCGATGTTCAACTCGTCTCCCACGAGGAACTGATGGACCTAATGAATGATTTTGAGGCACACGATGTTCAACCCGTCTCCAACGGGGAACTGATGGGCCTAATGAATTGATTTGCACGCAACTTGACTAAATGTAAACACACCTTACAATAAACCATATTTACATTATAAGTTTAGATAATATAATGGTATAGCACGAGTTTGAATAAGCGAATTAATTTAAGCGACACATGATACACCCCAAAACATGAAATAAAAAAAGGGGAATTTGTAAGGATTCACTCACAGTGGTTGCGTTTCTTGGATTGACGATGAATGCGCACGAATTTGGATTTAACCACGAGAGAAACTAACCTAAATAATAACATAATAATTCGATAAATAAATAAACTTTTATTTGAGATTAATATTTTTAATTAGTGTTCTTAATGGGGTTGTTAGATTTATTTTTGTGAGTTTAAGGTAATTTTCTAACTTCAAAAATATTATTTTTAAGTGTTTTTAATTGATTTTTAAATAAAATAAATAAATAAAAAGAAAATAAAAATTTTGACTTTTTGACCGTTGACCAGACCGTTGACCGGTCGGACTGCGTTTATTCTGTGCGCTGAGTGAGGTTCGAACTCGTGACCTCCCGTATACGTGCACGCAGCTCTACCAACTGAGCTACGTGTCTAACCCGAAATATTTCTGATTTTAATTATATTTATATACTATTTAGATTATTCAGAAATCATTATTTTAAAAAGAATTTTAATTATGTCGAACCGGTGCACGTAACAGGTCTCGAACCCGCGACCTTGGTCTTGCAACGCACCAAGCCCTACCAACTGGGCTGGGTGACTAACCCGTTTATATTATGATTTTTATTAAACTTAAATACTAATTGGGAGGTGTTCTGGAGCCTTAAAAAAAATTTGAGATTTATCACTGAAAACCGATTTAGTGCACGAATCGAACCTGTGACCGGCGCCTTATAATTGCACACAGTCCACCATTGGACTGTGTGTCTAACCTGATTAACAACCCACATTTTATTATATTAAAACACTTTATAACTTCGTCTTCTTCGACTGAATTAATACCCAGAATCATAACTCGACTGTTTAATCAAATCTTACTGAATTAGTTGATTGATTATTACTGATAACGAAAATAATTTAAACAGAAAAGGATTTAAGGATGTTGTACCAAACAGGTGTGAGTTCCGGTGACTGAAAGAAGTTCCGGCGAACTGTAACTTGCGACAAAGGCTCTACCAGAAGTTTGAGGTGAGTGCGGTGCTTTCTGTCTGAGCTCTAGAAGTCTTATTTTAGAGTAAGGCAAAGAAATGAAATGGGTTCGGTTTTCCGGTGACCAATTCCGGCGAAATTGGAAATCTCCGGCGACGAGTTTCTGAGCACTTCAACTACGAAAAGGTGTGCGGTCTTGAACGAAAGGATTCCCGGAAGGTTGAGGGGGTATATATAGGGTAGAACAGGATGTATTGGGTCGGAATTTTGTCTTGATTCACGGTCAAAACTTTTTCCGGCGGTTACGACTGGAATTGGGGGTTAGACATCGGTTATAACCGATGTCGAATTTAGTTCATGCGTTTTAGTCAAAAGAAACGGTCGTGATTCGCGAAATCTTCGGTTTTTCCGGCGACTGCGGATTTGGGCGCGCTGATTCCTGATTTTGAGTTTCGGGTTTACTTAAATGTTATTTGTTTCTGTATTTGTTACAAATGGAATGTGTGGCGGATTGGTGTGTTGCGGGTTTGTTGAAACGGGTGACCCGTGTTCGAAACCCGGCGTCCCCTTTTATTTTTTTATTCCTTATCTATTATTAATTTTCCATTATAGATTCTAAATTCTAATTATTTATTAATTATGTATCGTTTAAAATTAATTTGAGCATTAAATGAGCAACGAAAATTTTTAACTGGATATTCGATTAATAAACGAAGCGGGTTTTGAAAACACGTTTTTTGACGGATGTTACAAGGAGGTGGCATGCACGGGTGTTTATCCATGAGAGCGTTCATAGTTTTCTTATCAAATGGTGTAAATCAAGAAGAACACAAAGGACCTTAACCGCAACGGTAAAATGATCATCGGCAACCTTACGTAAACACTACTTGGCATTAGAACAACATCCTCGCTGTTTTTATCAGACATTTTCTTAAAACCCTCCGGACCCCCCTTCACAGGTTGAGCAAACAAAGACTAAATTAGAATACCAAACCCCTCACGGTCTCCCTATTGGGCCAACGCCCGCTGTATACTGAGACATTAACAATTTTTCCTGTTGCCTGACCTCTTATTATGGTGGCTGACCGAAGTAAATACATGCAAGGTACACCGAGGTAATAGTAGAAGTCGAATCCATGTATCAACCAAATCAAACATAGCCACCACATTAATATGGACTTTTTAGGAAGGTCACCAAAGATATAGGAACTCACCATCTCTAAAACTAAATATATAAATACCACAATCAAAATCAAATGATTGTGTTGGTCGTTGGGTGGTCTGCTACCTTATATATGTTATGTCGGTTGGCTGTTTTTATCGAAAAAAAGTTTGGGTGTTCCACTAGCTATGTAAGGTGTCATTAGTACTAAATAATTAAGTTTGTTATAAAGCTTAATATTTACAGTTACACAAATTTATGTTTTTTTGTTTTTGTCCGTTTAACGAATTTTAAAGAGCATTTTTAACTAATCTATTGATTAACAAGGAGACGAAGCATGTTTATGTGTATATGCTTGAGTTTCAAAGGCAAAAGATAACTGTCTAATTCCGAGGCAAAAGATAATTGCGTCTATATTTGTACGCAAGACTTTTATATATGCAAATTGGATGCGCTCAATAATGTTTTGACGGAGTGTTGTACTTTGGAGGCCAAATATTTAAGCAGGTGAAACTAGTTGTAGAACGAAGTTAAACTCTTAGTTATAAAAAGAGCGTCTAGGTGTGAGACGGGTTGCGCCTTTTGATTATTTTCGGTTTTAGTAATACTGGTACCAATTGGTTACGAACCGATAAAATCAGTACGCTATTCAGTTTATACTTTCACTTGTTTTTTTGTTTCGGTATTTTTACATACGGTACGATAAAATACAGTATTTAATCCCTACATTTGCTACTATAGTCGATTGGGCCCCTTCTAAGCGACTTGGACGTAGGTAAAACATTGGACGGAGGCGTGGATGTGTTGTAAATATTGAAACTGAGTACACAGATTAGGTGGATGGATATAGGGGTGACATAGTATTAGTTTGATTGAAAGTCCGAAAGAGTGGGAACCCTAGTGGGATTATTCACTAAGAAAGATGGGTGGCAGAAAAGAGAAATAATTTGAGAAGAGAAAAAGGAACCCACTTTACTAGAAATCCTTCATCTTATAAATTCATTTTGGAAGAGAATTTTAGTGCTGGAAGAGAGAAAAAAATCTGAACCATTTAATTATTTAATCAAAGGTTGAAGATCATTAATGGCGTCTTAGTAAATTATTAAAAACTCATGACCGTGGCCCAGTGGTATGGTTTCCTTCCTTATAAATGTTTGAGAGCTTAAATCCTTGCAAGTGCAAAATAAAAGTAGAATAAGGTGTTAAAGAAATTTGATGTTCCAAAAAAATATTAGAAATTAAAGGGAATTAAATAAACGAGGTTAAGGTATGTGAGAAAATTTAAAAGTGTGAGAAGGATAAGAAAGATTATGGATGTGACATGTGTCTCTTTTTATTTTGATAGTTTAAGTGTATAAGTGTAATTAACTAATAAAATCTAATTATGGAATGAATATGTGCAACCCAACTTTTGGCAGTTATTGTAGAGATTTTCGAATTTGAAATAACACCCTAACTCATAAAAACACCACAGCATGTATATTGAAGGCATACATCTTATAAAAAACAGAAATATAACTCATAAAAACACCCTAACTCATAAAAACAACACAACATGTATATTGAAGACATACATCTTATGAAGAACCGAAATATAACAAAAATAACACCACAACTCATAGAAACACCACAACAGTTATATTGAAGGCACACATCTTATAAAGAACACCATAACATTGAATATAACAGAGATAACACCCCAATATAACACAAGTCAACACTTTAATCAGAATCAAAACAGAAATAACACTCTAAATATATAAAAACAGAAATAACTCTACATAAGTATATCAATATGGTACTCATATTAAAGATAAAAATACACTCATTATTATGGTGTAATTTTTTTTTAAAAAAAGTTACGTATAAAAAGTTATTGATGTTTAAAAAAGAATAGGGAACTTTGCATATGTATTAATATTAGTTTCTTAATTTAAAAATATTGAATTTACATTTATATTTTAATCTAAATAATTAGTTAGTTTAATAGTCAACATTATTTACAGAATTCCAACTATAATCAGAACCATTAAATTAAATATCTAATTATTTAAATTATTTTTTATCTTTCTCATACTTTTAAATTTGCTCACAATAACCTCACCAAATATATATATATAATATTGATACCATCTATTACTTAAACTAGTTATTCTAGTTTTCTCTAGTAACTCTAAAATATTCTCTCATTTTGAAGAATTCATAGCGATGTCTTGATGATATCCTAAATTTCTCCACGTCCTAAAATCTTAAACTTCATATGAGTCGCAGAAGAAACATGTGTAAACTGTTTTCAATATTTTTTTTCACAACCGACACTTTCTAATTAAGAAGGCATTACTCGATAAGTGTGACGAGCTAGCAACATCTACCGACAACAACAGGCATTGGCAAGCTGATGGAGATTACTCCAATGCACCAGGTGGTGGGTCAACATATATATGTGGCTGGGATAAATATATATAAACAAAGATCTTGTAGTTTTAAATTGCATGAGATAGTTAAATGAAGGTCTGGAAGGGACTTTCTGCGAAGGGGGTTGAACAGATGAAGTTGGTTTGGGTGGAACGTTTGTAGAGGATCCTTCGCCCGTTTTTCTTTTCTTCGACGCAGCAGTCTCGCTTGGAGAGGGTTCTAGTGGATCAGTCAAAAGCCCTTCCACGAATTTATCCAACTGTTCCTGTTCTGACATAACTACCACAGCGGATTCTATCATTTCTCTTCTTTTCATTCTCCTTTCTCGTTTTCAGCCTCCGCAACCGCGTGGATGGCTTGCATTCTTTTGATTTCTTCTCTCGTCGAACCAGCCCGAATACTGTCACCCATAATTCTTTATGGATTCGGTGGGTCTTTCTTGGTTCGTTTCTATGACGGTTCTTCCTCAACCACTTTCTTCCCCTTATCTTTACGTTTACAGACAAGTGGTATTTCTTCTTCAACCTCATCTTCTTCTCCCACATCAACAGGTCTGTCTCCACCTTCTCTACCCTTCTTTGTCTTTTCCCGATACTTATTATACGCAGCCACAACCACAAGAAGTTTTTCTTCCCGATACATTCAGTTGTGCAGCATCACTCAATCTTTTGTTTTCAACTCTGTGATTTGTCTTCCTTTAGGAGTTGAAATTGATACGTATTTCCATCATGTGGTAGGTTCCGATGCTGATCATCATTAAGCAATTGCACAAATCTTGGATACATTACCCATGTTGTCGATCATGCAATAGAAAATTAAACCAGAAATGTTGAAGGGTTGATTCGTGCACATATTCAGCATTGCCGCGAACCATTCTAAATTGAACCCATCGTAGCCGCCTTTTCTATGGAAAATGCTCATGCAGAACGTGTGAAGAATGATCCTCCAGTCTTTTGTAAGCCCCGATTTTTTTTATCTCATTCTTGTGACGAAAATCTCCAATGTAGTTCATCCCACGAAAACCTTCTAGAATTTCCTCTTTCCTTAGCTTTAATGGATCACTGGTGTTGTCTCTGAGGCTCAGAACCTTTCGAATTCGTTCCTCAGTCACTTTTATTTCTTTGTTCCGCACTGTCGCTGTGATGTGCTTGACATTGTTCAGTGTTCTTACCCTTGCAGTTCTCCAGAATTCTTCTATGTGGATTGAGTAAATTGTGGGATTTGCCTGGACTGCATAGCTTATTTTTGCTCTGCGATAGCCAGTCCATCACATTTTCAAAATCAGGCTCCGGAAGAACTAAAGTGATGGGCTGATTGTGCTTTCTAGTGTCGTCCCATACTAATGGTTGAGCCATTCCTAAAAAGTGAAAACGAGCAAAGTTAGATTTATATACATAAATATATGTATATATATATAAAAATATAAATATATAAATATCTGAAAGATATTAAAATTATATATACATATTATTTTATACATAAAACATATTTTGGATAATAAATAAAAATAGAAATTAATGAAAATGAAAATTATAAATCCGCTATTATCTACGCTGGTTTCTGACTTCATTTACGCTGGACATGCTCTGTTATATATAAAAGACCCAAAGACAACTACGCCAAAGAAGAATCATTTACGCTGATCAACGATCAGCGAATTTAAGTAAAGCCAACGTAGATATTTATCTACGCTCGCTTGACCGGCGTATTTGTCTAATACGCCGGTTGCTTGAACTTGCGTTCAAGACTTAAATCCACCAACCGTAATCCTGAACAAATACGCTATCTTCAAGCTTAATTACGCCATCTTCAAACTAAATACGCTAGATTCAAGATTTTCTTGATAAACCCTTTAAAACCGGAAGAAACCAGATCAATGTATTTATGTACACACAACAGAGACTAAAAACGATGATTTAATACACTCAAACATTGAACAATGAACATTTGAATATCAAAATCATACCGATATCGATTCTGTTCAGATTTACTAAGTGAAGATTGAAAGTTGTAAGTGCGTTTTCGGTTGAAGAAGAAGACAATGAGAGGTTTTGAATTTAAAAATATTTACACAAAATGAAAAATGAAGTATATATACAAATTTACATTCCAGCATAATTAATAATTACGCTGGAACAATAAATACGCCGCCCAGAGGATTTTTAAGGTTTCTTCAAGTCTTAGAATCTTGAAATCAATTACGCTCGAAAATATCAAATTTTCTCAAAAAAATGTGTCCTTTTTGGTTAAAAATAGTGCAAGAATTTAAAAATAAGTTTAAGGAAAATGGAAAATTACAATTTGGATTCTGAAAATTATTTTTAGGGCCTGGAACTTTCCTTTTTCACATAGAATTTATGCTTACTGATTCGGATCCTGTGACTTTCCTGTAGAAGATCATATTGGTAACACTTCGTTAGTTTGAGATAAAATATTAGATATTTTGAATAATCAAGGCACCAGAAAAACTGTCAGCATGTTTGTCCTTTTAAATCCATGCACCTATCTTTCAACATGCGATCAGAGAGCCTTTTATCATGTTGTGGTAATATTGACAAGAAAGTCGATGTTTTCCCACTCGTGCTGAACTGTCAGAATGTTGTGCCCGTGAGTCCCACATCAGGACATACCCCCGCGATCAAGGTATGCGCAAAGATTCCTCATAGCAGGTGAGTATATTGACCTCATTCGTTCTTGAAATTTCAACGTTAGACAATTGGTGATCAGGTCAGTACTTCCGTACAGCAAAGAGACCAAAGTATAAAGAGGGTTATGATAGATACCAAATACTGTACGATTTAAGCACTTGAATGATTCTCAGTGAGAGCTTCATTTGTGTAGGGTTTTGGCTGCATTGGCTCTTGTTGAAAAGATATCATAGTTGTGTCTAGGTCAGCATATATCTTGATGTAGTAGAAGATCAACTATGATATCTCCGAATGATTAGCCAATATAAAGACCCAAAATCTCGGACTTTGGCAATCTATCAACGCAAGATTTAAGACCATTAAGCCATATGCCGCAATGTGTTACCCGCAAGTTGCACAACATTGTGGGTAACCAGAATTCTTGTGTGATCATTAGCTTTTGTCTCCTATTCGCAGTTTACTTCAAGGTATTGCTGAATCTACTAACACGTCTTTGCTTGGTGCCTCAACCTGATTTTGTTTTAAGATCAAACAAAGTGTCAACAGTTTTCTATCATTTCTCATGCAGATGTCAAATAAAGGATTTTGTTTCAACAATATTTTCTAGAATACTTCCCCTCTTAAAATTTTATTTTCGAGAATCCATTGCTTGAAAAGAAATTTTAAATTTGTAGAAAATCTTTTTGTTGGGCACATTTTATGAGATTTATTATTTATTATGAATACCGTTTTTTTTTTCACCAAAGATCAATTCCAATCAAGGAAATTCACCATTTCCAACCAGGTTACCAACTGGTTGAAACGAGCTTTATCGAAGGCTTTCGTAAATATATCAGCTTTTTGTTGCAATGAATCCACTGGCACCACTTGGATATATCCTTTCTCGTACGCATCTCTGATCGCATGAATGCGAATTTCGATGTGTTTCGTTCTGGAGCGGTGGATAGGATTCTTCTCAATTCCTAGACACGCCTCATTGTCGATGAATATTGGAGTCTTCACTATGTTGATTCCATAATCCAACAACTGATTATGTATACAAAGGACTTTGTAACAGCAACTGTAAGCTGTCGTGTATTCAGCTTGAGCGGTAGATGTAGAGACTGTTGTCTGCTTCTTGCTCTGCCACGAAATTAGACGATTTCCCAAGAATTGGCAGCCTCCGGAGACAGATTTTCTGTCTACTTTGCAACCTGCATTATCACTGTCAGAGTAAGCAATTAAATCAAAATTACTATCTTTAGGATACCACAATCCGAGCTTTGGTGTTCCTGTACGTCCCCTAGTCCGTATGGATCTTGACAGAATTGTCTATCCAACCTAGAGTGCGGAATCCCCTAGATCAGATTTAAAAGAAAAAAACGAACAAGAACAAGGACACGAACACAATTCCTTCAAACTGTCTTCTATTGGTTATCAAACACAATTGTTTTACAATCAATTCAAGACTCTTCTATCAATCTCTCTGAAACGATTCTTGCAGCAACTGAACAATAGAACCAGCAACTAACTGAGCAACCTTAACCCTAATCACAACCTCCCTATATATAGAGATATGTTATGCTCATGGGCTAGGGTTTCCTACATGGACTGCTAATGGGTTTTAGGCCCAATTCGCCTACCATGCACTCTTTTGTATCTAGTTCAGCCCAATTACTTCTAATTCACTATTATAAAAGTAAACCCGCTAACCGTTTATCAATTTACTAATTATAAGATATCCAAAGACCAAATCTAAGCTATTGTCACAAATATGCACCAACAAACTCCCCCTTGACAATAGCTTCATAAAATAACTTTGTATTCAGACTTCTTGCAATCTTTAGCATCTTTGAAAAACGTTGGTCTTTGGATAGCTTCAGCTTTAATAGCTTTTATCAGCAACAGACTCCCCCTAAGCTGATGTATCCAATCACCAAATCTTCTAAATCGTTAGCGTTTGAGTAAACTCCAGTTTAGTCCTTGCATAGCAATCTTCAAAACTCTTCAACTTTGTATGCAATGTAGAAAGGAGGTTCTACCATACATCCAAGCAAACTCCTCTTCAGCAAAATTCTCAGCAACATACTGCTACAATCAGTATACTATAAAACAAACATCTCGAGAAACCATAAGAATTTTTCAACACAAGTTAAATAAATTATTATTATTCAAGAGATAGTCAAACTGTATCACAGTTAAGCACTTCTCAACTCAAACCATATACTCAAAATTTTAAGCACACATAACCCGCAAGATCGTAAAAAAAATTTTGAACTCAGCTTCTAACACCGTCTCCCCCTATCGGAAACAACTCCTCCACGAACAACAAATATCCGTACAATAAAAATATACAAAAAAATGAAATATTTTTGGATTTTTATATTTTCTGAAAGCAAATAAAATACGAAAAATTAAACACTCTATTTTTGTGAGTATCACCGGTAAGAAGATCATATCAGCAATATCAAACTGTTTTCACACTATCTGATTATTTTATATGCAATATTCATGAAAAGCAGTTCAAGGCGATTACCAGTATTGTTTATCCACTTAAACAAAATACATGAACATTTCAAGTTCCATTACCTCGTGATCTGTTTAGATAATTTATACTGATATACCATCGTTAGTCCCCGGGTAGGCAAACTGGTCCATTATTTTGGATTTATACGAATGCTAAGCCTAGACAGGACGTTCCGACTACCGGTACTCGTACCCTTCCAGTTACTACATGCCCGTCGTAGAACTCACTTTGATGTGATTGAAAAACATGAAAACATTGTAAAACCTTTGAGGAGAAATCATGAAAATTGTGAATTGTGATGTGTGTGCTTGCGCAGGCATGGTAGTTTAAAAATATATAGACTATAATGAACGTCACATATTAACATGTGGTAGTGAAAGTGCTTGCATGTATTTGTGTGTGATAATAAACATGAAACATATAAACATCATGAGTTTTGCATGTAACACATAAACAATTAAAATCTAATCAACTATAGTATAGGCTCTAAGGGTCTAATAACCTATCCTATATCCCTATAGTCACAAGCTCTGATACCAATCTGTCACACCCCGACCCGCAACGGAACAAAAGTCGGAGCATAATTGGGTTATCACCAAAGCTCATGACATTTACTAATAGGTTTCATATTTATTAAATTGAAATTAAACTTCAAATATTCAATCACAAGGAAACATACAAGCTTAAGAAAACATTGTTCTAAACAAAATATATTTTATTAATCTTCTAAGGCCATTCTTATGTGTTCCTCTCCTCAACCTGTCCACCTGTATCATGCGTAAAACAATGGTTTGGGTCAACAAAAGTTGGCGAGTGAATCTAAGTAAAACAATTAAACAATTATTATATTAGTTATTTAAATAAAAATTGTGCGTGAACCATAAGTGAGCATATGTGTATATATAGACAATCACAAACCACATAATATCCACAATGAACATATGAACATAATGAATGATGAACTTGAGATCAAGGCTCAATCAACGGAGCCGATCTAATGAGGCACCTGATGCTCAACTCGTATCCCACGAGGAACTGATGGGCCTTAAATGTATGAATGCTGTGAAATGATAGATTGTAATCACACATAACCACACGAACAAATATACACATTAGATCACACAATCGTATTAATACAGGTGTTAAATTTAAATAAAATATGTACGACACATGATACATCCCAAAACATGATTAAAAAGGAGAATTTGTAAAGATTCACTCACATTGGGTGCGTTTCGTTGATTGATGAAGTGTTTGCACGAATTGAGGATTTAACCGACGAAGGAGACTAACCTAAATGATAATGCAATAATATAAATATATAAAACTTAATATTTGGATTTAATACTTTTTGTTGAATTTTTAGGTTATTTTTGCGGTATTTATTGGGATTCCTAAACCTACGAAATCGTATCGTTAAGTGTTTTTAATTAACTTTTTAAGTAAAATATATATACAAAAATAATAGTAAACTAAAATAATATTAAAAAAATATTGTCAGGCCTGACAAAGGGCCTGACCGAGTCGACTGTGTTATTAGGCAGCGTGTGGTGGGATTCGAACTCGTGACATCTCGTTAACGTGCACGCAGCTCTTCCAACTGAGCTACGTGTCTAACCCATCAGAACACTGATTTTAATTACCTATATAATCATATTAGAGTAATTCAGAAATCTATTAATTTAAAAAGACACTAAAATGAATGAACCGGAGCTTACATACTGACTCGAACCCTTGACCAGAACGTCGTAATGCACCCAGCCCTACCAATTGGGCTGGGTGTCTAACCCGTTCATAACAGCGTTTTTATCATACATATATACTAAAAAAAACTTCATCTTCTTCAATCTTTTATAACCCAGAATTGAACTCGACTGTTTATAAAATTTTAACATTTCAGGTTTAACCGTTTGTAATCTAATTTGAACATGAAGCATAGAAGGGTTTAGGGACTCATACCAATCTGAGAAAAAACGGAAACCGGTTTTCCGGTGATCAACTCTGGCAACGGCAGACAAAATTTTCCGACGAACAGAAAGAGATTTAACAGAGGATATTAGGTGTTAAGCAAATGAGTGCAAGTGTTAGTGAAATGATTTGATGCGTATTTATAGAGTGGGCAAAAGCAAATCATCAATTTTCGGTTTCGAGATTGGAGGTTTAAGAATCATTGATTATTTCGGTTATGAATCATTTGCTCCAATTTCCGGTACGAAACAGATGGGGAAAGACAGTTATGACAAAATTTCGTGTATTGATTTCATAATCAAGCTTCCGGCAGTTTCAGATCTGCCAAATTTTAAAAGAATTGCAGGTTTTGGTTTCTTTATTGATTATTTGTTTCTGTTTTAATCACTAAAGTGCGTGTAGAGTAGTGGTGTTTTGTGTGTGTGATTGCGGGAGACCTGGGTTCGAAACCTGGCTAGTCCTTTTAATTTTTCTTTTATTATTTTAAAGTTTTATTTTAATTCGCTTATTATTATTATTATTTATTAATTATGGTTATTAATTCTACAACATTTATTAATTAAGAAATATTAAAATAACCGACACTAATAAATACGCAACGACAATTAGATAAATACTTGATTAGTAAACGATGCGGGTTTTTGAAACCCGTTTCACACGAATGTTACATGTGTAATCGATGATTTGGAAAGTTAAAAATCAAAGGTACGGGTGTGACAAAGGTGTTGAGAGCTGTTTATAGTCGTTGCTAAGCGTTCAAGATTAAAAAAAAACAATAAAGGCGATACAGACAGTCCACGGACGAAACCATCGACCGTTGCATCGATCATCGACCTGTCTGATGCTTTTTCTTGTTTGTTGAGCCTTGACTATAAATACAAGCCACCCAACCTTTTTCACTCACTTCTTTTGCTCTAAACTTTCTATAATATTACTCTAAGTTAAATCTCTCTAATTCCCTTGTGATTCTGATGGGTTGGTAAAATTCCAAGGTTTAAAGAGTTTAATTTTACTACTTGTGTAAAATTTACTACTAGAATACACAACTTTGAGATGGTTTGTATGTTGTAGACCTTGACAGGTTTAATATGCATTTAGGAAGCTTTTTGGGGCCTTGTGAGTGAAAATAAACGAAATGGGGAAGCAAAATGATGAAAACGAGTGTAACACGGTGGATGTGGCGTTGATGATGCCACTACTTGCGTCATCGACGCCAGTCACATCGGAAAGCCACCAAGTGGTGTCAAACAGCGGAAGGTGACATTAGAAAATTTTACTTCTAGAATACACTACTGGCGTCATTAATGTCGTCGGCAGTTTTGAGTGCATAAATTCGGAAAACTTTCATTTTGACCAAATTAACAGACAAATTTCATATCAATTCAAAAATACTTAAGTCTTGGGGCTCATAGTGGCGATTTGGGGTGATTCTAGGCCCTCAAATTTATTCGATTTTGCATTCCAATCAAGTTTTGCAGGATTCCATAACACTTTTGAAGATTAAATCATCACCATGAGTGGCTAATTCCATCAAGATCATTCTCGGGTGTAGTATTGTAAGTGCTAAAGTTTGTTTTTACAAAATTGGGTTTGAAACATTGTTCTTGTTTACGTTTTGATTAAAAATGTCTGCTTTTTATTATGAATATTGTTGTAAACTTGTGATTGTTAAGGTTTATTTTCGCCATTAACATTATGAGATAACGATTACTTATAAGTTTCAATTCAAACTATGGTTTGTTTATCATTCTTGGTTTACAAAGCATACATTTTTTGTTATCGTTATCCGTGTAGTGAAGGTTATTCTTGCATTAGTTACATGCGATAGATGATTATTGATATCTACAAATAGGTTTTCATTTAATCATCCAAGAAACCATTGTGTTTTCAAGTAAAACTCCAAATCTGTTGTGAAAGATTACCCTAATTGTTTGCAAATCCGAACCGCAAGTTTGATCTGTTTTCTCATCATTGTTACCAAACCATATAATCATTGTTTTCAAATTACTAATTATATCAAACTTTTGTTCATGATTCTTACAACTCAAAACATGATCATATCTTGATTCCAAACCAATTCAACCTTTAAGATAAGTAGTAAACTTTATAAGCTTTTTGTACATTTGTTTCATAAATAGTTTAGATAATCAAATAACTCGTATAATACTATCCATGTGCTCTTCGTAGATATGATACTTGACTTACCCTAGCTACGTAGGTTAATTGGGTTTTTACATGATCAGGACGACACAATCATCAGATTCAAACTCCAATTCCAAGAGAGATGCAAGATCAAGAGCAAAAAAGAAGAGGTGTTCCACAACTAAACTATTATTGAATCTATGTATGAGCATTGTATTGTGAGCTAGTTTAGTGTTGTTGTGAGACATTTTAAAGGGGCATCACTAAGTTTGTTTAGTGATTTGAGAAATTAAGTGATGATCACGTCATTTGAGATTAATGAGACATAGAACGTGATCACTTTCTATGGAAGAGTTAGACGTTTGTACAACATGATCACTACCTTAGCTTAGTGAGATGATTGTGTAACGGGTAACCAAGTATCCCTACCAGATTAAGAGAGACGACTAGTGGAGAAAATCTTGAACGGGGGATCGGGGAGAGGATGTAGAGCGATTAGTTAGCATCTTTTGAACCTCTATAAATCGGTTTTATCATTTTTTTCCTTAAGTCTTTAAATGCTTGCATATATTCTTGTTGGTTGTTTACAAATACGTTGTTGGGTTTTCTGACAAGTGATTAATTATGTAAACAAGTGTTTAACAAAGATATTTTAAAATAACTTATTCACCCCATCTCTTTAGTATGAAGGTATTTTTTTAATAAATTTGGTATGATGGTATCCTGGTTGGTCTACAACTCTACATAGTTGAAGTCGTCCATCTGAAAAAAAGATGGGTGTATAATTTCAACTTATAATAACTTGCATGAGAATTGGATGGATGAACTTAAAGATAATAAATATATATGAGATGAAATTTCTTTAAATTGGATTGGTTTGATTCCCTTTTAATAAGAACTTGGATCATCTTATTCAATATCTTTGGTTCATGTCAAGGAAAAAAAATTTCGGGTTGTGTTTCAACTTTTGGTATAGACACGAGTTGTTGAAATAATTTATGTAAAGTTATGTTGACTAACCATAGTTAAACATTTTGTTTTAGAGGATTCATGTAACATCTCTTTCCAAATTATTTAGCTAAAACTATTTTTATTAAATTATCTCTAAACTTTTATCTCTTATCTCTATCTCTTTTTTTTATTTCTTCCATTAACAATATTAACTACTAACTATTTTTTTCTTTTTGTTTTTTTTTAATTATTGATTTTTAACTAGTTTCATAGCTAATTTCTTAAAAAAAAAAAAAGGAAAGAAAGATTGTAGTAGCCATTAAAGACCACTGTTTTACTTAAAACTAACCATTTTAGGGTGAAAGGGGCATTCCCCAAATGAGGAGTGTTAAACTTTGTTTTTAACCAATAATATCATGACATGTCAACTCACCATTTAACTTTTTATTTTGCACTCAATCACTAAAGGTGCTCAAACACATGAGTGTATTATTTTTTTTAATATTTTTTTATTTCTAGCCTATATAATTGTTGTATAAAGCTTTTAAGAAAAGGATGAAGAGTTAAATAACCGATGATCCCAACGACCCCTTCCCCCCACATGTTGGTTGAATCTGACCACACCACCCACCTGCTCCGCTTCAACTATCAACTATCAACCATCAACCATCCTTCCTTCCTTCCCCAATTTTTAAGACACGCATCCAAATCCACTCTCTCCTAAACAAACGCCAACTCTTCATTTCTTTATCAACACTCTCTCTGTCTAGTTCACTTGCGGAACTTGCCTCCGGCTCCGGCGGTTTCGTAGGGAGGATTTCCATCGCCGGCCGTCGCCATAGGGGGAGCTAGAACTCCTCATCCTCCTCAGCAGCAGCAACTTTTAATCCAGGTTTCAAGCAACGGTCAAAAAAGTCCAACGGCAACATGCTTTTTGCTCGGTGATGAGTCGCCGAAACGGGGACTCCCCGCGTGCGACTTTGATGGTGGCGGAACCTTTACCGATCGGTGAAGGGACTTACCGAAGGGGTCACCGAAGGTGCCCCTTCCACCCTTATCTTTTTCAACATATCAATGAGGTTAACTGACATTGGAGGTGAAGATTGGGTGCAACATATGCATGTTAGAAAACGTCATTAATGAACGCAACATCCAATTCCCAATGTAAGGTTCAGATTGTGTGCAACACACGGAGTGCAATTTGGAAAGAAACTACAATCAACTACCTATACAAGCATCCAAAAATTTGTAGAATTTTTTAATAACTGCCTACCATCTCTTTGCAAAGACATCTTAGAGCACATGGTGTAGATGGGCTTGAAGGGAGGCGTGAGCGGCACGTGGCAACCATGTTAACATGATGGCGGCACGTGGCAACCACGTTAACATGATGGCGTGGATAAAAAAACAGAGGGTGGGAAAGTGGTGTGAAAGAAAGTAAAAAAAATTAAAAACAATAAATATCAACCAATCAAAATAAACCTAAACCACACCCATCAATCAAGAGTTTCCACCTCACCCACACATTTGCCTCAACCCCGATGGAAATTCTTGTAGTCCCAGGAACTCCAGTAGCTCCTGTAAACCTAATCTCCGTTGATTCGGATTCCTGTATTGACTTTTAGTATAGACACTTTGTGAGCATCAATCTAAAACATGTAGAACGTTAAGTAGGTCTATTAACTTTGTAATAATTTCATTAAGACCCTCTCTTATGGAATAACGCCTCCGCCAATGTGGAAGCTTTTCTAGCGTGATCGGCGCAAAATAGCGCTCCTAGGGGGATGATCGGCAGCGTGAAGGGGGTAGCATGATGCAGTCCGAGGGCATGAGGAAGAAGGGATGGTGGGATCCCACCAATTGTCAACCAATCACAATGTAACATTCGTTGTAAAACCGGTTCTAAAACCCACTCCGTTTAATAATAAATGATATGAAGTTTCATTACGGGTATTTATGTTAACCGTTCAAATTTGTTATATTAATTTTATTAATTATTAAATAAATCGAAAGGGTTAAATAATAATTATAATAAATAAAAACTAAAAATAATATTAATAAATAAACTGAAAATAATAAAAATAAATATAAAGGGTGGCCACGGGTTTCGAACCCGGGTCTTCATTGAACCAACTCACACCACACACCACTCCACTACACGCACACATTTGAAATTATCTTAAAACAAATAGATTTTATACTAAAACAAACCATTAAAACCAGTTCAAAAACTAACCGCCATGCAACGTCTGTAACTTCCAAATCTCCATTCAATTTCCGTTTCTTCTTCGAATTAAATCGAAGAAACTGACCTCCAATCATGCCCTATGACTCAATCATAACTCATTTCAATTATAAATCATGGTGGCAATCAAATGTGTTGACCGAAATCGGTTGAAACCGAAATTTCAAAATTAAACCCACATTCATCTATAAATGGAGATTCTTACATCCCTGTTGAACTCGCTCACTCTCAAAACACCTCCCTAAAAGATTCAGAAGTTCTCTGTGCTCAAAACCACTCTTCGCCGGAACTTTGTGTTGTCGCCGGAAACATCGCCAGAGAAATCAAGACACCTTCATTTCGGTACAATCATTCTCTAAATCCTTTTCGTTTATATGTTCAGATTTAACCATGGTAACTAATCAGCGAGTTCAAAAGAAAATTGAGTAAAACAGTCGAATATGGTTTTTGGGTTATAAAGTGAAGAAGATGAAGATTTCATTAGTATATAAATTTAATTAAAATCGGTAATAAAACCGGGTTAGACACACAGTCCAGTGAGGGACTGTGTGCAATATAAACAAGCACACCCGGGTTCGAGTCTCACACGTTCCGACTTTATGAATTAAACCAACACTTTTTAACACTTAATAGACTACATCCAGTAAGTGTATAAGTATAATTTAAATTCTAAATATACTGGGTTAGTCACACACCGCAGTTGGTAGGGCTGTGTGCAATGTAACACGTGGGCGCCGGTTCGATTCCAGCTGTGTGCAGCAGTTTGTTAATATAGTAAAACCTTTTTAAAGAATTAGATTATGATTTAACTCAGTTAGTATATATATAATTAAAAGCCAGATTATTTCGGGTTAGACACGTATCTCAGATGGTAGAGCTGCATGCACGTATACGAGAGGTCACGAGTTCAATTCTTACACGATGCCAAAAATCACTCAATTCGACCGGTTCGACCGATTCAACCCTTGAAAGGGGTATATTTTTTTAAATAAACTTTCCTTTATTTTTACCCAAAATCCCTAAAAATATGTATATAAAAATAGGACTTTTTAAACTTAAAAATTTGTAATAAATACTATAAAAATAGTCTAAAAAGCCTAATAAAATGCATTAAATAAAAATATTAATTGCAAATAAAAGAAATATATTTACCGAATTATTACGTGAATATATAGGTTAGTTTTCTCGTCGGTTGGAATCTATAATCGTGCGCGTTCGTTATCAACTCAAGAAACGCACCCATTGTGAGTGAATTCTTACAAACTTCCCCCTTTTATTCATGTTTTAGGGTGTATCATGAGTCGTTTATTTATATCGTTTATTCAAAGACTTGTGCTACTACCATTATATGATCTAACATGTTATGTAATATTTGGTTTATTGTTATATGTGGTTATATTTTCTCATTTCAGTTAAGCATTCACATTAGGCCCATCAGTTCCTCGTTGCATACAAGTAGAGCACCGCGTTGCCTAATTAGATCGGCTCTGTTTGATTGAGCCTTGATCTCATAACTCATCATTTATCATGCTTATGTGTACATTGCCAGATGTTTATGTGGTTTGTGGATAGTTTGCATATACGTTTGCTCATACTTGGTTATGCACATTTTTATTAAATTAATCAACATAACTATTTCTTTCAAAGTTTAAACGGGAGTCACTCGCCAACTTCTATTGACCCAAATATCTATTTTTACACATGATACAGGTGGACAGGTTGAAGCAAGGAACACATAGGATTGGGCCTTAGAAGAGAAATAAAGAATTATTTAAATGTCATGGTTAGAACATTTTGTGCTTATACGGTTTATGTGTTTGATAGAATTTCTCCTTTTAATTTAAATTAAATATGAAACTTTGTTATAGTAAATGTCATGAGCTTTGGTGAAAACCCAATCATGCCCCGACTACCATATCCACTGCGGGTCAGGGTGTGACACACAACTCGTTCATTCCTTTTTTCTATTTATAGATTTAAATTTAATTTTAATGGCTGATGGATAGTGAAAATTTTGAAGACATTATGCATCAAAGATGAAAAAGTGAGTGAAAGTTTATTCCTTCATGACAAAGACATTTTAAAAATCGAATTTTTAAAAAGGTACAATTTAATCTATATTTATATAGCCCATAGGCTTGTCACAAAGGACATAAAATTTATGGCACATAGGCATGTCACTAATGGACAGAAAATATGGCATATAGGCCTATCACTAATGGACATAAAATATGGCACATAGGCCTGTCACTAATGGACATTAAATCATAGCCCCAAAGGCAATACATCACTATTGGATGTTTTAATCATAGCCCCAAAAGCAATATATCAGTAAAGGATGTTTTAATCATAGCCCCAAGGGCAATACATCGCTAATGGATGTTTTAATCATAGCCCCAAAGGCAATACATCACTAATGTATATTTTAATCATAGCCCCAAGGGCAATACATCACTAATGGATGTCTTAATCATATCCCCAAGGGCAATACATCACTAATGGATGTTTTAATCATAGCCCCAAGGGCAATACATCACTAATGGATGTTTAATCATAGCCCCAAGGGCAATACATCACTTATGGATGTTTAATCATAGCCCCAACAGCAATACATCTCTAATGGATGTTTTAATCATAGCCCCAAGGGCAATACTTCACTAATGGATGTTTAAGCATAGCCCCAAGGGCAATACATCTCTAATGGATGTTTTAATCATGGCCCCGAGGGTAATACATCACTAATGGATGTTTAATCATAGCCCCCAGGGCAATACATCACTATTCGATGTTTAATCATAGCCCCAAGGGCAATACATCTCTAATGGATGTTTAATCATAGCCCCAAGGGCAATACATCACTAATGGATGTTTAATCATCTCACTATTGATATTAGTCGGGATCAATTTTGATCACATAGGCTATATAAGGTTAGGACATAGTCCATTACCTTGATGGCTAGTGTGGTTCCTCAAGTCACACTACCAAGAGTATGATACTCTCCTGAATGTTAACATAAGAGTACCTTAATGGTTGATTAATAGTCCCGGTCGCATTGACCTTAACGACTTGGAGGCTTGAACTTAAGTCCACCACCTCTGGATAGAAGGATAACTTCCCTTAACTATCCTGATAGAAGACCCCTTCGTACTTAACTATCATTTATAAATTGGCCAAATGTGTGGTATGTGCCACTTGGCTCATCAAAACCATTAAGATCTTTTTGGAATTATATCGCTGAGCATAAATTTCGGGTAAAATCGAGACGCTCGCATGAAGAGGATAAATACATATTTATAATTCCAAAAATGTCTCATTAAATTCCAAATAGAAATTACAAAACTAGAAAATGAAATAAATTGTCCATGCAAGGACTACAGAAAACAAAATGTCCACGCAGGGACTAAGGAAATAACAACGTCCTCGCAGGGACTAACATATATTAGAAGAGACTTCTTGAAGAGTTTCTAGAAGAACTTGTTCGTCTTCTTCTCTGTTTTCTCCACTTGTTGTTGCATTTCTTTCATTCTTTCTAGGGCCGCGTTAAAGGACTCAAGTGGGGGCGGAGGTTGTGGTTGTGGTTGTGGCATAACCGGATATTGGTACCCATAAGTTGGATATCCAGTGGGTGGATAAGCAGGTGGGAAAGGAGACGGGTAAAGTGTGTTATGCATAATCGCTTGCATATAAGGGTCATGCGACCATGCTTGATAGTCCACTAGTGTAGTTGGGTTAAATGGATCATATCCAGACGTATCTGGATATGTGGGGATAGGGTTACTATAACCCGATGGTGGTGGTTGAACTGTAGGTGTTGGTGTTGGTTCCACCACAGGTGAGGTGTTAGAGGGTCCACCCATTTGTGGGTCCTCTTGGATAGTAGGGTAAGGGTTGGGTAAAAGTGGCAACGATCCCGACCTTTGACCTGCACGTACTGACATACGTGCTCCACGCTTCCTCCTTGGTGGTTCAGGTGGTGGTTGAGGTTGGTCCACCGGTTCCATGTGCACATCTTCTTGCACGGGAGGTGGTTGGGAATGACGGGAAGGAGTATTGGCTCATCATGGTTTGGATTAAACTCATCATGGTAAGAATGATGAGAGTGATGGGAGTGGTGAGAGTGGTGCGAATGGTACGAGTGGTAAGAACTTTGAGTGTGGGTAGGCGAATGTTGGGCAAATGGCCATTAATCTCCCCAGTCCTCTGATGTGGATGTGAAGGGATGTGTCCTAATGGTCCTCCCATCATGGGTCCTTTTCCTCGTCCTCGTACACGTGGCGGCATTTTCCTGTTAAAAATCAATTCAAAAACAATACTAAAAATTTAATAATCAAATGAGTAATCCTAGGTTAATGCCTAGACTCGGAAGTCTAAGGAATGGGCTCGTGTAAATTTGAGATTAAACACAAAAAGGATAGTGTTTAATTCTCTCAAACGTTGGCTCTGATACCAACCTGTCACACCCCGGATTTCCTATCCAAATCCATACACCGGTGTGCCCGGGTGGGGAGTATTTTGACGTAAGTTGATAACATCATAGTCAATTAAACATGGCACAGCGGAAGTCTTGGAGTAAAATTACTATTACAAACCAAATGTTCGAAATAAAATAATATACAGGCTCGTAATAGAAGATCCACAGGCGGATCATAAAAATGTACAAGAAAGAATATAAAATAAACTTTATAGCAGATCTAAGGATTTGCAAGATCCTCTTAATCACTACCGAGCAGCTTCCGGCCTATTTCGTATTGTACCTGCAGTTTAGTCTTTGGACGATACATCAGCTTTCGCTGGTAAATACACCCGACTGACTCGTTTTGAAAAACATTTAGAAATTAGATTTAAGTGCACATGACACAAATCTTTTATAACTTGGAAAGTTACTTTGAAACCTTGTTAATAGATTCACATGTTTGTCCATACATACAGGGCCCAGTACATACACCGAGACATGATTAAATACACACCACTTAGAACTCCCAGAGGAGTTATCCTCAGCGTCTTGGGTAATTTGCATTTGAGCGTCTGTCAGGTGTATGCCTACACCCCGTGCTAAAGTTGTGGCCATTATCTAATGTAATGAGCCGAGGATATCCAGGACACAGTAATTTAACCCCCGATGTTTAAGTTATCAAACAAAACTTATTAAAATAGAATATGCGGATTACTAGCCACAATCTGGCATTCGATTGATCCCATTTCTAACCAAGCGGTAATAATTTACCGTATCCCAAGCCCGTATATGAAAAATAAGTCAAGAGTATTTACCTAAGCTTGTCTTCTTTAATTTGAATAACTCAGTTGTATACAGAAGTACTAAGTGCAGATAGCATTTACCAGAAGGCTCTAGTCTGGATTATGGCATAAGCTAACCAATTAAATACTAACGGTCTTTTATTTAAGTCATAGACTTAGACCGAGTAGTGTACATAATCAAAATGTATAACGCTTGATTAAACGATGATTGGATAGAATGTAGTTTAAACCCAACAAGTACTTTTACTTGCATAATATGGGTAAACAATTAACATTCTGGATTTTGAGAATAAAATGACAAGTTTAAACCGGTTTCGGTTAATTTTCGTAAAATAGTTACATATACTTTACTGTACGCATATTAGCGATATCGGGTAATCGGATGAGTCATGGACAAGTTTTATATGCCATTATACTTTAATTAAGTTGTAATATATCAACTTATATGCCCGTTAAGGTTTTAAAATGAAACTATGCCTCCTAAGGGCATTTCGGTAATTTCATACCGTATAAAAGGAACTTGAATATAATTAAATGTTATGATTATAAGTATTCCGGAAAAATAATTTATTTATGATATAATATTAGTAGGATATCAATTATATGTGTAATTTATATTTTATGACCAAACTATGCACCGAATGCGCATTTTGGTCATTTTACACATAGTTTATTAATTATTTGGGATTCTGAGTTCATAAAGATATATTGTTAATGCCTACTCAAGTCTAAAATGGTCTCGTTGTAATTTAGAATTAAGACGCAAAACGCTAGTGTTTATTTCTCAAACGTTGCTCTGATACAACTTGTAACCAAAGATACTATGCTAAGTCCATAAAATGCCGGTGGGGAGTATTATTAACGTAAGTTTATAAAATCATTCAATTAAAAGTATGATTAACGAATCTTGAGTAAAAGTGCTTATCGTCATGTCACTAAAACCAAAGGATTTTGAAAACTCAAATATACTGGTTCTAATAAATCCACATCGGGGAAAAAATTTTCAAAAGTATATAAAATTAGACTGTTTAGGCAATAAATGGCATTTCTTAAATGGCATTATAAAGCTTCGCCTATTTCTATTGTATCCGTCTGCAGTTTAACTCAGTTTGGAATCCACATATTTCCAATACACCACTGACATCTTTTAAAAAATTTTAAAATTAATATGAGTCACGAACAAATTTAAATGGGAAAGTCGTAAACTTGTTACAGATTCACTTTCCATACATACGGTGTACATAGAACCGACCATGATAAATACAACCTTAGAACTCCCGAGGATTTCCTACGTGTTCTAATAATTTACAATTGTTGTCAGTGTAGAAACATCCCCAAGCTAAAACGATCAATTTATATGTTAAGAAAGATAGCATGTTGACCTTAATACATTAATTTAACCCCTGATGGTTAAAGTGATCTCAATGAATGATTAAAAGCGAGATACGGATTTACTACTACATCCTGGCATTCATTGACCATTTCTGGACCAATGTATTAACCGAAGCCAAACCCGTATATAAAATAACTTAGGCTATTACATGATATTATCTTAAATGTCAAAAAGTCATACAAAGACTAAGTCAGGAATACCGGAGGTTATCTAGATATGGCATAAGAACCATTAATATTCGGTCCTTTATTATTGAATCCAGTAGAGGAAAGAGTTAATAATCAGAAGTATAACTGATTAAAGGTGATTGATGAATTTAGTTATTAACCCAACAAGGATTTTATTGAATGAGGGTTAAACAATTAACATTTGGTTTTGAGATTAAAATACAATTTTAAAACCCGTTCTGTTGGAATTCTAAATAGTTTACAGAAAATGTTTGCATTTAGTTTACAGGAAATTGGATCCAGTCCAGGACACTTCATGCCATTACTTTGAATTAAGTTATAATACTCAGAGGTCAACTATAGTCCCCGGGTAGTTTAAATGAAGTTTGTCCTCTTAGGCCATTTCGAATTTTAAACCGTAAAGTTTTAAGCCCCTCAAACTATTGACACCTTAAAACTCCCTAAAACACTTTTTTAGCACTTTTAGCCTCCGTAGCATAGGGCAACCGTGATATGCTCGGACTTTTTGAAGTTTCGGTTCTTAAAAGGTACAGAGGTAATAATTAACATGTTGACACTTTTAATCCCTCCATTATCCAACTTTCATATAATTACGGATTCAATCTCTCTCGTCCAACAAATGGGACATATGAGAGTTAGGATTCGTAAAGGATCACTCAGAGGCTCGTTATAAGCATGTTGACTCTGATGTCACTCAGAGGCTGGGCATGTTGACACAACGGTCATTCAGAGGCCAAGTTTTAAGCATTTGACACTAACGGTCACTCAGAGGCTATGTTTTAAGCATGTTGACACTAATGGTCACTCATAGGCTATGTTTTATGCTTGTTGACATCAGAAGGTCACTCAGAGACTTAGTTTGAGCATGTTGACGCTTTGAGTCCTTGTTAGTCTTTAGTAGACTAAAAAATAAAATACGGCAACGTGTCACTATACTATTGGACATGATTTTACAGGGTGTTACAAAGTAATGGATAAAATGCCTAAATGGATTTTATTAAATTAATAGTGTGGCTAAGTAGACCTATGATAGAACTAATGAGAAATGTGGTATAAAAGTCTATAAGTTCATGATAGTTATATGATGGCTGTGATGTTGGATGCATAATTTAACTATCTTGTGGAAGTTATATAACAGTTTGACTCTTGACAAGCTAGGTGGGCGCTTGGAAATAAATGGATCAAACGGGTCAAAGACACGAGAAAGCTCGAACGGACACAAGGTAAGAAAGCTTACACCTTCTAGAATAGAATCACTATATAAGTAATAGGAAGTACATGGTTAAAAACAGTTGCGGTTAAATGGATGAAAATTTCAACATAAGACCCCATGTTGTAAACCATGAAACGGGTCAAAATGGTAAGTAACAATGTTTTGGTGATAAACCAATAAATTTTAAAATAAGACCTTCTGGCGCGAACCAGTACATGTCGAACGAGTAAAATGGTAAGTAACCATGTTTTGGTGATAAACCAATGAATTCCTAAAATAGGAGGACCCATATGGCGTAAACCATAACGGGTCAAATGGGTAAGATGGTAAGTTATGCACCTTTTGGCAATAAACAATACATGGTTAGTTGAAACACTAAAAGGATAAGCTATGAATGGGTCAAATGGACAATCGGGTCAAATGGTGATGTTGTCACCATTTAGATATGATATTTGATACTTTGTTTGTCAAGTTTCATACTTACAGGTAAACATAATGTACGGGCATGCATTGCCATGAATTAGCGAATATAATCGCAACGTATTGATAACGGGTCATTGCTTTGACACACGCCAGGTACGTGTAAAGGATTATACTTTTAGTAGAGGCTATGTTGGCCCGATGAAATAACATTATTATGTCCTTTAAGACATATAATTACAAATCTAGAATTATTTTAGGAAATAACGAGTACAGTAAATGTGTCTGCTAGTTTTCATTTAAAATTATAAAAAGTTCTCCGGTTCGAAAAAGGATTATAATTGACTAAAACGCCCTCGGATAATGTTTCGAGCAAACTACCTCGAAGGTAGATTTAAAAATGAGTTCTTTGATAGAATTGATCATTTTGGTAATACAAGAAAATAGAAGACATGAACTCGAATGCATAATGCCTCCTAACAGGTCGGGTAAAGTAGTTAATGGAAAAAAAATGTTGGAGATTAGAGCTAGAATGCTCAAGTCACATAACGGGTCACATCGACCCGAAACGACCTAAAATCCTCAAAAAATGATTTATTGTAGCCTAATCAAGTTCGGGTCTTAATTGGGTTTCCGGAACTCGTACCAAAGGCAATATATATGAATTATGACGTAATGAGGTTTTTGGACTATTTATAAAACATTATGTCTAATGAGCCAGGCATTATGCCTAATGAACTAGACATATCGAGTGAGCCAAGAATTATGTCTAGTGAGTCCGGCATAACTAATGAGTCGGGCGTTATGTCAAGTGAGTCAGGCATAACTAAAGAGTTAGGCACAATGCCTAGCAAGACAGGCATTTCACCCGAAAGAACTGAATTTGTTTTCTTGTCGATTTTTCCCACTTATTAACACAAACACTAACCATTTTGTAGGTGTTCATGATAGGTAAAATCTAAAGCAATCACCGGATAGAAGATCTAGCCACATGAGGAACCAAACAATCTTAAACCACCACCTCCTTGGGGATAATCAAGAGCATGCATCACAAGGTTTCTCAAGTCCAAAACTTTTATGTGTTTTTGAATGTGTTATATGAGTAACAAGTTTATAACTCGGTTTAACATCCCAAATAATCCTACTTATAATATTACATCAATAGGAAACTTATTTTCAAGTTCATTATCATTAAAACCTTGTTTTATGCAAAAATGGCATTTTACTCAAAATGGCATAATTATGGAGCTTGCGCATAAACTTAGATTCTGATTATGATCATGTAATATAACCTCAGAGGGTTATGCTACATTATATTACGATTATAATGCAACTTTAGATCAGTAGGTAACTAATCTAAATCGGGTCAGAATCGAAAATCAAAGCAGAAGTCAAACTTTGCGACTTTCGGTTGCGAACCGACCCTAAAACCAAAATTGACGAGCCGAACATGTTCTTACATGTTCTAATAATTATTACCAACTTTTTTAAGTGTCAAAACAGGTTACATAACATATATAAGATCAATTTATGATTTTTTCGAAAAATGGCCTGTTTGACTTTTTAATATCATAACTTTGATTGGTCTAGCAAACGGGATCTTCAGGAGGTGCCGGGGTTAACACCTACCTTATTACGATCAGTTAGCCATGTTCATTATGAACAATGGCTGGACCATAATGGTCTTAACCGAAACTCAAAACGTTTTTCGTAAAACGCTTGACTTTTGGCTATAAAAGCTTATAAACGAAGATGCACAAAGAAGGAACACTTACAAGAGGTTCCTAGAATGCAAGAGAACTAAGTTGGATGCTCCTTTTAGTTAGGAACTTGCAGAGGAGGGAGAAGAGTTGAAAAATGAGAAAGGTGCAAGTTGAAATTGTGAACTTGAGCACTTATTTATAGTTGGAGAACTCAAAGGAGGTGATGCCAGGTGTTTAGGGGTGTAAGAGGAAGCTTACAAGTGTCCCAAAACGTGGCATAGCTGTTTGGGAAGCCATAGTTTCAAGAAAATGGTTTTTGGCATTTTTGTTTGCAAGCCAAGGAAACTTTCTGCAGACGTAGGCCTCTCGCACCCCGCGAGAGGCCATGCCTTAGCCTCTTGCGCCCCGCGAGCGCCCCATGGCAGAATTGAAGTTTGTCACTTTTAGCCCCTCAACTTATTAAACACCCTTAAAACCTCCTAAAACACCTTTTATCACTTTTAGCCCTCCCTAGCCAATACTTGGCATACCCAGGATTATGCTCGGACATTGTCGAGTTCTCGGTTCGTTAAAAGGTCACTCAAAGGTAATAATTAACATGTTGACACTTTCAATCCCTCCATTATCCAACTTTCATATAGTTACGGATTCAATCCCTCTCGTCCAACAAATGGTACATATGAGAGTTAGGACTTCGTAAAGGATCACTCGGAGGCTCGTTATAAGCATGTTGACTCTGATGCCACTCAGAGGCTGGCATGTTGACACAACGATCATTCAGAGGCCAAGTTTTAAGCATGTTGACACTAATGGTCACTCAGAGACTAGGTTTTAAGCATGTTGACACTAATGGTCACTCAGAGGCTATGTTTTATGCATGTTGACATCAGAAGGTCACTCAGACACTTAGTTTGAGCATGTTGATGCTTTTAGTCCTTGTTAGTATTTAATAGACTAAAAAATAAAATACGAAAGGTGTCACTATACTATTGGACACGATTTTATAGGGTGTTACATCCCTACCCCCTTAAAAGAAATCTCGACCTCGAGATTTTATTCAAAAGATGTGGGTACTTTTGTCGCATAGTGAACTCAACCTCCCATGCATACTCGGGACCTCTAAAAGCGTCCCACTTAACCTTTACTATAGGTATCATTTTCCTTCGGAGCTCTGCCGATCCTCCATCGATACTGGTTTCTCAACGAACCTCAGGTTTTCATCAATTTGCACATCCTTATGTGACATTGCTAGCGACTCATCGGCTAGACATTTCTTAAGGTTATTGATGTGGAACACATCGTGAATTCCACTAAGCTCCTCGGGCAATCTGAGCTTATAAGCTACAGTTCCGACACATTCGACTATCTCGAATGGTCCAATATATCTTGGGCTCAACTTGCCCTTCTTTCCGAAGCGCATCACACCTTTCCAGGGTGACACTTTTAACATGACTTTGTCCCCTACTTGGAACTTAAGAGGTTTACGCCTCTTGTCAGCATAGCTCTTCTGCCTATCTCTGGCAGCTTTGAGACGATCACAGATTTGCACAATCTTTTTCATGGTCTTTAGGACAATCTCTGGTCCTGATAGTTGGGCCTCCCCAACTTCTGCCCAACGCACGGGCGTTCTGCATTTTCTCCCATACAAGGCCTCAAAAGGAGCAGCCTTGATGCTTGTATGATAACTATTATTATAGGAGAATTCTATTAGGAGTAAGTGGTCATCCCATCTTCCACCAAGATCAATCACACATTCCCTAAGCATGTCTTCCGATGTCTGAATAGTACGCTCACTTTGACCATCAGCCTGAGGATGGTATGACGTACTAAAATTCAATCTTGTGCCTAACGATTGTTGGAAACTATTCCAAAAATGAGATGTGTATCTAGTATCTCTATCAGATACAATAGATACCGGCACACCATGTAGGGACACATATAACTTAGCCAATCTGTCTGAGTTATACGTTTCTTTGATTGGCAAGAAATGAGCTGATTTAGTCAGCCGATCCACAATGACCCAAATAGTGTCATCCACTTTTGGTCTTAGGAAACTTGGTAATCAAGTCCATGGTTACCATTTCTCATTTCCAAGTGGGAATTTCAAGTTGTTGTAGAAGTCCTGACGGTTTCTGATGTTCGGCCTTAACTTGCGAACACGTCAGACACTTAGCTACATAAGTGGCTATGGATTCCTTCAAACCCATCCACCAATAATTCTTTTTCAGATCCTGATACATTTTGTCACCTCCAGGGTGAACTAAGTATCTCATGTTATGTGCTTCTTGGAGGATTAGATCTCTAAATCCTCCAAAGACTGTAACCCAGATCCTTCCATTAAATCTAAGGTTTCCATCTTTTCCAGGCGCTAACTGATCAACAGTTCCGCCAAATCCCTCATTGGGAATATTAGCCTCTAATAGGGCTTGCTTTTGTGCATCTAATAGCTTCTCATTCAAGCTATTTACAAGCTCAATGCTCTTTGCATTAATCCTAATGGGCTTAATTCTTTCTTTACGACTTAGGGCGTTAGCAACAACATTTGCCTTGCCTGGATGGTAGCGAATTTCGCAATCATAATCATTAAGCGTTTCCATCCAACGACGTTGTCGCATGTTCAGTTCCTTTTGATTGAACAGATGCTAGAGACTTTTATGGTCTGTGTATGTAATACACTTTGTGCCATACAAGTAATGTCACCATAGCTTTAGTGCAAATACAACGGCACCCAATTCCAAATTGTGGGTGGTGTACTTTCTTTCATGCACCTTTAACTGTCGTGATGCATAGGCAATCACCTTGCCTTTTTGCATTAGCACACAGCCCATACCAGTGTGCGACGCATCACAGTAGATTATAAAATCCTCAATACCCTCAGGTAGAGATAACACAGGAGCATTGCTCAACTTGTGTTTAAGAATCTCAAAAGATTCTTGTTGTTTTGGACCCCAATTAAATTTAACATTCTTACGGGTCAAGGTAGTTAAAGGAGTGACTATCCTTGAAAAGTTCTCAATGAATCTTCTATAGTAACCAGCCAATCCTAAGAAGCTACGAATCTCCGATGGGGGTTTTGGGCACTTCCTAATTCATTATGGCCTCTATTTTGGCGGGATCCACTTGGATACCACGTTCACTTACCATGTGTCCAAGAAATTGAACTTCTCTAACCCAAAACTCACACTTAGAGAACTTTGCATATAGCTTCTCTTGCCCTAGTAGTTCTAGAATGCACCGACGATGTTTCTCATGATCAACTTGATTACGAGATTAAATAAGTATGTCATCTATGAAGACAATGACAAACTTATCCAAATACGGCTTGCAGACTCTATTCATGAGATCCATGAATGTTGCAGGTGCATTCGTGAGCCCAAATGGCATTACCAAGAATTCAAAATGACCATATCGGGTCCTGAAAGCAGTTTTAGGAACATCCTCTCTCCTAACCTTCAGCAGATGATAACCAGATCTTAAATCAATCTTGGAGAAATAACTCGCCCCTTGAAGTTATTCGAATAAATCGTCGATCCTGGGCAATGGATAACGGTTCTTAATTGTTAACTTATTCAGTTCTCGATAGTCAATGCACATCCGCATTGAACCGTCTTTCTTCTTAACGAAGAAGATAGGAGCTCCCTAAGGTGAGGAACTAGGCTGTATAAAGCCTTTCTCTAAGAGTTCATCTGATTGGTCCTCAACTCCTTCATTTCTGTAGGTGCTAGCCTATATGGAGCTCTGGCAACAGATGCTGATCCTGGCGGGATATCAGTTCTAAACTCCACTTGCCTATCTAGAGGTAGGCCTGGTAATTCCTCGGGGAAAACATCGGAATATTTCGAGATAGCCGGTAGGTCTTCAATATTCGGCTTAGGCTCATTAATAGTAACTTGTGCCATGTAAATGACACAACCTTTCCGCAAACACTTGGATGCCTTAAATAACAAGACCTTGTTGGCAATCCGTAGTGTGAGTCTCCAGGGATGGGGATCATTTCACCCGATGGGGTTTTAATTTCGATAAGTTTCTTATCGCAGGCAATGCGGGCTTGGTTAAGAGACAACCAATCCATGCCTAAAACTACATCGAACCTGTAACGCTTCGCATTTGTATCTTTCCGTTTCTAGCAAGTCTGCTTCGTGTTTCTATTTTTGTAAAGTCCAAACCTTGTAATCGTAATTCTATTTTCAATTCATTGTATTCTAAGGCTTTGATTGTAATCGAGATTAATCAATTATGCTAAATTCGCAAACCTTATTCGCATTTAAACTTATGATCACATGATACTTTATTCTTCGTAAATCAATTCAAAACAACGTGTAAATGTTTGATGAATGTTTATAAATCTTATACTAAACTCAAGCAAAACAATTAGTGATGTTATTCAAAAAATTCATCTTCCATTATCATAAAATCATGTCATATTATGTTCAAGAAAATACTTGTTCTTAGTTGTATTTTTTTAGAGTTTTAAAACAATGATATGCATAACCTTAGACCATTACAAGGCCAATACTTGCTTATTATAACATATGTAACATTTAAACCCTAAGTCCATCAATTATGTAATTTAAAATATCAAAAAAATAAAAAAAAAGTAGGGCAGCCCCTCTTGCGGCCGCAACCCTTAGGGACTTCCCTCTTCTTTTTTTGAATTCAAACTCCGCCAAACCACCATAAATGCAACCCTAATGCTTCCCCTATATAAACACAAGTTCCTCCGCCTCTTTCCCACTTTTACAAGCCTCCATCCTCCTCAAACAAGTCCCAAACTTCTGAAATTCTCTGCTGAAACCCAGTAGCTTGCAAGTGAGTTTCGACTCAGTTTTCTTCTTCTTTTTACATTGTTTTTCTTTCTAACACTCTTGGATAACCTCTAGGAAGGTTCTCACAAGTTTCCTTGGGCAAACTAAGGTGGAACCACACCATTTTGAGGTCCAAAAGTGCACAAACTTTCTGCCCAAATTTTTATCTTTCAAACTTAAAGTTTTTCAATGTTTTCACGTTGTTTTCTTCCTCAACATTGTTTGATAAGCCCTATGGATGTTACCATCGGTTTTCCATTGAAAACCAAGGTGGAATCACACCATTTTTGGGGCCAAACCTTTTGTTTTGGATGATAACTTATAAAACTTTTTCGAACATATTTTTAACGTAACAAATCAATGCTATATATGCCACTAACCAAACTTATGGTTAGTGTGTTAAGCTAGAATTGTTCACATACAATCAAGAGGCATATCTTGTCTCTAAACTTGTGTTTTTACTAGGGTTTCAAACCCACAAGTGTTGAGCCATCCAAGCTTTCAAGCTTGTGATGGTGTAAGTGTGATTACATGAAGGCCTTGGCCATTCAACTATTCATTCCACCCCTCAATTGATGATTTCCATAATTCTTGACCATCCGGATTGTCCTTGTGTTAATCTTGTGTAATGGTGAATCTTATGAAAGAGGTTTAGGATGGTTATCCTCCTACCTCCATGCATGACTTATATGACGTACATGATTTCTATGAAATACATGAACTATATGATTAATTAGTAATAATATAACTATATGCAAATACTTAATATAACCAAACCTTAGACCATGACCAAATTGTTAGTTGTCTTAAAAAGTAGGTTATTTTATCTTAGACTTAACAATCATTACGAATATATTGGGCATGACCCATAAAAACACAAACACCCTTCGGGGCTTATTAGTGTCAAAAACGAGTGTTAATGTCTAGATAAGAACTTTTGTTATATATACTTTCTTTGCACATTTTAAATTCCTAAACTCATTAAACTCCCCCGTCAACCTAATACTCATACACCTACGTTGCCTTGTGTAGGATAAACTTGGTGTTCCATCCCCTAAATCAACCTAACTCTCTCATGGATAATACTTTGCAAAACCGTGAGTACACTCGACCCCTTTTTATGTTTTCCACTATTTGGGTGCAACATGTTTAATTTACAAAAACTACGCTAAATCACACTTTATTCTATACACAAACAATCCATCAACATGCTTTAGTCTTACGCTACTTGAATTGTTACTTGGTATATTCTTATGTGATCTAAATGTCATTAACTTTAATCGAGCCTCCCTTAACATGTATAGCTCTATAGGAGTAACCCACCACCTGTATTCTTGTGGTCAATGTTAAGCTGAAATCTATTTTCCGGTACACTAGAGGATTAACTTGTAGATTCACATGCCTTGTTTACACTTATCTTGTATGCTAGCTATTCATGTGGATCGTTTAATCGGATTTTATACTTATGCTATGATATTAAACTTGTGTACTCGCCCATACTTTGTTATTGAACTATACTTTTTAACATGTTGCAGGTTGATGAAGTTGTTATGATGGAACTTAGTAGGAATGGCATAGAAACACGCGTAGAATACTAAGTTAATCATTATATTATTGTTGAACTTATTTCTTTGATGTTACTTTTATTTGGATTTTGTTGTAAAGTGACAATTGATGTTTTGAATAAAATGAGATGTTTAATTAAATATTGTTGCAAATAGTGTTATGATGTCTCGAGCAATCTAGTCTTCTCACTCTGATGTTTCCGCCATCGGTTGTGGTGTGACAGATTGGTATCAGAGCCATAACTATAAGGAATTAGGTAGAATTGCCATGTTCGACCTAATCTGTAGTTTAAGTGACCAACTTGACCATTCTTGCTTCAAGATTAAAATGTTAATTCTTCCTATTTGTTTCTTCCTATTTCTTTTGTCTTAAATATATGCATGTGTTTTTCCTAAAACACTTATACAATTTAAACACTTGAAGACTTGAAGACACTCAAACTATAAACGAGACGATCTCACCAAAATAGGGGTGAAACCCGCACTTTGGTGATCACTCTCAATATGCAAATTTGATTTTTGCACGAAATTACACCATCAAGTTAGGAGTGAAATCGACATCTTGATGGGAATTTCCGTTTCAAACTCTAGTGGACCCTTACCAACGAGTCGGAATACGCTCCTCGTTTAATAAGTACCAACCACACCTAGGGTACAATGTTGTCAAGTTAGAGGTGAAACCCGCACCTTGCCAACTAGTCCCATCCCTCGATTTTCAATCTCGCCAAAGTTTCGATTTTTCGATCGGTTAGAGACTGTAGTAACTGGAAGGGTAGAGTGTCGTTAATCGCTTCTCGACGAGAGCACTTTACCTATAGGACAAAGCACGTTTCTCTAATTTGAAAGGATTTCGATTCACTTTGGAATCGTCAAACGTTTCTCAACCCGAAACACTCCAATATTTTATTGAGCCTATCTTTTATGCTATCTCAATTTCTATGTGTTTTTAATACTTGTTATCTCGTTCATTTCGAACCCGATGCACGATTCGCACGCCCTTCGTAACCAAAAACAATAATAATAATTCTCGTGAACCAACTAAATTTATACTCCTTTACGCAAATCATATGTCTTTATGCTTTTGAATGCCAACATGCTTATGCTACCTATGTGAAATTATACGTGTTACATGATACTTAAGTGCTCAAAATGGATACTTTTCTTTATAACAACACTTTACGATCAAAGCCTAAATCTATCTTTTATTGTCAACCCTTTTAGATGTCTTTCTCTCAAAGCGTTATGGGAAGAAGGAGGTCAAAGTCCAAGTCGAAGTCCCAATCCGACTCCATGTCGAAGAAGGACTGCATGAAATTCATGGCTGAGCAAATGGCTGAACACATGGCTAAGGTCATCCCCGAAATAGTCAGCAAGGTCCAGCCCCCACCTAACACCGAATCACCTCATACCTCTGTTGACTCCAAAGTCGAACCACCCAAAGCCACCTTCACCCATAAGCAATTTTGTTCCTGCAAAGCCTTACGCTCGGCGAGGCGGACGCCACTAAACTGCTACAATGGTTCGACGCCATTGAACTCACCTTCATCCAAAGTGGTTGCCTCGACCACTTGCGCACCTTGAACGCCATGGGAGTGTTCCGATCGAGAGCCCTTGATTGGTGAACTTCCGAGCGTAGCGCTCGTGACAACGAGGTCGCCCACTCCCTCCCTTGGTCGAGCTCAAGAAGTTAATGGAAAGTGATTTTTGCCCCCTCACGAACTCCAACGACTCGAGACTGAGTTTTTCCTACAAGTGGGGAATGACAACGCTGGCCTCCGACCCGTTTTAAGAAACTGAGCTTGATTTCCCAAGTCAAGTCGACACTACTGAGGAAGCAGTCGCTAAATACATACGTTACCTTCCTCCTAACCTCATTGACCTGGTCAATGCCACCTCCCCCAACACCCTCGAGGATGCCTTTCGGCTGGCTGCTCGCTTGAACACCCGCCAAGTCCTTCGTGAAGCCGCCAAGGCTCCACCGAGGAAAGCCAACCAAGCAACCACTTGAATGCATTACCAAACTGCCTCGCCAAAACCTCCAAGAAGCAACACCAAGGGCAAGAAGCGGAAGGCTTCGAGCCCAATTCGCACGGTAGTCACTCCGCCAAACCCCCACCAGCCAGCTTTGCCCGCACCCAAATCCATCAAGAAAGCATACACCAGGCCCCATCCCAAGTGCAATACTTGTCCCTTCCATCACCCGGTTACCGCCCATGCCGCCTATGCACGTCTGCAATAGGTATGGCACCTTACCCAGCAATGCCGGAATGCTCCTCAAGCCCCATCAACCAAGCCTGAGCAATGACCACCACACCTCCTCAAAACCCTATCGGTAATCAAAACCGACCCCTAGCTCCTGCCGCTGTGCCTGCTTCAGATGCGGAGACCCAAATCACTTCGTCAACAACTGCCCGCAGCGTAACAACAACAACAATTAGCAGCAGCAGCAAGCTCGCGGCCGAGCCTTTTCATCACGGCTGCTCAAGCTCAAAACTCAAACGACGTCATATCGGGTACGTTCCTTGTTAACAATGTCTACGCACGTGTTTATTTGATACTGGTGCGGATAAAAGTAGTGTATCCATTGAATTCGAACCTTTACTTATGTGTAGTCATTCTAAGTTGCCTAAACCATTTGAAGTCGAAGTCGTCGACGAAAAATGCGTCACCATCGATTCTGTCCTCTCTATTGTTCTTTAAACCTCAATGATCATACGTTTTCTATTGACCTCTTACCAATGCCAATGGGTAGTTTTGATATCATAGTAGGCATGGATTGGCTATGGCGAGTCCGTTCTGAAGTTGTTTGTTCGGCAAAAATGCATTCGCCTTCCCCTTCCCAATGATGATTCCTTGCACGTCTATGGCGAGAAACCTTCCAAAGGTCTCAAGCTTATGTCATGATTCAAGCGAACAAGTACTTGCGTAAGGAATACTTCGCCTTTCTTGCCCACATTATGGAAAAGAAGGAGAAGGGTCCAAGCATGAGTGAAGTTCCCGTTGTGCGCGAATTCCCTGATATCTTTCCTGAGGATCTTCCTGGTCCTCCTCCCGCTCGTTCTGTTTATTTTCGCATCGACCTCATCCCTGGTGCAACTCCAGTCGTAAAATCCCCCTATCGTCTAGCACCCTCGGAGATGTAAGAACTATCTAGTCAACTCCAAGAGCTTCTTGAGAAGGGCTTCATACGCCCCAGCACATCTCCTTGGGGCGCTCCCGTTCTGTTCCTCAAAAAGAAAGACGGATCCTTTCGCAAGTGCATTGACTATCGTTAGCTCAACAAGCTTACAGTCAAGAACCGTTACCCTCTTCCTCGCATCGACGACCTTTTCGATCAGCTTCAAGGCGCGGCTTGCTTCTCTAAAATCGACCTTCGCTCTGGTTATCATCAACTTCGATTCCTCGAAGATGATATACCCAAAACTGTGTTCCGCACACGTTATGGGCACTACGAGTTCGTAGTCATTCCCGGCTGACCAACGCACCCGCCGTGTTTATGGATTTGATGAATCGCGTGTGTAAGCCTTATCTTGACCGATTCGTGATCGTCTTTATTGACGATATCCTAATCTATTCCAAGACGCGAGAAGAGCATGAGCAACACTTGCGTCTTATCCTTCAGCTGTTGCGAACCCACGTCTCTACGCCAAGTTCTCCAAGTGTGAATTTTGGTTAAAAGAGGTTCAATTTCTTGGTCATGTCGTCAACGAGCTTGGTATTCACGTTGACCCCACAAAAATCGAGCGGTGAAAATTGGATTGCTCTTAAGGCTCCGTCCAAAATTCGTTTGTTTCTCGGCTTAGCCGGTTATTACCGTCGCTTCATTTCGAACTTTTCAAAAGTTGTCGTGCCTCTAACTTCCTTGACTCAAAAGGATAAACCTTTTGTTTGGGTTTCGAGCAAGAGGAGTCTTTTCAAACGCTCAAGGACATGCTTTGCAATGCTCCTAATCCTAACCCTTCCCGATGGTAATGACGATTTTGTCGTGTATTGCGATGCCTCAAGATAAGGTCTTGGTTGCGTTCTGATGCAACGAGATAAGTTATCGCTTACCCGTCACATCAACTCAAAATTCATTAGAAAAATTACACTACGCACGACCTTGAACTTGGTTCAGTTGTTTTTGCATTAAAGATATGGCGACACTACCTTTATGGTACAAAGTGTACGGTCTCCACCAACCATAAGAGACTTCAGCACATCTTTAATCAAAAGAAACTCAACATGCGTCAGCGTCATTTGGTAGAGCTATTAAACGACTATGACTGCGATATCCGCTACCACCCTTGTAAAGAAAATGTCGTGGCTGACGCACTTAGTCGGAAAACCTCATGTTAAGAGTGTACGTTGTTACCAAAACTTTGGAATGGCTTCAAGAGATGATTCGTGAGGCACAATACTCGACCGTTAATGAGGGCAACCTCGATAATGAGTTGAAGTGTGGTGCTGAAACCCAACTCGTGACCAAATCCGATGGCATCATGTGCTATCTCGACCGTATTTGGATTCCTAATCTGATAATCTTCATGACCTCTTGATGAGTGAAGCTCATAAATCTCGATATTCAATTCACCCTAGAACCGATAAGATGTATCACGATCTCCGAGCATCATACTGGTGGCCTGGAATGAAGAAAGATATCACCTGCTATGTTTCGAAGTGCCTTACTTGCTCCAAGGTAAAGGCCGAGCATCAAAGACCCTCTGGCTTACTCGAACAACCAGAAATTCATGTTTGGAAGTGGGAGAGTATTGCTATGGATTTCATAACCAAGCTCCCTCGTACATCGTCTGGTCACGATAGTATTTGGGTAATCATCGATCGTTTGACCAGGTCTGCTCATTTCCTCCCCATACATGAAGACTACCGAGTTGAGAAATTGGCTCATATCTAGCCGGATGAAATCATCTGTCGTCATGGTGTCCCCATTGACATTATCTCCGACCGTGATGGTCGCTTCACTTCTCGCCTTTGGCAAACATTTCAAAAGACCCTAGGTACTCAACTCAATCTTAGTACTGCTTTCCATCCTCAGTCCGATGGTCAAACCGAGCGTACTATCCAAACTCTAGAGGGCATGCTTCGTTCTTGCATAATTGATTTTGGTGTCAACTTTGGTCGAATTCTCGTACAATAACAGTTACCACGCGAGTATTCAAATGGCACCATTCGAGGCATTGTATGGACGCAAGTGTCGATCGCCTATTTGCTGGCACGAGATCAGGGAAGCTCAAATCACCGGTCCTGAGCTTATACAACAGACGACGGACAAGATTTTGAAGATTCGGGACAACTTGTTGAAAGCTAGAAGCCGACAAAAGAATTACGCAGATAAAAGACGCAAGCCCTTGGAATTCCACGTTGGTGACTTTGTACTTCTCAAGGTATCCCCTTGGAAGGGTGTAGTTCATTTCAGGAAAAAGGGAAAGCTCGCTCCTCGCTACGTAGGTCCTTTCAAGATTCTCGAGAGGATTGGCAAGGTAGCCTACCGACTGGAACTACCACAAGAGCTCAAAAACGTTCATCCTACCTTCCATGTCTCAAAATTTAAAAGATGTCTCGTTGAAGAAGGGCTCCAAGTTCCGCTTGAAGATCTTCAAATCAATGAGACTTTACATTTCATGGAAAAACCAGTCGAAATCATGGACCGAAGTACTAAGCAGCAAAGGCGCAGTCGAATTCCTATCGTGAAGGTTCGATGGGAAGGAAAACATGACGCTGAATTTACTTGGGAACTTGAAAGCGACATGAAGACTAAGCATCCGCATTTGTTCGTTGCGTCTTCCTAAATTTTCGAGACGAAATTCCCGAAAGCAGGGGAGACTGTAACGCTTCGCATTTGTATCTTTCCGTTTTTAGCAAGTCTGCTTCGTGTTTCTATTTTTCGAAATTCAAACCTTGTAATCGTAACTCTATTTTCAATTCATTGTATTCTAAGGCTTTGATTGTAATCGAGATTAATCAATTATGCTAAATTCGCAAACCTTATTCGCATTTAAACTTATGATCACACGATACTTTATTCTTCGTAAATCAATTCAAACAACGTGTAAATGTTTGATGAATGTTTATAAATCTTATACTAAACTCAAGCAAAACAATTAGTGATGTTATTAAAAAAATTCAAGCTTCCATTATCATAAAATCATGTCATATTATGTTCAAGAAAATACTTGTTCTTAGTTGTATTTTTTTAGAGGTTTAAAACAATAATATGCATAACCTTAGACCATTACAAGGCCAATACTTGCTTATTATAACATATGTAACATTTAAACCCTAAGTCCATCAATTATGTAATTTAAAAGATCAAAAAAATAAAAATAAAGTATGGCAGCCCCTCTTGCGGTCGCAACCCTTAGAGACTTCCCTTTCTTTTTTTGAATTCAAACTCCGCCAAACCACCATAAATGCAACCCTAATCCTTCCTCTATATAAACACAAGTCTTCCACCTCTTTCCCACTTTTACAAGCTTCCATACTCCTCAAACAAGTCCCAAACTTCTGAAATTCTCTGCTGAAACTCAGTAGCTTGCAAGTGAGTTTCGACTCACTTTTCTTCTTCTTTTTACATTGTTTTTCTTTCTAACACTCTTGGATAACCTCTAGGAAGGTTCTCACAAGTTTGCATGGCAAACTAAGGTGAAACCACACCATTTTGAGGTCCAAAAGTGCACAAACTTTCTGCCCAAATTTTTATCTTTCAAACTTCAAGTTTTTCAATGTTTTCACTTTGTTTCTTCCTCAACATTGTTTGATAAGCCCTAAGGATGTTACCATAGGTTTTCCATGGAAAACCAAGGTGGAATCACACCATTTTTGGGGCCAAACTTTTTTTTTGGATGATAACTTATAAAACTTTTCGAACATATTTTTAACATAACAAATCAATGCTATATATGCCACTAACCAAACTTATGGTTAGTGTGTTAAGCTAGAATTGTTCACATACAATCAAGAGACATATCTTGTCTCTAAACTTGTGGTTTTACTAGGGTTTCAAACCCACAAGTGTTGAGCCATCCGAGCTTTCAAGCTTGTGATGGCGTAGGTGTGATTACATGAAGGCCTTGGCCATTCAACTATTCAATCCACCCCTCACTTGATGATTTCCATAATTCTTGCCCATCCGGATTGTCCTTGTTTTAATCTTGTGTAATGGTGAATCTTATGAAAGAGGTTTAGGATGGTTATCCTCCTACCTCCATGCATGACTTATATGACTTACATGATTTCTATGAAATACATGAACTATATGATTAATTAGAAATAATATAACTATATGTAAATACTTAATATAACTGAACCTTAGACCATGACCAAATGGTTAGTTGTCTTAAAAAGTTGGTTATTTTATTTTAGACTTAACAATCATTACGATTATATTGGGCATGACCCATAAAAACACAAACACCCTTCGGGGCTTATTAGTGTCAAAAACGAGCGTTAATGTCTAGATAAGTGCTTTCGTTATATATACTTTCTTTGCACATTTTAAATTCCTAAACTCATTAAACTCCCCGTCAACCTTATACTCATACACCGACATTGCCTTGTGTAGGATAAACTTGGTGTTCCATCCCCTAAATCAACCTAACTCTCTCACGGATAATACTTTGCAAAACCGTGAGTACACTCGGCCCCTTTTTATGTTTTCCACTATTTGGGTGCAACATGTTTAATTTACAAAAACTACACTAAATCACACTTTATTCTATACACAAACATCATCAACATGCTTTAGTCTTACGCTACTTGAATTGTTGCTTGGTATATTCTTATGTGATTTAAATGTCATTAACTTTGATCGAGCCTCCCTTAACATGTATAGCGCTATAGGAGTAACGCACCACCCGTATTCTTGTGGTCAATGTTAAGTTGAAATCTATTTTGTGGTACACTAGAGGATTGACTTGTAGATTCACATGCCTTGTTTACACTTATCTTGTATGCTAGCTATTCATGTGGATCGTTTAATCGGATTTTATACTCGCCAAAGTTTCGATTTTTCGATCGGTTAGAGACTGTAGTAACTGAAAGGGTAGAGTGCCGTTAATCGCTTCTCGACGAGAGCACTTTACCTATAGGCCAAAGCACGTTTCTCTAATTTGAAAGGATTTCGATTCACTTTGGAATCATCAAACGTTTCTCAACCCGAAACACTCCAATATTTTATTGAGCCTATCTCTTATGCTATCTCAATTTCTATGTGTTTTTAATACTTGTTATCTCGTTCATTTCGAACCCGATGCACGATTCGCACGCCCTTCGTAACCAAAAACAATAATAATAATTCTCGTGAACCAACTAAATTTATACTCCTTTACGCAAATCATACGTTTTTATGCTTTTGAATGCTAACATGCTTATGCTACCTATGTGAAATTATACGTGTTACATGATACTTAAGTGCTCAAAACGGATACTTTTCTTTATAACAACACTTTATGATCAAAGCCTAAATCTATCTTTTATTGTCAACCCTTTTAGATGTCTTTCTCTCAAAGCGTTATGGGAAGAAGGAGGTAAAGTCAAGTCGAAGTCCCAATCCGACTCCATGTCAAAGAAGGACTGCATGAAATTCATGGCTGAGCAAATGGCTGAAACATGGCTAAGGTTATCCCCGAAATAGTCAGCAAGGTCCAGCCCCCACCTAACGCCGAATCACCTCATACCCCTGTTGACTCCAAAGACGAACCACCCAAAGCCACCTTCAAGGGTGAGGGATAGAGACAGGTCAGCAGCGGACCTATAGGTACTAGGCTGAGTAGCCTTTACCATGCCCTTAATCTCAGGATCTAACCCATTAATAAAACGCGTGATGCGTTTGGTTTCAGGGGTGATCAAATAGGAAACTAACCTAGATAGGGAGTTAAAGTCAGAACGTACTTCCGACAATCTAGGTTCTTCGTTGAACGACACAAAAAGTCTGTCTCTAATTTCTCCACCTCATGAGGTGGGCAGTAAGTTTCCTTAACAAGGTCCACAAACTTGGACCATCCCAAATTATACAGGTGTACTTTACTGTAGACTGGATAATGGCTTTCCACCAATTAGGGCATCGCCCTTAAAGGACTGTGATACATATTTGACCACATCCTTATCAGCACAGCTGCTGATATCTACGATTGTCTCTATCTCATCTATCCATTTTAGGGCTTCCACATCTCCTTTCTCCCCATTAAAATCTCGGGGCTTGCAGGAGACGAAATATTTATAGGTACATTCGTCTTTAATAGATCGGGACCTATCAGCGAAATTTATTTTCTTTGGTTCACTCTTCACATTCGAAGAGTGAGCGGAGCTCTCCTTATGAGCTGAGGATGGGGTAATCGATAATGGCCTAGAGCGAGTAGCACTCGACTCTTTAAACTTTTCTATGGCCTTTCCCATGGCCTTTTCAACGGTTGCGTCAATGGGAGCCTGGAAAACGTCATTATTAATAGCTCTATTTTTAGCATTATTAGCGTCAATATCCTGGTGGCTACTTTGCGCCTCATTCGAGTTAGCCATCTTTTAAGCCTTGGTTCTATACACCAATAAAATTCTTTCTTAGCCGTGGTATTAACAACCATATTGGCTTTAAATATTGGATATGACAATCCATTGCCTAATCAAGCTAGTGTGAATAACATCACAACTCTTAGACTTATTATATCTATAATTGGCCTAGATCACAAAAGGACCATCACAGGCAAATTACAATTTGGACATAGTCTATATATTATTGGACAGTGGATCATAATGTCACAACTGTCATTGTCATATAGACAATTATATATAGCCCATAGGCTTGACATAAAATTTATGGCACATAGGCCTGTCACTAGTGGACATAAAATATGGCACATAGGCATGTCACTAATGGACTGAAAATATGGCACATAGGCCTATCACTAATGGACATAAAATATGGCACATATGCCTGTCACTAATGGACATAAATCATAGCCCCAAAGGTAATACATCACTATTGGGTGTTTTAATCATAGCCCCAAAGACAATACATCAGTAAAGGATGTTTTAATCATAGCCCCAAGGGCAATACATCACTAATGGATGTTTTAATCATAGCCCCAAAGGCAATACATCACTAATGGATGTTTTAATCATAGCCCCAAGGGCAATACATCACTAATGGATGTCTTAATCATAGCCCCAAGGTCATACATCACTTATGGATGTTTAATCATAGCTCCAAGGGCAATACATCACTAATGGATGTTTAATCATAGCCCCAAGGGCAATACATCTCTAATGGATGTTTTAATCATAGCCCCAAGGGCAATACATCACTAATGGATGTTTAATCATAGCCCCAAGGGCAATACATCTCTAATGGATGTTTTAATCATAGCCTCAAGGGCAATACATCACTAATGGATGTTTAATCATAGCCCTAAGGGCAATACATCACTACTGGATGTTTAATCATAGCCCAAGGGTAATATATCTCTAATGGATGTTTAATCATTAAACTATTGATATTAGTCGGGATCAATTTTGATCACATAGGCTATATACGGTTAGGACATAGTCCATTACCTTGATGGCTAGTGTGGTTCCTCAAGTCACACTACCAGGAGTATGATACTCTCCTGAATGTTAACATAAGAGTACCTTAATGGTTGAATAATAGTCCCGGTCGCATTGACCTTAACGAGTTGGAGGCTTGAACTTAAGTCCACCACCTCTGGATAGAAGGATAACTTCCCTTAACTATCCTGATAGAAGTCCCCTTCGTACTTAACTATCATTTATAAATTGGCCAAATGTGCGGTCTGTGCCACTTGGCTAATCAAAACCATTAAGATCTTTTTGGAATTATATCGCAGAGCATAAATTTCGAGTAAAATCGAGACGCTCGTATGAAGAGATAAATACATATTTATAATTCCAAAAATATCTCATTAAATTCCAAATAGAAATTACAATACTAGAAAATGAAATAAATTGTCCATGCAAGGACTACAGAAAACAAAATGTCCACGCAGGGACTAAGGAAATAACAATGTCCTCGCAGGGACTAACATATGTTAGAAGAGACTTCACTCGTCTTTCTTTCCCTTAACCAGTTTGGAGAGTTTCTTAAAGAACTTGTTCGTCTTCTTCTCTGTTTTCAACACTTGCTGTTGCATTTCTTTCATTCTTTCTAGGGCCTCGTTAATGGCCTCAAGTGGTGGCGGAGGTTGTGGTTGTGGTTGTGGCATAACCGGATACTGGTACCCATAAGTTGGTCTCCAGTGGGTGGATAAGCAAGTGGGAAAGGAGACGGGTAAAGTGCGTTATGCATAACCGCTTGCATATAAGGGTCATGCGACCATGCTTGATAGTCCACTAGTGTAGTCGGGTTAAATGGATCATATCCAGACGTATCTGGATATGTGGGGATAGAGTTACTATAACCCGATGGTGGTGGTTGAACTGTAGGTGTTGGTGTTGGTTCCACCACAGGTGAGGTGTTAGAGGGTCCACCCATTTGTGGGTCCACTTGGATAGTAGGGTAAGGGTTGGGAAAAGGTGGCAATGATCCCGACCTTTGACCTGCACAATACGTGCTCCATGCTTCCTCCTTGGTGGTTCAGGTGGTGGTTGAGGTTGGTCCACCAGTTCCATGTGCACATCTTCTTGCACGGGAGGTGGTTGGGATTGACAGGAAGGAGTATTGGCGAAGGTTAATTGGTTCCAATATTGGTCCCACTCATTAGGACCTTGGTAAGGCGATCCGGCATAGGAGTTCGAATCGCTTGAGATTTCAATGGGATGCTTATGCGATCCCGGCAACGGCATCTCCGGGTCGAAGTCCTCGTCCATGGGGTTTGGTTGGTCTAACTGATTTTGATCGGCTGGAGGTGTGTTAAAGTATTGGTTTGGATTAAACTCATCATGGTAAGAATGATGAGAGTGATGGGAGCGGTGAGAGTGGTGCGAATGGTACGAGTGGTAAGAACTTTGAGTGTGGGTAGGCGAATGTTGGGCAAATGGCCATTAATCTCCGGAGTCCTCATAGGGGTTCGGGTGATGTGGATGTGAAGGGATGTGTCCTGATGGTCCTCCCATCATGGGTCCTTTTCCTCGTCCTCGTACACGTGGCGGTATTTTCCTGTTAAAAATCAATTCAAAAACAATACTAAAAAGTTAATAATGAGATGAGTAATCCTAGGTCAATGCCTAGACTCAGAAGTCTAAGGAATGTGCTCGTGTAAATTTGAGATTAAACACAAAAAGTATAGTGTTTAATTCTCTCAAACGTTGGCTCTGATACCAACCTGTCACACCCGGATTTCCTATCCAAATCCATACACCGGTGGGCCCGGGTGGGGAGTATTGTGACGTAAGTTGATAACATCATAGTCAATTAAACACGACACAACGGAAGTCTTGGAGTAAACTTACTATTACAAACCAAATGTTCGAAATAAAATAATATACAGGCTCGTAATAGAAGATCCACATGCGGATCATAAAATGTACAAGAAAGAATATAAAACAGACTTTTGGGCAGATCTAAGGATTTGCAAGATCCTCTTAATCACTACCGAGCAGGCCTATTTCGTATTGTACCTGCAGTTTAGTCTTTGGACGATGCGTCAGCTTTCGCTGGTAAATACACCCGACTGACTCGTTTTGAAAAACATTTTAGAAATTAGATTTAAGTGCACAGGACACAAATCTTTTATAACTTGAGAAAGTTACTTTGTAACCTTGTTAACAGATTCACATGTTTGTCCATACATACAGGGCCTAGTACATAGACCGAGACTGATTAAATACACACCACTTAGAACTCCCAGATGAGTTATCCCCAGCGTCTTCGGTAATTTGCATTTGAGCGTCTGTCAGGTGTATGCATACACCCCGCGCTAAAGTCGTGGCCATTATCTAATGTAATGAGCCGAGGATATCCAGGACATGGTAATTTAACCCCTGATGTTTAAGTTATCAAACAAAACTGATTAAAACAGAATATACGATTTACTAGCCACAATCTGGCATTCGATTGATCCCATTTCTGACGAAGCAGTAATAATTTACCGTATCCCAAGCCCGTATATGGAAAATAAGTCAAGAGTATTTACCTGAGCTAGTCTTCTTTAATTTCAATAACTCAGTTGTATACAAAAGTACTAAGTGCAGGTAACATTTACCGGCAAGGCTCTAGTCTAGATTATGGCATAAGCTAACCAATTAAATATTAACGGTCTTTATTTAAGTCATAGACTTATACCGAGTAGTGTACATGATCAAAACGTATAACGCTTGATTAAACGATGATTGGATAGAATGTAGTTTAAACCCAACAAGTACTTTTACTTGCATAATATGGGTAAACAATTAACATTCTGGATTTTGAGATTAAAATGACAAGTTTAAACCCGTTTCGGTTAATTTTCGTAAAATAGTTACATATACTTTACTGTATGCATATTAGCGATATCGGGTAACCGGATGAGTCATGGACAAGTTCTATATGCCATTATACTTTAATTAAGTTGTAATATCAGTAGGATATCAACTTATATGCCCGTTAAGGTTTTAAAATGAAACTATGCCTCCTATGGGCATTTCGGTAATTTCATACCGTATAAAAGGAACTTGAATCTAATTAAATGTTATGATTATAAGTATTCCGGAAAAATAATTTATTTATGATATAATATTAGTAGGATATCAATTATATGTGTAATTTATATTTTATGACCAAACTATGCACCGAAGGGGCATTTTGGTCATTTTACACATAGTTTATAAATTATTTGGGATTCTGAGTTCATAACATGTACCTACTTGTAAATATGTTTAAGATAAGTTTTAAAATCAGTAGGTAACAAATCTTGGTCAATTAATATGGTTTAAAACCATACTATGCGCCGAAACGACGCTTAGTCGTAAAATGACGATTTACGTGATGTTAACCGAAAACTGATGTTAAGGTCAGATTAAAATGTCTTAGATATGTTATTTAATATAAAATATCAGTAGGTAAAAGATTTATCTTGAAAAGATATGATTAAAACCAATTTATGAGCCACAAGGGCTTTATCGTCATTTGTCGACATAAAACAAGGACCTTTTGTAAACTCAATTTAAACTCAGTTTAACATCCCAAATAATCCTACTTATAATATTACATCAGTAGGAAACTTATTTCAAGTTCATTATCATTAAAACCTTGTTTTATGCAAAAAGGACATTTTAGTCAAAATGGCATAATTATAGAGCTTGCACATAAACTTAGATTCTGATTATGAACATGTAATATAACCTCAGAGGGTTATGCTACATTATATTACGATCATAATGCAACTTTAATCAGTAGATAACTAATCTAAATCGGGTCAGAATCAAAGTCAAAGCAGAAGTCAAACTTTGCGACTTTTGGTTGCGAACCGACCCTAGAACTGAAATTGACGAGCCGAACATGTTCTTACATGTTCTAATAATTATTACCAACTTGTTTAAGTGTCAAAATATGTTTCATAACATATATAAGATCAATTTATGATTTTTCTGAAACATGCATGTTTGACTTTTTAATATCATAACTTTGACCCGTAAATTGGTCTAGCAAACGTGATCTTCAGGAGGTGCCCTTTATAGGGGTTAACACCTACCTTATTACGATCACTTAGCCATGTTCATTACGAACAATGGCTGGACCATAATGGTCTTAACCGAAAGTCAAAACGTTTTCCGTAAAACGCTTGACTTTGGCTATAAAAGCTTATAAACGAAATGCACAAAGAAGGAACACTTAAAAGAGGTTCACAGGATTCAAGAGAACTAAGTTGGATGCTCCTTTCCGTTAGGAACTTCCAGAGGAGGGAGAAGAGTTGAAAAATGAGAAAGATGCAAGTTGAAATGGTGAACTTGAGCACTTATTTATAGTTGGAGAACTCAAAGGAGGTGATGCCAGGTGTTTAGGGGTGTAAGAGGAGGCTTACAAGTGTCCCAAAACGTGGCATAGCTGTTTGGAAAGCCATAGTTTTAAGAAAATGGTTTTTGGCATTTTTTTTGGAAGCCAAGGAAACTTTCTTCAGACACAGGCCTCTCGTGCCCCGCGAGCGCCCCATGGGCAGAATTGAAGTTTGTCACTTTTAGCCCCTCAACTTATTAAACACCCTTAAAACCTCCTAAAACACTTTTTTAGCACTTTTAGCCCTCCGTAGCCAATACTTGGCATACCCGGGATTATGCTCGGACAATTGTTGAGTTCTCGGTTCGTTAAAAGGTCACTCAGAGGTAATAATTAACATGTTGACACTATTAATCCCTCCATTATCCAACTTTCATATAATTACGGATTCAATCCCTCTCGTCCAACAAATGGGACATATGAGAGTTAGGACTTCGTAAAGGATCACTCATAGGCTCGTTATAAGCATGTTGACTCTGATGTCACTCAGAGGTTGGGCTTGTTGACACAACGGTTATTCAGATGCCAAGTTTTAAGCATGTTGACACTAACGGTTACTCAGAGGCTATGTTTTAAGCATGTTGACACTAATGGCACTCAGAGGCTATGTTTTATGCATGTTGACATCAGAAGGTCACTCAGAGACTTAGTTTGAGCATGTTGACACTTTGAGTCATTGTTAGTCTTTAATAGACTAAAAAAATAAAATACGGCACGTGTCACTATACTATTGGACACGATTTTACAGGGTGTTACAAAGTAATGGATAAAATGCCTAAATGGATTTTACTAATTAATAGTGTGGCTAAATAGACCTATAATAGAACTGAATGAGAAATGTGGTATTAAAGTCCATAAGTTCATGATAGTTATATGATGGTCGTGATGTAGGATGCATAATTTAACTATCTTGTGGAAGTTATAATAGTTTGACTCTTGACAAGCTAGGTGGGCGCTTGGAAATAAATGGGTCAAACGGTCAAAGACATGAGGAAGCTCGAACAGACACAAGGTAAGTAAAGCTTACACCTTCTAGAATAGAATCACTATATAAGTAATAGGAAGTACATGGTTAAAAATGGTTGCGGTTAAATGGATAAAAATTTCAACATAAGACCCCATGTTGTAAACCATGAAACGGGTCAAAATGGTAAGTAACCATGTTTTGGTGATAAACCAATAAAATTTTAAAATAATACCTTCCGGCGCGAACCAGTACATGTCAAACGAGTAAAATGGTAAGTAACCATGTTTTGGTGATAAACCAATGAATTCCTAAAATAGGAGGACCCTATGGCGTAAACCATAACGGGTTAAATGGGTAAGATGGTAAGTATGCACCTTTTGGAAATAAACAATACATGGTTACTTGAAACACTAAAAGGATAAGCTATGAATGGGTCAAATGGACAATCAGGTCAAATGGTGATGTTGTCACCATTTAGATATGATATTTGATACTTTGTTTGTCAAGTTTCATACTTACAGGTAAACATAATGTACGGGCATGCATTACCATGAATTAGCGAATATAATCGCAAGATATTGATAACGGGTCATTGCTTTGATAAACACCAGGTACGTGTAAAGGATTATACTTTTGGTAGAGGCTTATGGCCCGACGAAAGATGGTTGGGCCAGATGTGGCAAATAGATTAAATCAAGTGAGATATACCTAGTCTTTGGGTAAAAGGGCCTTTAGAGCCTATAACATGTCTACGATGCGAAATCTCGACCAAATGGGTTTTAAACCACTAAACTATTGGAAACTTTTATGTCCTTAAGGACATAATAAATCTAGATGGAATAACGAGCTAAATGTGTCCGCTAGTTTTCATTTAAAATTATAAAAAGTTTCCGGTTCGAAAAAGGATTATAATTGACTAAAACGCCCTCGGATAATGTTTCGAGCAAACTACCTCGAAGGTAATTTAAAAATGAATTCTTTGATAGAATTGGTCATTTTGGTAATACAAGAAAATAGGAGACATGAACTCAATGCATAATGCCTCCTAACAGGTCAGGTAAAGTAGTTAATGGAAAAAAAAATGTTGGAGACTAGAGCTAGAATGCTCAAGTCACATAACGGGTCACATCGACCGAAACGACCTAAAATGCTCAACAAATGATTTATTGTCGCCTAATCAAGTTCGGGTCTTAATTGGGTTTCCGGAACTCGTACCAAAGGCAATATATATGAATCATGACGTAATGAGGTTTTTGGACTATTTATAAAACATTATTTCTAGTGAGCCAGGCATTATGCCTAATGAACCAGACATATCTAGTGAACCAAGAATTATGTCTAGTGAGTCCGGCATAACTAATGAGTCAGGCATTATGTCTAGTGAGTCAGGCATAACTAAAGAGTTAGGCACAATGCCTAGCAAGACAGGCATTTCACCCGAAAGAACTGAATTTGTTTTCTTGTCGATTTTTCCCACTTATTAACACAAACACTAACCTTTTTGTAGGTGTTCATGATAGGTAAAATCTAAAGCAATCACCGGATAGACGATCTAGCCACATGAGGAACCAAACAATCTTAAACCACCATCTCCTTGGGGATGATCACGAGCATGCGTCACAAGGTTTCTCAAGTCCAAAACTTTTATGTGTTTTGGAATGTGTTATACGAGTAATAATTTATTACGCCAGTTGTTTGGGTCATCAGTTAACCTGGATTTGTAAGTTCTATGTCAAAAAAATTGGGACCTAAACATTCGAATATTTTAAGATATTTGATAATTATAGGAACGAGTGTTACATATAAAGACCTAAGTGAAAAGAAATCAAATCAAAAGGGTTTAATTTATACTTTAACTATTAATATAAGGGCATAAGTGAAAAAAATCCACCCCGGGATCAAGTGGTGGTGTTTCCAGCCGTGGTAAATGTGATATTAACAAAATAAAAGGCTACGTGAACTCGTGAAGCGTGTGTTACGTTTTTCCTTTTCTTATATAAAGTTTTTATTGAGAAGTGTTTTTAACAAAATAAAAACGCTACGCATAACGTGCATGTTAGGTTTTCATTGAGAAGTGTATAAAAATTTTTGTTAATAAAATAAAAAGCTTAAGTTGATTGAGAACGAAACGACACTTACTGTAAAACACTTTTCAACAAAAGATGATTGATATTCAAGATGATGATATTTCAAAATCCAGGTAGTAGTATCTATTCCTAAAACCTTAAAGTTATTATTAAAAAAGAACATCTCAAATTGAATGTCAATCTAAAAAATAGTGTTGTATAAGAGTAAATGACTTGAATCGCACTTGAATAAGCTCATTTGAAGGTGGATCGATTCTAAATCACTCGAGACTGAACCAATCTTGGATATGGTGTCGTCCTAAATTTTTCCAAAACTAAATTATTTTAATTTAATCTAAACTTATATATTTAAAATATTTTAATTAATTTAAAACAAACTAAAATAACATTAAATAATAAATACATTAAGAGGTCAATTTATGGTATTTTAAAGTTATATATTTAAAATATTTAGTTAGTTTAAGAAGAAAAATATCAAATAATAAACAAATCTATAAATATAATAGTTATAATTATAACAAAACTATATGAATTAAGTTTGATTCTATAATTTTAGAGTGAAATTTGTTTTAAAACAAACAAGAGGGTTCAATTTATATTTTACCTATTAGTACAAAGGTCTAATTCAAAAGAAATCCAATCAGGAGGGTTTAAATTGTATTTGACCTATTAGTATAAAGGTTTAAGTGAACAAGAAATCAAGTCAAGAGGGTTTAATTTGTATTTTAACTATAATATAAGGGTCAAAGTGAAAAATCCGCCATGGGGTTGGGAGTGGTGTTCCAGAACGAGGTAAATTTGATTTTAACAAAATAAAAGCTATACAAAGCGCATGCTACCTTTGGCTTTTTCTTATATAAAATTATTATTGAGAAGTGTTTTTAACAAAATAAAAATGTTACATAGTGTGCGTGTTAGGTTTTTTGTTGAGAAGTATTTTTTCTATCTATGCTTTTATTTAATTTTATTGAAAATTGTTAAGCCCCCACCGTGAAGCGTGGATTCTCCTGCTAGTTAATCTAAATTGTTACAAGCTATAATGATTATAATAGCATTAGAATGGTATTTTAACAATAACATCAAAAGCGCGCCACACATTACCCTTACACTGTTATCGTGACTGTCACCATGAATGATGGACATAAATAGTTTGCTTTGATGGCACATTTGGACTTCATGCACTCGTACCACCTGATGACTTCAGTTCACAAAAAGACGTCTCGTTTGGTTAAAAAGAACGAACAATCATAATCTTACATAAAGTCATATCTATAATCGTTCATCCTACTTGTTGGTTCTTGTAGCCAACCCGAAATGATAAGTCTTCACAACAACAAAAAACCATCTTGGTACAAAATCTTGGATGATATAAGAGCACAAATGTCTTTTTGGATCAAAGCAAAGTTAGCAGGGTTTAATTAGGAGTCTTGGTGTAATTTTAATGTTTCTTGTTTCTTATAAACCATAATATGTAATTCCATAAGTGTTTTCTTTTACCTTCTTTCTAGAATCTATTTCAAAAGGCAAAGTGACGGTCTTAACCCACTAGTCTGAGGAGTCTAACTCTTTCAAGGAAAGCTAGGATCTCTCGTAATTAACTCAACCTGCAACCCTTTTAGCCAAGAAATATGCAAGGTGATCTTTAGACACACATCCAAATTGAAGGTTGCCAAATATTTAAAGATAGGTTTCGTTGAAAAATATTTATATTAATAAAAAATATTTGTTGATGATAAATCTACAAACAATACAAAACAAAAGAACTACCATTCATACGACTTTAGAGCCGTCCCAATAGCAAAGAAAAAAAAAGCATGGGTTTTATTCTTTAGGGTAGGTTCATTTGAAAATAAATTTAATGTGAGAAGAAAAAAAAAAGGACATAATGGTAAAATATTAAATAATTTATAACTCTTCTTATTAATTATGTTATTCCCCATTAATAAAACAAAAAACTTATATCCTACACATTTCAAAATTTATCCTACATATATCTTATACTTATCGAAATTTACGCTACACACATGTAAAAATACCCTACACATTTCAAAATTTATCCTACACATACTAAAATTTAACCTACACATGTCGAAAATTGTCCTTCACCATTAATTATTTTATCTTGAAAAAGTATATTAAAAAAATAAGGTAAAAGTTTAATTAATTAGCTAATTAATGACAATTATAGATTTACCTATATGTCTTTTTTCATAATATTAAATACACACGTTAAATGAAATAAATGGAGAATTTCTATTGGTTTAAAAGTTATTCTTTTTATTCTTACAAAATTTTTCTTTTCATTTGAACTCTCCACTTAGTCTTTAAGCCGAACAATTATTTTTCATTTATTCGGCCGACGAAAAGAAATAAAATTGGCTCCCTTGGTGGCTGGTGACAATTGATCGAAGCACTCTAGGAAGTCAACTGGTGAGACTCTTTAAAAGGAATTTCATTCAGATTCAACAATTTCAAGTTAGTTTTATTTTGTATATGATTCTATTCGAGCAAGTCTTGGTACAGTTGAATATCAAGTGTTTGATATAATGCTTAAATGGAAATGTATTTTGATATTACCTCTTTTTTCTTTGTCTGAATCACGCTTCAACAGTCTTGTTTATGAAAAGCTGTCCTAAAAACGTCATCTTTGGCCTTATTGTCTTCAAATTCAGGTGTGTTCTATATTTTATGCCCCACGTGTCCAAATTCAAGATTATTTTTACTATATCTTTCAGGCACTCGAAGAGTAAAGGACATCTTTTGCTCTTATATTACTGCTATGCTTGTAGTAAAGCTGATGGTCTGGAACTTTGTTATTCCACTTAAAGACCATCCGTAACGGGGCGGTTTATGGCGTTTTTTGCCTTGAAAACGCCCCACTACGTCTCCGGACCGCCGCCGGGGCTTTTTTTTTTTAGATTTTTTGAATCCATGTTGTTTAAACAACGCCAAAACTTGTACACTTTTCAAAATATGACCGTTTCCAAACAGTCAAAATATTAAAACATTTAAATTTTTTAATTAAAATCTCACTTTTACCCTATAAAACACCCCACTTTTCACCCATTTTTTATAAAACTTCATACCTTTCTCTCTACTTCTTCAAACTTTATAAAAAATATTACACCATGCTTCCCTTCCGACCCCCTTTCGGTGTTCGTCTAGACCCGGTAACCCAAACACATATCGTCCGAACACCATCCAACCGCAACCAAACTTTAATTTTCAAGAGATGGACCCGAACATGTTTGCCTACAACCAAACGAGCGGTTCACAACCAACCCGAGAAGAAGCCGAGCCGGAAGTAGATACAGTGCTGGAGACGCAACCCGAGCCCGTCCCGGAGGCATCTCAACGCGGTAGAAGGTCACACAAAAAAAGATGCAAACGCTACACACTTAAGGGAACCTACCTACTTTGGACGAAAGACGAGGAATTTGCGTTAACTCGGGCGTGGCTCGACATATCGGTGGACCCCGAAGTTGGTAAGCGTTATAAAAATATTAGTCGACTTTATTTTTTAAATAATTATTTTTAAATTGTTAACCGTTTATTATTATTTTTTAAGAATGTAACATTTATTTTTTATTTGTTTGTAGCAAACTATCAAAATTCACCAACATTTTTGGAATAGAATTCGTGAGACTTTTTTTAAGGCGATGGGTAGAAGCGAATAACGGGACAAAGATTCCATATCAAGCAAATGTACCAATATAAACCAAAAATATCATCAATTCCAAGAAATTTTTCAATGAATGAGGGATAATTGGCCGAGCGGAGGAGGTGACACCGATATTTTAACGAGAGCAATGGAAGAGTACGACCAAACTAGAGGCGTTTTCACATACTACTAGTAGACGTAAAGCAAAAAGGTCGAAAATGTCATCCTCGGTCGACCCAGAAACACCCACTTCCGATGCGTGTATCGTCGACTTAAACATTATTTTGGACGATGACGAGGAGGATGAGGAGTTGGCCCGACCACCCGGTAGAAGAATTGGGAAAAAGGGGAGGGGAAAAGCCGGTAGAGTCGTCTTCGCTAATCTCGAGTTGAAGGAAGATTTTGAAGAGATGAACCGACGCCTACAAGACATTCGAGACCTCGGTCACAAGCGTTGGGAGAGTATGCAAGAAAGAAACGCCGAAAACAAAAAATTTGTCAGGATACAAGAGGTGAGGCAAATGGATAAAGACGTAGAAGTGTTGCCTAAACCGATCGATCACCTCCAAGGCGATGCGTTGATACTAGCGGAAATGCGCTGGTAAAAAATTCATGAAAAATACGGGCCTTTAGATTATCACCTTTTTAGTAATGTAATTTTTTATTTAATGAAATATTAGTTTTAAATTTAAAAAATAATAATAATTGGGTAATGATTGGTTGGTGTATTATTGGGCATTATCCCACTACGCCCATTAGAAAAACCTCCAATAATGTCCCCTTGCTAACTAGACTGTCACATAACGGAAAACGCCCAAGGTGGAAATATTATTCACCCTTACCACTATTCATGGTCTAATTGTTTTGTTACTATTTGTTTGCTATCCATGAACCTTTTATAAACTTCTTTAACTCGTCAACAATAAACCTTTTTGTTTATTACTGTCGATCCCAGACCCAAATAAAGGAGAAGGGTTTATAACAAAATGTGAAATTATTATTTCGATTTAGGAAAGAACAACTACATTAGACTAAACTTAAACTTTAAGTAATAATACTTTAATTAACAGTTGTATTATCGAAGACACACCATCAGGATATTAGAAACATTGAATTGTTTTTTGTGATGTAAAAGCACGTATACAGATTAAAAAAAAATATACAAGTGATAGATAAAAACTTCTAAATTGATTAGTGTAGCAACAGAAAGAACATAAAAAATGAAAGTCATTAGTAATGTATAAGTTTGTTCATAACTTTAAAGGATTATGTAAGTACAACAAAAATCAACATAAAACAAAAATCCTTTTCTCATCCTGATGTAGAATTTAAAAAAAATGAACATCTGATAGATTTATGAAGCTTTGATACAGCCTACGCTGGCCAGGGGCGGTCCTAGCTTTTTAATAGGGGTAGCTCCCGCTACCCTTTAACGCTCCGACAGTAGTGTAAATTTTAGAAAAATTTTACGTTTTTTTATTTCCTTACCTTTTTTTTAAACGTTGCCTCTGTAAAGATTTTCTAGATCCGCCGCTTCTGCTAGCAAGGATGAAGGATGCGGTGGTCTCAGCAGAGATTCAAACTTAAAAAACCATGGAACTCATAATCAAATTCAAAAAAAATATAATGAACCTTCTTAGAAAAAATAAAACAAAAAATAACCTGAAAACTTGGGCAATGTGAGGAGCGACACAAGAGAAAACAGATGTGTTAGGTACAACATTGGTGTGTTGGACCATTGGTGGTGATAGACATAGCTAATTGTGGAGGTGAAGGAGCAGGAGCGGTGATCGGTAGCGGTCTTAACTTATTCCAATAACTCTTTTACTAAGAAACAAACATTTTTCTAAGAGTCAAACAAAGGTTAGTTTATGCTAGAAGTGAAATGATTCTGTATAAAAAAAATATTTTTTTAATCTATACACCTTTTAATGTTCATACTAGAAAAAAAAAATGTTACATTAAATCTCTATACTGTTGTGCTACTTAGTTAAATATTGCAATATTTTTAACAGTTAATACTTTTAATTACAAAATCAAGAGGCTATAAATTATACATCTTGTGAGCTTATTTGGGTTCCACCAAGTTTTTATATTTATCCTCAGGTGTAGTATCTTTAGTGGGTCCTCACTCCTTACCTTGTGAGCTTATGTGGGTTCCACCAAGTTTTCTTGTGGTTTATTGGGCCCTCCACTTAACCAAATTCCAGGGAAGCACAGAGAATCTTAAACCAAAGAACAAATCAACACATATAAAATATAACCTTATTATTTCCAAAAGGTCCCTACACTTTTTTCTGTCTCCATTTTCCACCTCATATATTAAATTTTGGCACTCATATTTCTAAAGTATCTCCTTTTTTCTGACTACAACTTCCCAGTTCCCACCAAACTTCATTCCACTTTTCCATTTCTCTTTCTCATTCATTCCTCTGTGAATAAGTAAATATCAATAGCAAATTAGCAACAACAATGGCTGCTATGATACACAAAAACACAAACAAAATCGCACTTATGCTTATCTATGCTGTTCTTGAATGGACACTTATACTTCTTCTCCTCTTTAACTCGCTCTTTTCTTTCTTGATCATCAAGTTTTCTCAGTTTTTTGCCTTGAAAACACCCTGCTTCTGGTGTTCAACTCTTCATCGATTCTTCGAACCCGAAAACGTCAACTTGCACCGAGATCTTCTCTGCGCGTTTCATTCCAAAGAGGTGTCCACTTTGGGCTTCTGTCCTAGTCATAAAAAGTTAGCAGAGATTAAGGATTTGTGTGATGATTGTTTTTCATGTCATCTGGATTTCCAATCGAATGCGAAACAGAATGATAAAGAAGATGAACATAAGTTGAAGTGTTCTTGTTGTGGGTTGAAGTTTAACAAGCATAATGTATTGGAGTCTTCCAGAAAGAAGGATTTGGTTGAAAAAACAGACATGTTCAGATGATGAAATTGGGTCAGCTTTGATAGGAGAAAGTCCGAAAATTCGGATAAATTGTTTCGAAAGCGAGACATGTGTGAATAAGTTTGATTCAAGGGGAGATTCGACTGTGGATTTTCTTCCACAACATCTTGAATTCTTCTTTGATTATAGTGGTAATCAGCTGGTTCCTATAGAATTGGTTGACTCATCCACTGAGGAAAGTCAGAACATTTCTGAAGCTGATCAAGATCATGAGTTTGAAGATTATGAAAAAGATCATGTGATTCAAGAACATCAGACATCAGGCCTGGAATCAATGGAGTTGGAAGAAACTGAGAATTCTCTTGTTTTTCATGCAAAAGTTAGTGAATTTGTCGAAAAATCCGCCATTGTTGAAGAAACTCCAGCTTGTTTCGTTCATACCGAAGAATTTCAAGAAACCGCCATAGAGACAAAGATATTGGATCCAAAAACTCATTTGGGTAATGTTTATCTTGCAAGATTTTTATATTTTAGTTTCTTGTGGATTTATGTTTGTTTGATTTATGTTTACATTTGCAGTTGATAAGGAATTAGAGGTTTCATGTGTTGAAGAACCTTCAGTTAATTCACATGATTCACATTTAAAGATTGAAAATGGTAAAGATTTTGTACTCTCGCAATGCGAGTTCCTAAAGTGTTATGTCTTGATTTCTTACTAATATCGGTAATCTTTTGTTTCCATAAGGTCTTGAAATGAAGAACTTGAGTGAAATCGTTAATGAGAGTGAAGAAGAGAAGATACCCAACACACCTGTTTCGGTTAAGAAGTTTTTTATGTTTGATCGGAAGGAATCAAGGGGAGAAGAGTCGTTAGATGGTAGTTTGATGAGTGAAATGGAAGGTGGAGATCCAGTTAACACTACAGAGAAGCTAAAATCGGCTTTACGTCTTTTGAAAGCTGAATTAGAGGAGGGAGAAGCGCATCGGCGATTGCAGCCAGCGAGACGATGGCTATGATTACTCGGCTTCAAGAAGAGAAAGCGGCAATGCAAATGGAGGCGTTACAGTATCAAAGAATGATGGAAGAACAGTCAGAATACGATCAAGAAGCTTTACAACTCTTGAATGAACTTATGATTAAGAAGGAAAAGGAATTGGAAGTGTACAGGAAAAAAGTGGCAGATTATGAAGCGAAGGAGCGAATGCAGTTTTCACAAGGTAGCTTGAAAAACGGGACATCTTTGACTTCGGGTTCTTGTAGTCACTCAGAGGATGGGAATGGAATGGCGATTGAAACGACCCACAAATGGAATGGGAATGTCCCTGACAGCGGTGTTATCGAGCTTGATACATCATTAGCGGACTTTGAAGAAGAAAGGTTGTCGATTTTTCAACAAAATAAGGCTCTAGAAGAGAAGCTTTTCGCTTTGAGTGATGAAGAGGATCAACACTTTGCAGACGTAAGACCTATTGAAGATCTCGTGGAGGAAAATGGATTCCATTCCGATGACATGGTGACAAAATCGAACGGATTCCATTCCAACGACATGGTGACAAAATCAAACAGGTATCATTCCAACGAGTTGGAAAACGAGAAAACGAGAATGGACCTCATGGATGAAGTTGATCAAGTTTATGAAAGGTTACAAGCTTTGGAAGCCGATAGAGAGTTTTTAAAACACTGTATCGGATCATTGAATAAAGGCGAGAAAGGGATGGAACTTCTTCAAGAAATCTTGCAACATCTACGTGATCTTCGAACAACAGATTTTCAAGCATAAATATCATCATTTTATATATTATAAAAAAAAAAGATAACATAAAGATTTAACTAAAGGTGTTTTCATCATTCATTACATCTTGACCTTTGAGGAAAAAAGGGAGGATGAGTAAGTGTTTTGTAGGTTGCAAAGTTGAAGAAAGATGGATCCAATGATAGAGTTAGGTCATGGAAATCAAGTTCTAGATATTTTGTTATCATTATAGGAATAGAGGGGAAGGGACCCTTTATGCCTAATACTTCATGTCTCTTTGTAGGATATAAAGTTGGTGTTTTGAATTATGGTTGGAATTATGGGCAAATATAGTTATTCTTTTTTGACAATTTGGTCATAAGTGGCATACTCTTCCTTGTGATTAATATCATCAATTAATGCAATACCTTTTTATACCATACATATAACATAAATATAATATAATTCAAATCATCAGGATGTGTTGAAGTAGAATAGGTTTGATTGATGTCTTACAAGCATGGTTCCTTAATTTAAATTTTATGAGAATTAGTGTTTATCTAATATGGTGCAGTTGGACTGCCAAATATGCACTCACGTGTCCTAAATATCAGTATTTTTTTCTGCATTTAATCTTTTGTGGAGTAGATCAAGGATACAAGATATATGAAGTGTTTGCTAACCGAAAAGAGTTCACTCTCATATTTTGTGAAATGGAACAAATTGGGGAGATTCTCTCTACTTGTCTAAACTACATTCATTGTGAAGAACTGAAGAGAAAACTGAATGCTCTTACTCTTAGGCTAGGTGGTGTGGGAGGTTTAGAAATGGTGTGGAAGCCCTTTCATGTCGGGCACATCGGCCCGTGGGTTGGCATGGGCGAGTAGCAGGGGAATCCTCACCGGTGTGGAGGTAACTTGGTGCGATTTGATTGGCGGTTTGTCGTAGGTTTTTATTTTTCCTTTTTTTAACAATTTTGCCCCACGTTCTACGAGTCGAGCTAAGGTGGGATCGACCTCAAGCTTGAAATTAATTGAGGTGGCTCGGCTTACCTCGAGCTCTAGCTTGAAGTTAAACGAGCCTAAGAATGAGCCAACGAGCCAAGCTTAGCTCGAGCTTGGTTCAGTTACAAAACGAGCATGCGTGGCTCACGTCATATCAATATGAGTTTTTTTAGCTAGTTTTTCTCGTGCTTCTTTCAAGCGAGCTGTGAGCCACAAGCTTTGTAAACAGCTCTACGCCCTCCCTTCAACACCCCCCAACCCCCCATACCACACTGTTTAGTCTTAGTGTGGGTATGCCCTTGCTGTGAACCATTGGTGATGCGCTACAAATATGATGGCAAGAATCTATACTATATTATAATGCATGAGGGATTAGCATTTTAAGATACCCAAAAAATAAGAACTTTTTCCCTCTTAATTTATAATTACACCCCTAAAATGAGGGTAATTGGTCTTTTAATCAATAATTATATTTTAGCCTCCCATCTTATTACACTTAAATCCCTAAGTTTTAACCTAATTATGGGTAATCAGTTACACCTATACCTCTCCAGAATAAACTTATAATTCTTTTACTTATTCTTGTCATATCTTATAAATTATAATGTTTTATAAAATCTGAAGGTACTGTGATGACCAACGTATTTTTGTCGACGTTTCGATAGTTGTCTTGGTCAGTATTGACCTGTAATTAAAAGTTACAAGTAGATGATACCTTAGTATACAAGTAATTAAAGCCCAATGTACTTAGTCATTATCCTAAAATATTTAATAGCTAGAGAATGTCAAGTGATTAAATACCATCAATTTAATCCTCTCGTCTAGATTACATTTGGATCTCTCTTCTTTAACAAAATTATAGATAATTGTTAGTAGTTACACTTTTTCCACTTACAAAAAAACCAACTCCCCCTCCATCTATGATTTTTAAACGGTCTTAACTTTTTGGTACGTTAATATATATAGGGTAGGAGTTGGCTACAAAGCCTACTTTTCCTACAAAGTGTGGGAAGTGTTCTCCTTGTGACATGTGGCATTTATGTATTTTTTACTAAAGGGCATAAAGGTAATTGAATAATTAAGTTATTTATGGAAGATTTATCTTTTAAATAATATTTAAGGAAACAAGATTTCTCAAATCAATTCAAAAATCGGCAGTTACTTTAAACTACGAAGATTGATTTTTGATGCTTATTACATTCGTTTTTTCCGTGTTTCTTTTGGTTAAACTTACGGATCAAATAAATGGTGATGTACAATGCAATGGTTGATTGTGTTTTACCAGTTACAGGTTCATCACAATGTGTTGTAGTTTTATTTTTGTTTGTAAACGAATCCTATACAAAACAATTTCTTGATTTTGTGTTTTACCAGTTACAATCCTTCATGAACAATTTCTTAACAATGTGTTTTACCAGTTTTAGGTTCATCACAATGTGTTATAGCTTTCTTTTTTGCTTGTAAACGAATCCTATACAAAACAATTTCTTGATTATGTGTTTTACAAGTTACAATCATTCATGAACAATTTCTTGATTATGTGTTTTACAAGTTACAATCATTCATGAACAATTTCTTGATGATGAGTTTTACCAGTTACAAGTTAATTCACAATGTATTATAGTTGTTTATGTTTTTAGAAAAGAGATTGCTTTGTAATTATTGACGTTGTTTTTTTAGGAAGGAGATGTTTTAGTAATTTCTTGACGATGTGTTTTACGAGTTGTTGGTTAATTCATGATGTGTTATGTCAGTTATCATTCACGAATGACATTTTTGTTATGTTTTCTTGATGTTGTGTTTTATAATTTTTGGGTTTCTTCATGATGTGTTATATTGTATAACTCAAGATGTGTTTCTTGGATTTCTTCACAATGTGTTATAATGTATGATTCACGATATGTATTCTTGACGTTGTGTTTCTTCACAAAAGTAGATAAAGAGAGAGTGTGTGTTTGTGTGTGAGTGGGGGAGAAACTTGCGAAATAGGTGGAGAGGTTTTTGGTATGACAATTATTTCCTTATTTAGAACAAGCTAAATAACACATTTACCCCCAATCAATTAAATAATTCTATTATTAAGACACATATATTACCAAAATGATCTAAACCATCAAAAACACGCACCCAATGGTCAAGACCACTTCCTACACTTTGTAGAGGACCTTCACCCTCTATATATATATATATATATATATATATATATATATATATAAGATTAGGTTCATTTGTAAACAACCCTCTTGATTGTGAATAGTAGTGAACTTAATCCTAGCCCTTGGCTATCAATACACAACTGTAAATCAATGGCTAGGATTTGTTCACTGAGTTCACAAATACATTAGTGTTCACTCTAGAACCCCACCCTATATATATATATATATATATATATATATATAAGGGATGGGTTAAAATGAGAACCACCTTGAGTTGTGAGAGCTCGGCCATTCAAAAAGTTTTTCCGAAATTTTTTTTCTCAAAAGTTATAAAAAGATCACTTGTTTCAACAAAAAAAATTTAAAAAATGTCGCATACCATATTTACGTGAGGCGTAAAAAACATATTTATCTTCGTACAAAATTTACACCAGCGCGTAAAAAAACTTGTATCAGTCAAAACTACTGACTCGACAATTTTTTTTTCTTTTTTTACAGATGTTTTTATAATATTTTCATATACGTTTGTGCAAAAGAAAATTTGACCCAACTCGCGCGGGAAGAAAAAGTTTTCATGGTTCTTACAACACGTGGTGGTTCTCATTTGAACCGAGCCAATATATATATATATATACATATATTTAAATTATACCATATAAACGAGTATTTTATTCTCTTTAATTTGAATATAGTATTGCTAAAATTTTTACTTAAGAAATTGATATGTTACATGATTAATAGTGTATAAGGGGGAGTAATGACCGAATCGTTAACCGAAATCAACCAAAAACTGAATTAACTGAGAACTGATTAACTGAAACCCAAATTAACCAAAAACTTTTAACGATTTTTTGTAGCCTCATTTAATCAAAATTAACTGAACCGAACCATTCATATTTTCATATATTTCTAGGTTTTATATCTTCAGTTCATGTATTTCATATTTATACCCCTATTTTATGTATTTATAACTCCATTTTAAGTACCTATACACTCATTTCATGTATTTATATCTAAATTTCATGTATTTCTAATCAAAAGTTTTAGCAAAAGTTTGATTTTGGCTATTAACTGAAATTAATGAATCAAACAAGAAACTGTCAATCTAACTGAATAAACCAAACCAATTAACTGAAAATGGAATGGTTAATAAAACAGACTAATCGATGACCTCGGTTTCGGTTGAGGATAATAATCGAACCAGCCGAACAATGCACACCCTGTCAATGTTTGTGTTTCTTGTTGCATCACGCATGCACTTTTCGGTTACTAACCAAAACCGGTTATAGGTGAGCGATAACTAAATCGTTAACCTAAACCAAACTAAAAACAGAAGAAACTGAACTGAAATCAACCAAAAACTAAAAATTGATTTAACCGAAAACCGGTTATCAATTTTTTTGTACACTCGTTTAACCTAAATTAGCTGAACAAATCATTCATTTTTTGTATATATCTAGGTTTTATACCTCCAGTTCATATATTTCATATTTTATATCTCCATTTCATATATATATATATATATATATATATATATATATATATATATATATATATTCATTTCATGTATTTATACCTTAATATCATATTTTCTAAGCAAAAGTTTTAGCAAAAGTTTGGTTTTTGCTATTAACTGAAATTAAATGAGCCAAACTAAAAACCGTCAATCTAACCAAATAAACCGAAGTGATTAACCGAAAACCGATTGTTAATAAAATAGATTAACCGATAACTTTGGTTTCGGCTTCGATTGAGGATAATACCCGAACCAACCGAACCATGCACATCACAATGTAATGGATTACCCAATTACTTCGTTTTTTATGTATATCTGTCGCAATGATGGTACAATAAATATTGTATGAATAAGAAAATTATAAAAACGAATATCGCAATACAGTGTGTGGCTCCCGCCGCATCGCACAAGCATCCTGCTAGTAAAAATGAAGGGATAAAGAACAACTCTACTCTAGAACTAATGTGAGATTGGTCCATTTGATAGAGAAATACATACCATATCTCATATTCAAACTTCGAGTTATTTAAATAATTGTTTTAAAGTTGGAGTGACCTTTCCCAACAAAAAAAACAGTCTCCAGGGTCACACGCATTCATAAGTTTGAATTTTCAAAGTTGTTTGTTTAGATTGGTCCATTTGATAGAGAAATACTTATTGAAGGTTTGTTCATCCATAACGAAATACTTTTTATTTTTATAAATTTCATTCTTAAAATCTCATTTCAAACGCACTCCTTTAAAAGTTGAAAAATCGATATCACCTTCACATCAATTGTTTTATGTACCATAACACCATGTGAGGCGGTTCATTGTGTTTCATTTTGAGAGAAAAACTTAAAAGGAAGAGTTAATTATTGTTTTCGTCTCTATGGTTTGTCAAAAATTATTATTTCAGTCCATTAGTTTAAAAATTGCGATTTCAGTCCCTGTGGTTTCACTTTCGTAACTATTTCAGTCCACCAACTTAACTCCATCCATGTATTCTGTTAACTTTTGGTGAAATTACCAAATTGCCCCTATGGTTTAATTAAAAAAAACAATGGTCACAGGTTTCGGACCTGTGACCTTTGCTTTGAAATGTGATTGTTAAACCAATAGGCCATGTATCAAGATTGTGAATGAATTCAAATTGTTTTTCTTATAACATAGCCTATTCATCATCTTCCCCAAACCTTTCATCTTTATCAATGGCATAAGCCACCATTAACAACCCAACATCTTCAATTGAATCGCCGTAGAAGATGATTGTTGCAGCATAACAGATTCAATTGAATCGCCGGAGAAGATGACTGGGGCCGCCGGAGATGAGGTGTGGTGGTGTGTGGCGGAGGTGTGGCATGTGGCGTGCGGCGGATGTGTAGTGGTGTGTGACGAGGATGGTGGTGGTGTTAGGCAGAGGTGGTTGTGCGGTGGTGTGTGACGAGGATGGTGGTGGTGTATGGCGGAGGTGGTTGTGGTGTGGCGGAGGTGGTTTAGGGTTAATGGTACCCAACATCTTCAATTGAATCGCCGGAGAAGATGATTGTTGCAGCATAACAGATTCAATTGAATCGCCGGAGAAGATGACTGGGGCCGCCGGAGATGAGGTGTGGTGGTGTGTGGCGGAGGTGTGGCATGTGGCGTGTGGCGTGTGGCGGAGGTGTAGTGGTGTGTGACGAGGATGGTGGTGGTGTTAGGCAGAGGTGGTTGTGCGGTGGTGTGTGACGAGGATGGTTTCACTTTCGTAACCATTTCAGTCCACCAACTTAACTCCATTCATGTATTCTGTTAACTTTTGGTGAAATTACCAAATTGCCCCTATGGTTTAATTAAAAAAACACTAGTCACAGGTTTCGAACCTGTGACCTTTGCTTTGAAATGTGATTGTTAAACCAATAGGCCATGTATCAAGATTGTGAATGAATTCAAATTGTTTTTCTTATAACATAGCCTATTCATCATCTTCCCCAAACCTTTCATCTTTATCAATGGCATAAGCCACCATTAACAACCCAACATCTTTCGAGTATCTTGAAAGGTCCTACGTAACGTGGTGCTAGCTTTCCCTTTTGACCAAAACGAACTACTCCCTTCCACGGTGATACTTTTAAAAGCACATGATCACCAACGCTAAACTCCAAGGGCTTCCGTCGTTTATCTGCGTAACTCTTTTGACGACTTTGAGCCGCTAGAAGATTGTTTCGGATTTGATGAATCTTATCTGTGGTTTCTTGGATCAATTCTGGACCAGTAATTTGTGCTTCCCCAATTTCGTGCCAACAAACAGGAGATCGACACTTTCGACCATATAAAGCTTCAAAAGGTGCCATGCCGATGCTAGAATGATAACTGTTGTTGTACGAAAATTCGACTAACGGTAGGTGGGCGTCCCAATTTCCCTTGAAGTCTATGACACATGCTCTAAGCATGTCCTCAAGGGTTTGAATGGTGCGCTCAGACTGTCCATCAGTTTGAGGATGATAGGCGGTACTGAGATCTAGTCGAGTGCCCATAGCGGATTGTACTGCTTGCCATGTTCGTGAGGTGAAACGGCCATCACGATCAGAAATAATACTTAATGGAACTCCATGTCGGCTGACGATTTCATTGATATAAATACGAGCAAGCTTTTCGTTCTTGAAATCTTCTCGAATAGGAATAAAGTGAGCTGATTTTGTAAGTCGGTCTATAATCACCCATATAGTGTCATACCCACTAGAAGTGCGAGGTAACCCGGTAATGAAATCCATGGTTATATTTTCCCACTTCCAAACAGGTATTTCTGGTTGGACTAGAAGTCCTGAGGGTCTTTGGTGTTCAGCCTTTACTTTAGAACAAGTGAGACACTTGGAAACAAAAACGGCAATATCTTTCTTCATTCCAGGCCACCAATAGGTGTACCGTAGATCTTGATACATCTTATCGGCTCCTGGGTGTATAGAATATCGCGACTTATGGGCCTCATGCATGAGTGTTTCACGAAGATTGATGTGGTTAGGAATCCATATACGATCTAGGTAATACAAAATACCATCAGATTTAGTTTCAAGCTTTAGCTCGGCTCCACAGGACATCTCTTTTTGTACATCTTCCTCTGTTATTGAAACGTGTTGAGCTTCTCGAATTTGGTCCTTAATATTGGTTATAATTTGCGAACATAGAAGATGAATGGAGTTCGCATAACCCTTTCGACTAAGTGCATCAGCCACCACATTTGCTTTACCAGGGTGATATCTGATTTCACAGTCGTAATCATTTAGGAGTTCGACCCATCTTCATTGCCTCATATTTAACTCTTTCTGATTGAAGATATGTTGAAGACTCTTGTGGTCAGTGTATATTTCACACTTCGTACCATAGAGATAATGTCTCCATATCTTAAGAGCGAATACAACGGCTCCAAGTTCAAGGTCATGAGTGGTGTAGTTCTTTTCGTGTGTCTTGAGTTGTCTTGAGGCATAAGCTATGACTTTTCCTCTTTGCATGAGAACGCATCCTAATCCTTGCCCTGACGCGTCGCAATAGACTACAAAATCATCACAACCTTCAGGAAGAGTGAGGATTGGTGCATCACAAAGTTTTTGCTTGAGAATTTGAAAGGCTTCTTCTTGCTTGGGTCCCCATACAAATGGTTTCCCTTTATGGGTTAAAGTCGTGAGTGGCACTGCAATGCGAGAGAAGTTTGAAATGAACCTACGATAATAGCCAGCAAGTCCAAGAAAAGACCTTACTTCAGTTGGCGTACGTGGAGCTTGCCATTCTTGAACTGCTTTGATCTTTGATGGGTCCACATGTATTCCTTTGTCATTGACTACATGCCCGAGAAATTGCACCTCATTTAACCAGAATTCACATTTAGAGAACTTGGCATAAAGCTTTTCCTTTTCTAGAAGTGCAAGAACAAGTCGCAGATGACGCTCATGATCAGCTTTAGATTTTGAATAGATAAGAATATCGTCGATGAATACAATAACAAATCGATCAAGGTAAGGTTTGCAGACTCTATTCATTAGGTCCATGAAAACAGCTGGTGCGTTGGTTAATCCAAATGGCATAACCATGAATTCATAGTGACCATATCGAGTTCGAAAAGCAGTTTTAGGGACGTCTTCTTCATGCACTCTGAGCTAATGATAGCGAGAACGAAGGTCGATTTTTGAAAAGCAACAGGCACCTTGTAGTTGGTCAAGAAGATCATCTATGCGAGGTAAAGGATAACGATTTTTGATAGTTAACTTGTTGAGCTCTCTGTAGTCGATGCACATGCGAAAAGATCCATCCTTCTTCTTTACAAAGAGTACAGGTGCACCCCAAGGCGATGAGCTGGGGCGTATAAATCCCTTGTCAGTCAACTCTTGCAATTGACTGGCTAGCTCTTGCATTTCAGAGGGGGCTAACCTATATGGAGATTTTGCCACTGGTGTAGCACCAGGTATAAGATCGATACGAAATTCGACATCTCTGATTGGAGGAAGTCCTGAAATATCGTCAGGAAAAACTTGTGGAAAATCTTTTACAACAGGGATGTCTTCAAGTTTCTTTTCTGAGGTCCCCTTCTTGATGATATGGGCTAAAAACGCGACATATTTCTTGCGAAGGTATTTTTGAGCTTGAAGACAAGTCATTAATTTGAGTCCTTTCGCCGAGGTTTCTCCAATAATTCGAAGAGTCTGACCGTTTGAAAGAGGAATACGAATAAATTTCTCACGACATACAACTTCCGCATGATGATGACTGAGCCAATCCATTCCGATTATGATGTCGAAACTTCCCAGCTTCATAGGAATAAGATCGACTGAGAAATCGTGGTCGTTTAGGGTGAGCGTACAGTTGCGTAAAATAGAGTTTAACGAAACTGGTTTTCCATCTGCAACTTCCACCGTTATGGATTCCGCGAGCTTATCTCGATTTTTACTTAAGATAGGTTCAAACTCTAATGACACGAAACTTCTATCCGCACCAGTATCAAATAACATAGAGGCATATCTACCATTTATAAGAAACGTACCGTTGACCACATTGCCGTCAGCTCTAGCCTGGTTTGCGTTAATATTGAAAGCTCTTCCTCTAGCAGGTGGAGGAGCCTGGTTTGCTTGATTCACAGGGTTGGCTTGGGCCTGAGCATGAATGATATTGACCAATCTTGGACATGTGTTTCTGAAATGACTTGGGTCGCCGCAATTGAAACATGCCCGCATAGGTTGGCCCATAGGGTAGTTGGGTTGATAGTATGTTTGGGCTAGATGTTGAGTGGGTGGAAATGGTTGTTGTTGTTGGGCTTGACCCATTAATTGTTGGTGGGTTTGGGTCATAGGTTGGTGGCGGTTTGTTCGTTGGAGGTGGAGGAGCCTGGTTTGTATATATTCTTAAAAATTTAAAATTTAATTTTGTTGTACAATTATTAATAATATAATACTATTTAAATAATAACTTCATGACAAAGTTGAGCATTTTATTCGTTTTAATTTAAGTATAGTATGTTATGCGTTTATAAAAAAAAGTTGATGTTTTTAAGTCGATGTGTTATGGTATATCATGATTAGCTATGTATAAGTTAAATAATAATAATAATAATTATTATTATTATATTATTATTATGATGTTTGTTGTTGTTGTTATAGGTGTGTAATTATGTATGTACATTATTATAACATGGCTTGCGTAATTTTCAGTATCGGTTGCGTAATTATCAATATAACTTACGTTATTATTTTGTTTTTCAATTTATCATATACTCAACCCGTGTAACACGTAGAAATCTAAAAAATATCACAATTTTTTTAAAATATGATGATAATAAGATGACTTAAATGTATAACAAAAGAATTAACTTTTAAGTTATCTAATACGATTTGTATTATTATCTCCTTAAAAAATTAAGTTATATTTGAATTCTTACTCGTTTCAAATTTACCTTTTTTAAATATTACATTTAATACATTTGTTATTTCATTTTCAGTTTTCATTATTTAAATTTTACTATTTTTTTAATAAAATTTCAGTTCAACATTATTTGGTTTCTATTTTTCTAAACTATGTATTTAAGGGTTGTGATTCTTATTTTCCTCTTTTCCCTTTTATGATCTCACATATTTTAATATTAAAAATAAAACTAAATGTTAGCTAATTCAAGCAGTGTAATACCGGGGATTTTGACCTGGTTTATATTACTATATAATAACAATTGTGGTAGGATCTTAGGATTAGCGTGGTGGTGTTAACACCGCCACGTGTCACAATATCATCGGTCTGTGTTTTCAATTTTTTTGTGCAATCTTAAATTTTTTCGGCTAGGTTTTCTTTGCAATCTAAGTCATTTTCGTCGTGTTTTTGTTTTACGATTTTTTCGGTTTTGATCGTCGTCTGCTTACTACTTGCGCCCGCAACATGGGTTTTGCCCCCACTTTCTAAAAACTGTAAAAAAAAATTGAACTTAGAAATTTTCACTTTAACCCACTCAACCATATAATATGCGTTAGTATACGTTCGAGTTTGTCCATGCTTTATGTCGCGTTTCGATATAAGTTCTTGTTTGTCTTTGCCTGCGTTTTATGTCACGTGGCGGCATAAATTCACGTTTTTTTCTCTAAGATTTTAAACGGTTTTGATCTTTGTTTTCTTACGATGTAACACGGTTTTACAACCCCACTACACAGGGGTTAAATGCTAGTTATATATTAATTTACAATTATAAAGATGATGCACAGTAAGTTAATATTATTTTATTTTACTTTTTCTTTTCACAGCCTATCGAGTTTTGGGTTTATTTGTTAACCTTTTATAAGTTTGCATCTTGGCTCGGTGGTTAATGTGTCTTTTTTTTCTTTTGACGACACGTGGGAATCCCAGGAATAAATCTTGAATCTCTAACCCATTTCCTTAACTTTTAGACCTTTGATGAATTTGATATTTTCCATTTCCATACTTCATGCACCGATCGAAGTAAAAAATAGAAATGGTTTCCAAATAAATAAATCACACCCTTTTTATGTTTAAACATTTAGCTTCCTTCTATTTTCCTATTTTTATAAATTACAAGGAAACTATCAAGACTCAAAATCAGTTTTGTTCGAACCGCACCGATTTCGATCAAACAACAACGATACCTGTAGTGGTATTATCGAAACCAACCTTTATTTTTAAGATTTACGATTGACGTATAATATGTGTCGAGATTCTTTTGTGCATATTATGAAATTATGTTTTGGGTTTTCTCTTTCGATTGTTATAGCAAGTGTCGGCACCGTAATCAACTGAAGGGATACCGACCGAATTGTCGCAAGCCTGCTACGAAGTGCGGATATTCCCACTAGTTTTTAACAAATCATGAAAGGTCTTATGAACAGTGGGTAGTGTTTTTTTATTGATATCATTGAAACCGCTATTGATTATTTTTATCGTATTCAATGAGTAGAATCGATAACGACAAAGTCACGCGGCGTAGCACGTGAAAAAAACGATCAAACTCCCTCTGCATAGTGCAGTGGGAAAAAACCTATTTTTATTTTTTAATTGGTATTATCGAAACCGATATCAATATTCGCTTTTATCGGTCTTCGCTTTTATGGTTTTCGATGAGTCGAGATGATAATGACCAAAGTCGTGTTGTGTAATACGAGGGAAAACCGATCATACTCCCACTACGGTGGCCTACCTAACCCTTGATTTTTATTTATTCTTTTTCCTTCACATTTAATTTGGTTTTTCAGTTCTAACATGCAGGGGTGTTTATTGTTTGTGGGGATGTGAAAATTATCCGAGATCGATGGGTACACCCGAAACATATAGGACGGGATACCCGATATCCGAAGTGTATGGGATTGGAAAAAAAATATTTCACGGATATGGGATTAGGTGATACCCGACTCGATTATGAAACTATATACTCGTTTACTCGAAACATATTTCCAAATGTTATTCGCTTTTATTTTAATTTCCCTTAACCCTTGTTTAAGAATGTTTTACATCGTAATACCTTTATTAATTGAAAATAAACTTTTCTTTTGAGAAATATATATGTAATTTATTATATTTTTATTTATTTTACATTTTATGAACATAAAATTATAAAAGAAAGAAAAAGATATACTTAGAAACTTTCAATGGGTATTTTTTAAATATTAATGGGTATACCCGATGGGGAATTATCTAATTAATACCCAATGGGTTTTGATCGGATATAGATAAGGTTTTATAACTAGGTGTGAGCATGAGATTAGTCATACCCGTCCTTTACCCGACACATTACCATCCATGGTTGTTTGGTTTAAAATAGTAAAGTCATCCAACTCGCTCATCGGATTAGCTTTGTGAGCGGTTTTTTATTAAAGCTTTTAAGTCGGTTGACGTAAAAAAATTCAAAACGTTGTGAATTGTTTGGTTTACAGTTTACACACAAAAAAATTCGTATAAAATCAGACCACACCGAAAAGTATATTTAATTATTTTATATTATATATGTTATCTATTTATACTTTATTTTATGTTTAATTAAAATAAAACTAGTTAATATGAAAAGATGTGAAATAGAAAGGAAGGTCAGTTATAATAATTAAAAAAAATATACACGTAATACATGAACAAAATTCTACCAACTTGACCAGATGAGTGTTCGTACTTGTAATGAGTGTTTGTACTTGTAATGAGCTTCTCGTGTTTATAGTTTCTATCTTGACTTTGGAAGATGAAAAACGCAGCTTTGACGGAAACGGCCGTCCGAACTTTTCACTCAATAATGTTTGGTATGTAGTTTTCGTATAGAATTTTTTAGGTATATACGTTTTCGATCCTCCGGTTTTTTATAACTTTTTTAGGTATATACGTTTTCGACCACTCGGTCGGAAATCTCAAGCTTCGCACGGTTGTCGAGGCGACTTTCTTCAACTCCCCTAATTACTCGAAATCGATCAAACGCGGTCAACCTCGGCCAGAATAGATCTGGTAGGTCAACTTTGGTCGAGTTTGACTTAAAAGAAATAAAACATAATTTATATGCCTATCATATTAAAGAATGGATATCATTTTCACGTATTTTGTTATAAATATTATAAATTTATGTTATTTGACATATATTTAATTTCTGAAAACTAACTTCTTTATAATTACATTTCCGAATACGCTCCTATAGTCCAAGCACTCTCAGTTTCACGGTTGACAACTAGAGAGCGCCTATCAACTTTTACAACCATGATTTTAAACATATAGATATTATTGTTCTTATATAAAAATAATGGTAACATAAACTACTTAATTAAGGGTGTTTTCATCATTTATGACATCCTGATCTTTTGCAGGAAAAAATATAGATGAGTTTGTGTTTCGTAGGTTTGCAAATTGAAGCAATATCCAATGACAGAGTTAAGAGTCTCAAGTCTTCGAAATCAAATTTTAGTAATATAGTTCTAGTTATATGAATAGAAAGGAAGAGATCTTTTATGGCTAGTAATTCATTTGTTTGTATGTTTGTATCCGAATATGAAGAAACATCTAACTAATCTAGTGATTGGTTAGTGGTTTGTGCCTCGACAAATAAAGGTTAATTTTCTTTCGTCTCGTCCAAACAGCAATAAAGTTCCTGCAAAACCAACACCACAACGTAATCTAGTTAGAAGCAGGAGAATAGGGGGTTCTTCCTTGTAACCACCTTTCGCGTGAGAATAAGTATATGTTTTTTTAAGATAATAGTGTGTGTATTAAGTGAGAGAGTAAGAGAGTGATCCTTGACCTGAAGGTGAAGGCCTCTACTTATAGCCATATTTGTGAAGGAGATGGGCTGATGGACCTTGGGCCCGAGGTCGACAACAAGGAATATCCATCTGTCCCCTCTGCCCACGACCGTTAGTGATTTCTAGTGAGAAGGGTGCTTGGCGCATGGTGAATGGATCCACGTGTCTTGGCAGTTGTCCTTGTTGTTTGGTCTGTCATCAGCGGTTAGTGGAGATCATGGAACAGTGGTCGGCGCAAGGTGATTGGTGCCACATATACGTCCTTGTATACTTCTTGTCTTTGCACGATTGTTCATCGTGCAGCATGATCCAATACAGCTTGTTGAACGCCTATTGGCCCACGGTTCCGATATCTGTACCCTTTGTACGTGTTCCTTGCATAGTTGCGCTTCCTGTACTTCACGCTACATGTGTAATAGCTTATGTAGTCGGCGCAACATTTAGGGAAGTATGTCGTCCAAGGGACTAAGTGTTGGTAATGGTTTCACCCACTTCTTGATCCCGCACGTGAACTTGAAAAAAACTATTTGGTCGGCGGGAGGTCGGGATAGTTATAATTTCGGTTTGTCTTGGGTATGGTCTTGTGCGCGGTCAAAGGGTTAATTCTTTTGATGAGCGCAGGTTTGGGACCATACCATTCAGAATTAGACTATAAAAACTAGAAATTTGTATTTGATTTTCAGTTTTTCAAATCGATTTATTGTTTCTTTATAGGATATAAAGCTTGTGTTTCGTTGTATTTTATCTTTGAATTGTGATTGGCGATGAATTATTTAAAGGTGGTCAAGCTATCAATCTTTGTGTGTATTCGCTCATCGAGTTTGAATAAAAAATTCATATGAAAATGCAAAGGAAAAAAATAACACTGTAAGACTATATTTGAAAGTGTTGAGGTAAAACTATGTTCTGCATTAACAAATTATGTAAATAATATCCAAAATGTAAATGTGAAACTTATTCTGTATTTAAATTTTCAAATCTTTCCAGTGTGAAAACTAAGATTATAAACAAAAACCTACTACACACACTTATCTCAACATAAACATTTAAAACTACAAAATAACAATCTAATAGTCTAAGGAAACACTTATCTCAACATATGTTAAAAAGTTTTCTATTATATTTAAATATTACGCAATATCTAATCAGTTTATTTGCTGGTCGAGTTTGAATAAAAATTTATATGGAAATGTAAAGGAAAAAAATAACATCATAAGAGTATATTTGAAAGCGTTAGAAACTAACAAGGTAAAATTAAAACATGCCTAAAGGAAATAGATATTAAAGTGAATTTAAATTATATTATGCATTAAAAATCGCCACGGATCTTCAGGACTACTATTAGGAAAACAGAGACATTAATGTTGGCTGCTTACATGTACAACCAGATGATAAGCGATAAGCTCAGGGGAAGCCTTAAGTGTTGGAAGTGAGGGGTAGATTACTAGTGAAGGTATGTTTGTATACAAAATTGGTGATGGTAGCAATGGAGCATGTGGTTGGTTTTGTATGAGAAACAACATTTTGGAGGATTTAAGAGAATGGTGGCAGCCCAAGAAAAGCATACGCGTGATGTGTCAACACATAGAACAATGGTTTTACAAAATACCTTTCAAATAGTGTTCATAACATATGTGAATTAATAGATTGATAATAACAATAACTAGTTGATTTCCCCCGCATTTCGTGGCGGGATTTCAGTCCATATCGATTCTCATTTTCGTACCGATACATTACATGCATTCCGTGTAGCAATCAACTGTGTTTTATATTGATCGAATACCACAAAAACAAACATGGTACCGACGCCGATATTTTTCGGATGATATTGGTTTAATTCGCCATGGTATTGGTGTTGTTTCGGAGACGGAGTTGTATAAAAGAAATTTTATCGAAACCAAAAACCATAGAAATTAATACGGGTACTAGTATCGATGTTGTTTTGTTCGGCTCGGTATGGTACAATACAATAGTAATATGGTGTCAGTTATCGAAAGAAAAAATCATAGAAATAAATACATATACCAATACTGATGTCATTCGATGGGGTATACGTTCGTAACGGCACGGTATTCATTTTCAATATGATTTACGAAAAAGCATTAAATTGAATACCGGTACCGATGTTCAATTAGTTTTTCTTTTGTTATTGTAGTGGCACTTTATCCATTTTCAATAAGATTTATATCGAAATATTGGAAAAAACAAACATAATTACTTATATAAAAATGTTAACATAGAAAAATTATTAGAATTTATATTAATTAATTAATGAAATAAAATTATTATAAAATAAATAAATATTAAAAAATTAGAACCCAAATTTAAATAAACAGTAAAAATATTGAATCACTTTTCATCATCACTCCTAATTAATTTATCACACATGACACTATTGAAAAAAAAAACAAAAATATAACACATTTTATCAGAAACAAAAAAAAAGTTACATGGTCAATAAAATATTATTAAAAACAATTAATTAAAAATATACAATCACTATTTATCCTCACTAAAAATTAACAAACTTATTATTATTGTTATTATTATTATTATTATTATTATTATTATTATTATTATTATTATAACATATTTTATCCAAAAAGAAAACCAATGACATAATTAGTTAATTAGATATTATTAAAAATTAACACAACTAATTGAAAATATACGATCACTATTCATCCCCAATAAAAATAAACAAACCTATAACGCATTTTATTCGAAAAAAAACAATTACATGATTAACAAAATATTATCAAAAAATTAAACAATTATTTAAAATATACATTCACTATTCATTCTCCCATTATATTCATATATATAATAATAATAATTTGTATTTTTATTATATATAATAATAATAAAATAAATATATATAACTTGTATTATATTATATATAATAATAATATTCAAAAATTTATATATGAAACTTAATTCTGTATTTTAATTTTTAAATCTTATGGGGGGCGTGACACCGTCACGGGTACCCTCCCCAGGTACTTTCTTGTGCTAAAGCATCGCCGCCATCCACAAAAGTAGGGCTGGGGTTGTTTCTCCATTAAGGAGAACCCGTGTAAGGGTAGGAGAGCATGACTTTGAGGTGGTGTTCATCTCTTGAAAGGTGTGTGTGTGTGTGATTGGTGGGTGGGTTAAAAAATAGAGTTTATGGCAAGAGTAAGGCGTCGTCAGTATTTTATGGTTTAAGGGTAGTTTTTAAGAATTTTGACATGACATGATTTTATTGGTCGAGGCAAGGATATTACCATTGCGTGCCCCTTCCCCTTATTTCAACATAAACATTTATGGGGGGAGGCAATTAACCCTCTACCCTAAGTTCCATCATAAACTACTCCGAGTCCGACTCCTCAAGGTAGGTAGATCTAGAGATGCAATGTGTTTCGTGAGATCATACCGAAGCAGGAAATATACGTCTTCATCATGCAACTTCGCAAGGACGTTTCGTCAAAAACTGGCTTGGCAAACGTATCTCTAATGTGGACCAGTGATATTACATGACCCTCGTCCTTCAAGATCATGTTGTGCAAATCATGCACGCATAGACGATGCTCCTATTCTTATCTACCATCATAGCTCACAATGATCAATTAAGTATACCCCATTTCCCCCTTTAATACCCCAAACGAGCACTCCACATCCTTTCTCGCCGCCTCTTGCGCTTTCTTGAATCTTTATCCCTTCGGATAAGTGGGATAGCGAAACGCTTCCACAAACGTTGACCAAGTAGGGTAGATACCATCCGTAAGATGGTATCCACGTTTGTATGTGTGCCCGTTTAAAATAAACGGACATTGCGGCGCGGTTCATTTCGTTGGTTGGTAAAAACTGGAGATTGTTGGAGAACATTGATGTCGTTTAGTGTTCTGGGTGGACCAAAAAATGCATGCCAAAATCACAAATCTTGTGACGCAATCACTTCTAGCATGATCATAGGGTATCGATGGTCACTTCTCGTATATTGTCCTCGCAACTCCTTAGGACACATTCCCCAATTAAAATATGTGTAGTCAGTGTTACCAATCATACCTGGAAGGTGGTGTCTCTCTTCATGTGCTTGGTACAAGCATCCAAATCCGTCACTTATCGGACTTCGTAAAACTCTCATTCGTATAATCTAATCACGCCATTACAAAAAAAAATTGCAGACATTCACGCGAAGTCATCATGGTTATACATAAATATTTATTGTACTCATCTCGAGGATTACTAATTGCAAGTTGTTTAATGGCGGATGTGCATTTTTGTACGGGGGTAAAACTCTTTTTCAATCGTCCATACATGCCCACTCGAAACCACTCGAAATTTGCTTCTATGTCGACGCTATTTCTAAAAATAGATGTTTTGGCATACGAAACCTGTGTTTGAATTTTCATGGCATTTGGGCTCGTCGGAAAAATAATCTTCAAACAAAACATTGTGAGCTTTATCACGATCACGTGGAACAACTCTTTGTGTAGATGTTCTTGTGTCTTCTAATTCGGCTCGCTCTTCGGCATCCACATAATATTGTAGACTGTTATCGTCTGATAATAACGCATTCGGGATTTCAAACGATGGAGTGTAAAACTCGGGAGACATGGTGTAAAAATATCATGGGTAAATGAATGTATGGAAAGTTTTTGAGAGTTATGTGGTTAATTTTTTGTGAATGTGGTATGAGTGGTTATGGTTTTATTGTGTTTAATATATATATATATATATATATATATATATAAAAAGGGCAAGATTTGAAGAAAACGCCTAAAAGTGTTAAAACGATAAGAATGATTTTGGTGTTGACATGTGATGTTGTTGCTAACTTACATTAAGTACAATAAAAAGTCCATGCACACGACACTTACATGCCAAATACCATGTATATTTCACCATCTTTTTTAAACCACCGTAACTTCTTATACGTGATTATTTTTTAAAAATAACCGCACCATAAAATCGAGTGTTTTATTATCATTCCAACAAGTATACATTACTATACTTTTGAAATTAAAAAACGAAATGAATTGAGCGTTCGTGAAAGTGGGTGTTTTTATGAAGTTTTCAGGAAATGCCATGAAAAATGTCCAAAATAAAACATCTAAACCTATCCGGTTCACAAAACGCCATGAAAGACGCCAAGAAATGCCCAGTTGAAAACACCATAAAACACCCGGTTCAGAAAAAACCATAAAAACCAGTTGAAAACGCTAGAAACATACCCAGTCCGAGAAAACGCCATAAAACAACAGAGTTGAAAACGCCATAAAAACTCAATTAATTTTTTTAAAATATATCAATAGTATACTCGCTGGAAAGATAAAAAAAATAGTTATAAACGTTTAAATTGTAACGCCCCAAAACCCGAATGTTTGACTCACTAGTATGGTTTCATAAGATATGAAATGAAAGGTGATAATTAAGTTATTTAACTTAGTTAGAACTATAAGTCTTATGGTAAAATACAAAGATTTGTGGCAAAAAGGGATAAATGGCAAACTAGAGGGACTAATGGTGGGGATTTGGATTGAAGTTTCATCTAAATAGAATGTGCAGGGATTTGGTGTGTGTATGTGTGTGTGTCGACACACATAGAAGGAGAAAAGGGGGTTCTTCCCCAAAAGCTCATAAATTGAAGAAATTGATGGTGAAAATGGAAGCTAATCTCTTGCATGAGTGAAGAATTATCATCATCTCAACCTAACAAACGTGTGGTAAGTTGTAATTTGAGATTTGATGATCATTGATGAAATGGGTTGTGTTTAATCCATGAGCTTGTGTAAAACTAGAATGATAATGAATTAGAATAATCTCATGAAACATGAATCATGCATGAATTTCTGATTATTTTGATGTTCTAATGAAGACCCACTTTTAGTCCTAATGTTATGAAGATGATGATGTTGCATGTGTTGAATCAAGGGTAATTTGATATTTAAGAAATTTGGATGTTGTAGACTATTGTTAAATGGGGTTGATTTAGAAGGAAAGTTATGTGAAACTAGTGAAATTTGATGATCATGATATGAGCTAGTGAGATTATGCATAAAATACTTGTACAACATGATTAGATAGTGGTACGCACACCAAGTGCTTGATGAAATGCACGAGTGAGATTATTATATGAGATTTGTATGCGAATAATAGGTGAACATGTATAGAAAGTGATAATGATATACTTGCTAGTAAAACAAGTTTAGGAATGTATTTGATAAGTATATGTGAAACGTAGTTGATGATGTGATTCGGTAGAAGGATGCTTAGGAACTAGTACCCTATGTTTGAATGGTGGTGTACACCATAAGTTGGATTAGTGACTTAACGATAATTAGAAACGGATGTGTATGAAATGTACATAGTGTCATTAATATAGCCTAATATGATGACACAAATATATGAGGTTATGTCGAAAGTTCATATGATAAACGTTGACTTCTGAAAGTCAACTACACATAGGAATGCATGCTAGACTTCTTGTCACAATGGTAAGACTATAGAAAGTTATATGGTACGTGTTACATCAATATGTGTTATATGGACGATATGATGAATTATATAAGTTGAAAGGATGTGATTTTGGGTATATGCCTTTATGCTTGTTAGAATTGACTAATGAAAGTCAAATGCGAGATATGCAATTGGTATAATTGTTATTATGTACAATCGTGTATGCTAACAAGAATGTGATTTGCGATGACATGAATGTGTAGGAATCATGCCATGATGGATGAAAGCATGGAAGGCTAATGGGTCGGAAATAGGCAAGGTAACGGATGCAAATGCGGACGCTAAGGTAAGTGACTTCTGGAATTCACTTCGTATGTAAGTGTATGAAGATGTTATTGTATTCAATAATCGAAATTAAAGTAGAACGTATAAATAAATAAGAAATTTTATAATAAGACTTCTTGAAAGGGATTGGTATGTAATTAACCGTGAAACCTCAATATAGGGGTAAACGGGTCGTGAATTTCGTAGAAAGGTTATTAGACGAAAATAGTGGGAATTTAATATAGTAATCAGAAGGTTTTGAAAAGAGATAACATATGTTAAGTTATTGGAAATGGTGTGTTTGGAAGGCCCGAGGTTGGCCTAGATAATTAGGAAAATCGAACTGGGTCAGAAACAAGCTGCAAATTGGCAGCAACAGCAGGTGACCGTAAGCTACGGTACCGACCGTAGCTTACGGTATGGAATATCTATTTAGCAGAAAGTCATGACCGTAAGCTACGGTACCGACGGCTCGAAGGGAATTTCTGTTTTTGTAGAAATCATCACCGTAAGCTACGGTGAGTGGACCGTAGCTTACGGCGAGAATGGGCACCAAATGTCAATTTTGATTGTTATGTTATAGATTGTGTTTCGTACTTTCGTATCTTTTAATGCTTACGCAAAAGCTTCGGTAAACTTCCGAAATATAGTATAATCTATGAAAAGTTCATAAGGGTAATTATGAAATCGAATACAAATAATGACTTTCGGGCTCGTAAAGGATAAAATAGAATATATACATGTGGATTCGTGTGAAATGAATGTGTAAGAATGTATTGCACGAATAGGGAAAGTGAAACTTGTTTTTAAATATGTTTATAAGTAAATTATTAGGCATAATTGAAGTTCGACGATTGAACACGGATAAGTGAATATGACTCGAGCGCATATATAAATGTATATAGATGTAGAATGAAAGAGATAGATATCGATTCAATGTGAGATGTCTGTATGAAACCTGTATGTAAGTATGTGTATATATATATATGAAAATGCTTATACATGATGTAGCCCAATACATGTCGTTTGATGTTATGTGCTTATATGAAGATGCTAACTGATTGTTGTTGAGGATGAATTTAGGAATACAGGAAAGTAAAAGTTGGGTTCTCGAAGGTTTGAGGCTCGGCATAAGGAATAAGTTCGAAGAACATCCTATTGGAGTTCTATATAATGTTTGATGGATATGTAGATGATTTATGTTTATGTTTTTAATTAAAATATACGATGTCACCAATTACTAATAAGTTGGTTATATTTATATGGTGACCGCAGATTAGTCAGATCATCATGGAGACATGTGGACAAAGAACGAGTCAAAGAGCAAGGATTGTACGGGAAGAGCGGTTTCATAGCTTGCTTTATGTATTACATTTGGCAAGTCAAGCAAAATGAACGTAGTAAAACTTTTAAGAAAGTGTCCAATTAATTATAAATGAACCCTTAAGTATGTTATACAGTCAATAAACAAAGAACTTTTAAGTAGGTACTTCTGTTGCGTCGTTTTGGGTCAAAACACATTTAGGGTGTTACATAAATATGATGGGGGAAATGACATGTGATTAGCATGTGCACCCTTGTTTAGATCTTCCCATTTTACCCCTGCTGGTAGTTCTAAGGTTCCCAGTATTTATATATACAAAAAAGTCACCACATCAATCTCAGCCACAAATCACAAAGATCTTTGTAGCTGAGAATAATTCTCACCGTTTTAACGCTTTATGACGTTTTCTCAAGAACCTGTTTCTCTCTCTCTCGCTCACTCTCTTTCTCTCTCTCTCTCTATATATATATATATATTGTGTGTGTGTGTGTATATATAAAAGATATTTGATCATTCAACGGTTATCTTCATCGAACAACTCACAAAATCAAATCAGTAACAACTTAACCCTAACCCTACCCGCACCACCAGCGGCGATGTTTAGGAGCGGTAGGTGGTACCCGCTTTGCTTACCGCTGGTGCATCAAATCCCCTTAAAAATACAAATCACAATCTAATAGTCTAAGGGAAACATTTATCTCAACATAAATATGTAATAATACAAATAATTATCTAATAATCTAAGGGAAATGTGAAACTTAATGAAAGCCTAAAATATTATTATTTTGTCTATGTTTTTAAACATTAAAAAATAAAAATAATAATCCAATAGTCCAGGGAATCTAATAGTCCAAAAGAAATATGACTCTTAATGAAAGCCTAAATATTATTATTTTATCTATGTTTATCTTAATTGCTGGTTCTGGCAACACTCCTTGAGCATATATGAACACAACATACAACATACTACTGACCAGTCAGCGCCTCATCGCGAAGCAGAATCGTATGGCTGTGTCAACATATTTTTTCGAACGCCAATATACGCTCAGCCGGACAATTCCATCGGCGTGTGAATTCATCCATCTACAAACTCTTACTTGAACGTTGTTGATGCTTGGAAGCGAGTTATGCCAACCTGCAAGAGCAACTGGAACATAAATCATCTAGTAATCATGGAAAGTTAAATAGTTTTCCTTAGTTATAATGCAAAACTCAAAAGAATAAAAGGTTAAACAATTAGAGAGAGAAATAAGGAACCTGGTTGTGTGAGGGTCGAGATGGAGGAACAATCAACTAAATAGGGGAAGACGTAGTAGGTCAAAAACAAAAACAAATTCCTGCCCTGTCAAGGTTCGAACACAGGCAAGCTATATGTTTTTGTATGCGGGTGCATAACCGAGCTGCAACAACTCTGTCAATTGTTTCTCTGGATAATATATGTAATGTATAACCGAGAAGAAAAAAGGACAAAAAGAGCCCATTGCTGGCTGACACGCAGCTGTCTGACACTATTAACGCAAGATGCAAAATGTTATAAATATATTTTTTGGATAACTTTCCAAATCATGTAAATCTCACTTTCAAGTTGTTACACCCCGGATTTCCAATCCATATCCATACACCGGTGGGTCCGGGTGGGGAGTATTGTGACATCAGTTGATAACATCATTGTCAATTAAACACGGCACAACGGAAGTCTTGGAGTAAAATTACTATTACAAACCGAATGTTCGAAAGTACAAAATAATATACAGGCTCATAATAGAAGATCCACAGACGGATCATAAAATGTACAAAGAAAGAATATAAAACAGACTTTAGGGCAGATCTAAGGATTTGAAAGATCCTTTTATTTCACTACCGAGCAGCTTCCGGCCTATTTCGTATTGTACCTGCAAGCTTAGTCTTTTGAAAATACGTCAGCTTTCGCAAATAAATACACCCGACTGACTCATTTTGAAAACATATTTAGAAATTAGATTTAAGTGCACAGGACACAAATCTTTTATAACTTGGGAAAGTTACTTTGTAACCTTGTTAACAGGTTCACATGTTTAGCCATACATACAGGGCCCAGTACAGACACCGAGACATGATTAAATACACACCACTTAGAACTCACGGAGGAGTTATCCCCAACGTCTTGGGTAATTTGCATTTGAGCGTCTGTCAGGTGTATGCCTACACCCCGCGCTAAGGTCGTGGCCATTATCTAATGTAATGACCCGAGGATATCCAGAACACGGTAATTTAACCCCCGATGTTTAATTTATCAAACAAAACTGATTAAAACAGAATATGTGGATTTACTAGACACAATCCGGCATTCAATTGATCTCATTTCTGCCCAAGCAGTAATAATTTACCGTATCCCAAGCTCGTATCAGGAAAATAAGTCAAGAGCATTTACCTGAGCTAGTCTTGATTTAAAAGTGCAAGATTTTATATCTCAGCCGTATCCAAAATGAATTAAGTGCAAATAGCATTTACCGGAAGGCTCTAGTCTGGATTATGGCATAAGCTAACCAATTAAATACTAACGGTCTTAGTTAAGTCATAGACTTAGACCGAATAGTTTATGGGATCAAGACGTATAACGCTTGATTAAACGATGATCAGATAGAATGTAGTTTAAACCCGACAAGTACTTTGACTTGCATAATATGGATAAAATATAAACATTTTGGATTTTAAAACTTAAATGCAAGGTTAAACCCGTTTCGATTAATTTCTGTAAAATAGTTACATGTACTTAACCGTACGCATATTAGCGATATCGGGTAACCGGATAAGTCATGGACAAGTTCTATATGCCATTATAATTTAAATAAGTTGTAATATCAGTAGGATATCAACTTATATGCCCGTTAAGGTTTTAAAATGAAATTATGCCTTATAAGGGCATTTTGGTAATTTCATATCGTACAAAAGGAACTTGATTATAATTTAATGTTATAACCATATCTGGAAAAATGATTTATTTATGATATAAAATTAGTAAGATGTCAATTATATGTGTAATTTATCTTTTATGACTAAACTATGCACCGAAGGGGCATTTTGGTCATTTTACACAAAGTTTATAAATTATTTGGGATTCTGAGTTTATAACATGTACCTACTGTAAAATTATTTAAAATAAGTTTTAAAATCAGTAGGTAACAAGTCTTGGTCAAATAATGTGGTTTAAAACCATACTATGCGCCGAAACGACGCTTATGTCGTAAAATGACGTTTTATGCGATGTTTAATGAAAACTGATGTTAAGTTCAGATTGAAATGTCTTAGATATGTTATTTAATATAACATATCAGTAGGTAAAATATTTAACTTGAAAAGATTTAATTAAAACCATTTTATGAGCCACAAGGGCTAAATCGTCATTTATCGACATAATTCAAGGTCCTGGTTGTAAACTCAGTTTATAATCTGGTTTGACATCCCAAATAATCCTACTTATAATACTATATTAGTAGGAAACTTATTTTCAAATTCATTATCATTAAAACCTTGATTTATGCAAAAAGGACATTTTAGTCAAAAATGGCATAATTACGGAACTTGCGCATAAACTCAAATCTCGATTATGATCATGTAATATAACCTCATTGGGTTATGCTACATTATATTACGATCATAATGCAACTTTAGATCAGTAGCTAACTAATCTAAATCGGGTCAGAATCGAAAGTCAAAGCAGAAGTCAAACTTCGCGACTTTCGGTTGCGAACCGACCCTAGAAATGAAATTGACGAGTCGAACATGTTCTTACATGTTCTAATAATTATTACCAACTTGTTTAAGTGTCAAAACAGGTTTCACAACATGTATAAGATCAATTTATGATTTTTCCGATAAATGGTCTTTTGATTTTTTAATATCATAATTTTGACCCATCAATTGGTCTAGCAAACGTGATCTTCAGGAGGTGCCCTTTATAGGGATTAACACCTACCTTATTACTATCACTTAGCAATGTTTGTTAGGAACAATGGCTGGACCATAATGGTCTTAACCGAAAGTCAAAGCGTTTCCATAAAACGCTTGACTTTTGGATATAAAAGCCTATAAACGAAAATGCAAGAGCAAGGAACACTTACAAGAGGTTCCTAGAATGCAAGAGAACTAAGTTAGATGCTCCTTTCAGCTAGGAACTTCCAGAGGAGGGAGAAGAGTTGAAAATGAGAAAGGTGCAAGTTCAAAGGTTGAACCTTTGCACCTATTTATAGTTGGAGAGCTTGAAGGAGGTGATGCCAGGTGCTAAGGGGTGTAAGAGGAAGCTTACAAGTGTCCTAAAACGTGGCATAACAGTTTGGAAGACCATGGTTTTGATTTAATGGTTTTTAGCACCTTTGAGTGGTGGCCAAGGAAAATTTCTGCAGACACAGGCCTCTCGCACCCCGCGAGAGGCCAAGGCCTTGCCTCTCGCCCCCCGCGAGCCCCCCGTTGCCAGTTTCAAAGTTAGACACTTTTAGCCCCTCAACTTATAAAACCTCCTAGAACCTCCTAAAACACCCTTTTAGCATATTTAGCCCTCCGTAGCCAATATTAGGCGTACCCGGGATTATGCCCGAACATTGTCGAGCTCTCGGTTCGTAAAAGGTCACTCAGAGGTATGAATTAACATGTTGACACTTTTAATCCCTCCATTGTCCAACTTTTATATAATCACGGATTTAATCCCTCTCGTCCAACAAATGGAACATATGAGAGTTAGGACTTCGTAAAAGATCACTCAGAAGCTCGTTATAAGCATGTTGACTCCGATGTCACTCAGAGGCTGGGCATGTTGACACAACGATCACTCAAAGGCCAAGTTTTAAGCATGTTGACACTAACGGTCACTCAGAGGCTATGTTTTAAGCATGTTGACACTAATGGTCACTCAAGGCTATGTTTTATGCATGTTGACATCAGAAGATCACTCAGAGACTTAGTTTGAGCATGTTGACGCTTTTAGTCCTTGTTAGTGTTTAATAGACTAAAAATAAAAATATAACACGTGTCGCTATATTATTGGACACGATTTTTACAGGGTGTTACACAAACTATTTCGTAGATATACGAATCATTATTCGGATAAGACCAAAAATGTTATGTTAGGACGAGATGTTAATTTATGTGAAAATGAAATGTTAATTTCGTGTTGTTCAATCAGAACGATAAATCCCACTAGACAGGGTTTGAACCATCAGGAACAATTGCAATGAATCATTGGAACCCTTTGTGATAGCTTATGACAGTTAGGGTATAAGAGACAACGGTTACAACTACTTTGAAGTTATCGGTTATACTAGTGAGAACCCACTGCTCGAAGTTGCCATGACTAGTTAAGTTTCCACTAAAGCATTATTCCAATTTATCAGTAGTACCTATTGACCATCATGTGTGATATCCCACATCGGTTATGAAGGGGAACAAATAATTCTTTATAAGGGGTTGTATACCTTTACCATCATAACGTGTTTTAAAAACCATGAGTGGCGGGCGCTGAGGGTGATGGCTGCCAAAGTAGACAATATCATGGTGCGGTTACGCTGGGATGTTACATATGGTATCAGAGTCAGGGCCGGACCGGTGGTGCCAGGTCCCGCGAGGACGCTAGACCCCTTGAGGGGGTGGATTGTGATATCCCACATTGGTTGTGAAGGGGCACAAAAGCTTACTTATAAATGGTTGGATACCTTAGCGAGCGCTGAGGGCATGCTGGCTGTTCAAAGGGAACAATATTATGATGTGGTTACGCTGGACTATTACACCATATTCCACTCATCCTTCCTAGGGACGTTGCCACTTGGATTTAATCAGGCGCTTGCCCCCATACCCAAACCAAAAAGTGTTGTGCCCTTTTGGAACCCATATGATCTAGGGTACACATTTGAAATCATAATAATTTTGATAGTGTACACATTTGAAATTTAATTATACTAAAATGATATTGATAACTAAAATTATCAATATGTTTTTTTTTCGCAAAGCACTTTAAATGGTGCGCTAAGAAGGGTATTATGACAAATGTAGTTATTTTTTCTTTCAATTTGTTATTGATGGTCTCCAGAACTTTGTATCTTAGCATACTTTTTTTGTGGTTTGTTAGCATTTTCACGAGGAAAGCATAATTTTGTCCTCCACAATTTAAACAAAGATAACTTGTTTAAATAGAATCAGTTTGGTTGATGACATATATCAAAGATAGTTCACTTAAAATAGATCTTCTTAATGTTTAGGTTTTTCTCTCTTTTTAAGTTAGTTGACGCGCTAGTCACACTATAAAAGAGAAATTCACTAGCATGAGATATCATTTGTTACGTAGTATAACAAGATATACTAAGAACATTCACATCCCACTATTTATATTCATTCAAACCTTATAATTTAAGAAAATTCTTTAAAAACACCACTCTATCATATTCTTTATTCTTATACTTTATCCATATAATTTTAAGAGAAACTAAAGAGAATTCTTATATTTAAGAGAAAAATTAGCGCAAAGCATTATATTATATTATATATATTAAATAAAAATTATATATATATATATATATATATATTAATAAAAAGTAATATGAATAGTGTTTTAATTTTTTTTATAATTATTATTATTATATTTATATATATTAGTACAAACTTATGATGAATAGTATCTTAGATTTTTATTTATTTTTTTTTTATTTTCTATGAAGTGGCATGGATAAAGTGATGATCAGTATTGAGAAATAGGATAGGACGGACTTAAGTTTACATTTATTAAACTTGATTTTTGATTTGATATAGTGACGGTTAAATTTGATGTTAGATAAAGTTAATTTTGAGATTCCTTTTGTGCCACGTCTATTTTCCTTTGTCTTTTAAAATGATGTTAGATAAAGTTTTAAGTATGTTGTTGTGACGTGTTTGGTTTTAATTACGTGTACATCTAAATTTAATTTAAAATCAAGTTGTGAGTAGTAATGTATAAGTTGTCAAATACAAATGTACATGCTATCAAATTTATGTCAAACATTTGTTTTTGTAATGTAATATAAAGTTTGATTTTGTTTTCAATTCGGAATATACCATGCGTTCAAAACCAAGTTGTGAGTAGTAATCAACAAGATATCAAAACACAAATGTACATGCTATCAAATTTTTGTCAAACATTTGTTTTAGTAATGTAATATTAAGTTTGTTTTTTTAGTTCGGAATATACCATTGCGATGTCATTGCGATGTTTATATATATATATATATATATATATATATAAAGTTCTATTTTTAGTAGTGTAATATAACGTTTTATAAGATTCCGAATATACCGTTGCGATGTGTTTATTTTTACTATAGTTTAATGAAATTTCTATTCTAAATGGTCAAATATAGTTGACTTTTTTGATTCTTTACAATGATGATCTGAAAATCACTTAAATCAGTTCCAATATTTATTTTTTTTAGTTTTTGATCGATGTAAAGCCCATGTCGATTGCTATACCAAGTTTTGGTAGTGTACTTTACTATAATGAATCAAACTAATACGGACCGAACGCCCGCCGCAAAGCGCGGGAGCAATCACACACACACTATATATATATATATATATATAAAGTAACCATGAATAGTGTTTTAAAATTATTTTAATATTTTTATTTTTATATTTAATTATTTTATTAATATATTTTTAATTGATTTTGCATGTTTTTTTCCTTTTATAACTATTAAGATATGATATTTTATATAATTTTGAGTATGTTGTTGCGATGTGCCTAAATTTTTCTCGGTATTGATACATTTTTTTTCTTGAAATTGAGTTGTGAGTAGTAAAGCTTAAGTAATCGAAACACAAACGTATATGTTATCAAACCTAACTCACATGTAGTTTTTAATATATAAATTGACGTTACTTTTTTTCAGTATTCTAATACTTTTTGTAAAGTTTGAACATATGCGACATGTTTACTTTTGTCTTCGTTCCGCTAAAAGTTTTGTTCAAAATCAAACAGATCAATGTAATTGATTTTTATTTGGTCTTTACCGTGATCAATCGAATAGACCCCATGCAAAACTTGGGGCGATATATAGTATCTTTTTATATTATAAACTATAGCGAGTATGAATACCACACTGGTACCTTGACGAACCAAACTTATAGCGTATGTTCTTTACCATGACGAATTGAACTGATATCGTGCAAACAACTTCGATGGTAGTATGGGTTTTTTTTCAACTAGCGTAAACTATAGCGTTGGTACCACGTCAATTTCAATCGAACAACATCAGTACCGGTATCGGTACCATTAGAATGAATACTGATATTCATTTCGGAAGACATTACTGATATTCATTTCTATGGTTTTTGATTTATGTAAAATATATGTCGATATCCTTTTGGCATATAAAGACTTTATTTTTGGGTTTTGCCTTTCGATTGCTATAACGAGTGCAAGTATTGTAACGATATGTTGTTCAGTCAGTTTCAATTCGGTTTAGTACGATAATAGCACCCACCGCGAAACGCGAAGAACCTCCGGGTTATTGTTATTATTATTATTATTATTATTATTATTATTATTATTATGCCTGTGAATTCAAAGTTATGATGAATAGTGTTTATAATTTTTAAGAAATTTAATTTTTACTAATATTTTATATTTTATTTAACTATACCTATGAATTCAAAGTTATGATGAATAGTGTTTATAATTTTTAAGAATTTTAATTTTTTTTTACTAATATTTATATGTTATTTAATTTATATGTTATTTAATTTGAATTTTAATAATAAATAGTAATAGTAATTCATAATTTTACGTATTTCTTCTTTTATTTTTAGAATAGTATTGTATTTATTATTAAATTTGATTTTAATAATAACTTGCGTTCGTTAACTTAAAAAAATAATCAAAATTCGTGTCTATATTTATTTATCAAAGTTATGATAATTCAAAGTTATAGTGTTTATAATTTTTAAGAATTTTAATTTAATTTTAACTTTTACTAATATTTTATATTTTATTTAATTATACCTATGAATTCAAAGTTATGATGAATAGTGTTTATAATTTTTAAGAATTTTAATTTTAGTTTTTACTAATATTTTACATGTTATTTAATTTGAATTTTAATTTAATAATAAATAGTAATAGTAATTCATAATTTTACGTACTTCTTCTTTTATTTTTAGAATAGTATTGTATTTATTATTAAATTTGATATTTAATAATAACTTGCGTTCGTTAACTTAAAAAAATAATTAAAATTCCTGTCTATATTTATTTATCAAAGTTATGATAATTCAAAGTTATGATGAATAGTGTTTATAATTTTTAAGAATTTTAATTTAATTTTAATATTTACTAATATTTTATATTTTATTTAATTATACCTATGAATTCAACGTTATGATGAATAGTATTTATAATTTGTAAGAATTTTAATTTTAATTTTTTACTAATATTTAATTTGAATTTAATAATAAAAAGTAATAGTAATTCATAATTTTACGTACTTCTTCTTTTATTTTTAGAATAGTATTGTATTTACTATTAAATTTGATATTTTAATAATAACTTGCGTTCATTAACTTAAAAAAATAATCAAAATTTGTGTCTATATTTATTTACAAAGTTATGATGAATAGTGTTTATAATTTTAAGAATTTTAATTTTAATTTTTACTAATATTTTATATGTTATTTAATTTGAATTTTAATAATAAATAGTAATAGTAATTCATAATTTTACGTACTTCTTCTTTTATTTTTAGAATAGTATTGTATTTATTATTAAATTTGATATTTTAGTAATAACTTGCGTTCGTTAACTTAAAAAACAATCAAAATTCGTGTCTATATTTATTTATTTTTTTGACATTCCGAGGCCATTGGATCAGTATCCATACGGTTCGTTATAGTTACGGTACAATAATAACTTGCGTACGTTAACTTTAAAACCCAAAATCTAAATATGTGTCTATGTTTATTTACTTTTTTAACATTCTGCGAACTTTTGATCTGTATCAATAAAATTCGTTATACTAGCGGTACAATACATGCACTAGGTATAGTAATCAACACGTGTTTTTCATCGGCTGAAAACGATAAAAATGAACACCGGTAGCGGCACCGTTGTTGTTCGAACGGTATCGATTGGTTTAGACTGTCTGGTACATGTAATTATATTCATCACATAAGGAGTTATATAAATAAATAATTCTCAAAACCAGAAACCATAATAAAGAATTAGTATAGGCACTGATATTGTATGATATGGAACGATAGCCATACAGTGTCTGTTTATCGAAAGAATAAAAAATAGTAAAAATAAATATTGGTACCGAACCAATGTTGTTCGTTTGGTCTCGTTTCGGTTCAGTATGGTAGCGATACGATATCTGTTATCAAACAAGAAACCATAAAAATGAATGCATACCGGTACCTATGTTGTTCGGTTTGACACGGTAAGGCGGTGTCAGATTATCGAAAACAAAAAAATAAATAAATATCAGCACCGATACAAATGTTCTTTAGTCGGTTTCAGTTAGGTTTGATTCAATAATGGCACAATATTCGTTTGCAATAAAATTCAAAATTGCAATGTTGAAAAAATAAACATAGAACGAAACCAACCGAACCAATATCAAGTAAACAACATCATATTCTTTTTACTGTTTTTATCGATGTAAGGTTTTCTCTTTCGATTGCTATAGCAAGTGCTGGTACGGTAACGAACCAAACAAATAAGGATAGAATTCTCGCCGCGAAGCACGAGAGAAAACTAACTAATTTTGTATCGATAAAGAATGTAATTGGGGGTATATTAAAAATAAGAGATAAGTTTATAAAATAATGACTTTTTATTAAACGATATGCATATAGTCCAATATGTTAGTTTTGTGAAATGGAACAAAGCTGAGAGAGTTCTCATCTTTATTTGACTAAACTAAACTACATGATGCGGAGCGTCACATGCTTACAACGCTACTTGGTATAGCTGATGATCCTTTTTAAATGATAACCCTTTACGTTAGTGTTACGTCATAGTTCTTAGAGGATGTTTCTCTAAGGGTGGAACTAATGAAATGGGTGATGACCCTACCCCACTAATATAAAATAAAATCATTAATATTAAAAACCACACATTACATAACCTAAAAAATAAAACAAAACCTAAAAAATAAAAAAAGAAAACCTAAAAAAACATAACATAAAAAAATAAAAATCCTAAGAACTCCATTTTTTCGCGATCTTTTCTTTCATTTTTTAAATCGCTCGATCTGCTTCCGGATACGAGTTTATGTCGGTCGTCATTATCTCCTACTCTTTATATTCATTCTTTTCACTCTTGAACCGAACCATTTCTTCCACCTAACGTTCCTTCGCGTGTGCCTTTTTGGCCGTGACCTCGGTGAACACTTTGAATTGGGCCATAAACTCGTCCATTTTGGAATCGCCCCCCGTTGCGGCTTGTTTTTTGCAGCCACCGGCTTTTTGGATTT